>ML783316.1:345437-380695 GCA_009831015.1 Picea engelmannii | reverse complement strand
TCATCTAAATTGACTCATTGAATGCTTGACGTCATACCTACTGCAGAAATTATATAGGTGACGTGGCAAACTTGTTGTATATGAGCTGATTTGGTATACTTAATGCATTAATGATATGATACAAAGTTTAAATTGTGAACATTAAATGTTGATTAGCTTTTCATGCTTTATTGAGAAGTGATATAAGTCTTAGCTTTATTAGCCATCATTGACTTCGTCAATAATAGCATTGATTCATTGCTCATATATAAATTTAAATATAGTCATTGGTTTTATGAAATACTAACCCACTGCAAGCATATATTCTAGTTGTCTTTGTTTTGTCTCGCAAACAGGTGCATCAGCAGTGGTTATATCTTTGTGACTATCTTTTCTCGGGCAGCAATCTGTGAAAGGGGTATCCTTGACTTATCCTTTTATCCTTAGCCTTTCGTTTACCCAGATTGCCTTAGGGACGTCTCCCTTGGACTTGCCCTCCTAAATAGAAAGGGCTCCCCATCGAGGTGACAGTGGGTGGGGAAGCTACGGTTTGTAGGAAAGGTTAAATAGCTTGAGTCAAAGGTAGAAACCGGCGTAACACCATGCAAGGAGAAATCCCTACACAAGGTATGTCATCCAACTACAAGAATCAACCGACAATGCATAATCAAGCACAAACTCCTTTCACTAGCCAGAGCCACCATGGTTTCTACCAAAACCTAGCCAGAAGAAATTTTTTTCCTAGAAAGCTGGTGCCAGTCAAAATTCAGGCCCCTCTTTTCCTTTGAATCCACCACAACCTAGACTACCTTTCCCAGAAACTCTGCATTTTCTAGACTTGTCGAGGCTGTTGAACGACCCGATCTGTCATGATCCACATTGCCCCCCCATGCCGACTAAATTTCCCTTAGACATACCTAAGTTTGAAGGAAAGCCTAGTGAATATCTATATGTTCATGTTACAACATTTCATTTATGGTGCTCATCCAACTCGTTAAAGGATTGCTCCATTCATTTCCATTTGTTTAAATGCACTCTTATAAGGGGTGCCGCAAAATGGTATATCAAGATCGATAACTGAAAACACGCTTAATTTAACGATCTGGCTATGGTTTTATTAAACTATTTCTAGTTACCGGTAAGATATGATGTCGACATTGAGTTTCTAGCCAACTTAGAGAAAAAAAAAGTCATCCATGTCTTAGATCACATCCAAGAATGGTGTCAACGAAAGAGTTTGATCAAAGTGAAGGTCCCTCCCACATTTTTGATCAAATGGTTCCTAAAGTCCTTGGTGCCTTGTGTTGGGCACAAGCTTATCTTAAGAAGGAAGTCTATTTTGGGCATAGGCCTATTTTTGGAGAAGGATCTATTTTGGGGAAAGACGTATTTTTTGAAAGAAATACCTAATTTTGGAGCGTGCACAATAGGTGGAAAGAAAGAAACATGCATAAAAAGAAGGAAAAACAACATGGAGGAGGAAAAGGAACGTGGCGCGCAGGAAGATCAACATAACTGTGAAAGGGATAGGGATTTTGGGTAAGGATTGTAACATCTATAAGCCTATGAAATAATATAAATAAGGACCAAGGAGGTCTAGGTGGGAGCGGGAGATAGAGAGATATCATATCATAACATAGAGAGTTGACTATTATGAATTTTGTAAGTTGGCAATGATAATAAGCTTTGTAGAAGAGTCAAGTAAGGTAGTGTTTGATGGTTGGGTCATAGGTTGAGGATCTTGGTGTGATCTAGTCATCCTCCCAGATGGTTCTTACCCTTAACTTTGATTGTATTACTAAAGATGTAATGTGCACATTGCAATATTTTGTAGCAGAATAAATAAAGGAGAAGAGAAGCCAGTTCTTTGTGGACATAGCCCCAGGAGGGGGTCAACCATGATAAACCTTGTGTTCTGAGTGATTGTTAACGAATGTTTACTTTCTGTTGATCATTAGCTTATGAATGAATGGTTAAATAGCTATATCAACATGCATGAATAGGGTCAAAGATGAATAAATCATATAAGTACTTGAATAACTAACAAGGATAATGCATAAGGAATGAAGAACACAATCCTAGATTCCCACTCACTCCTAGACAAAAAACACTTGAGTATTCTAGTCACCCATTAAATCTATCTCAGGTGAGAATGCATGGTACACCCTATGCACAATGTTGCCTTATGGTGTACCATGATGGTCAATAGTTTTTTAGGGTTTTGTTGGAACCCTGTTGAGATCCGAACCTGGTTCATCCTAAGAAGAAGTAAGAGAGAAAAAACCAACAAATAGTTATTTTGTTGGGATGAACTGCACAAGATTGAGTGGACGAGATACGTGGAAGAAACACACGGATAATGAAATTATAGAAGGGAAGGTTCAGGCCATGGAATCCAACGAAGGCATAGATTGAAATATGGTTGAAAACAAAGGAACTTGAGTTTTCATAGAAGGACAACATAAAACCTAAGTTAACACCATGCAAATATCTCAACAAATACATGTTTAGCAACTTGATTGAGGTATTTTTCTGTGATTTCCCGCATTTGTTGCAGGAGTGGTTATTGGGTTTAAAGGAAAACCACCCTATAAATCGAATTATATAGCTAGAGTGGAATCCCGTGGAGATCGCACGGTTACAACAAGTTAATAACAAATTTATGTGTGTAGTAGATTTATGGTTAGACAGTATTTTTGTAGGGTTTATCACAGAATTTGTAGTAGATATTGTGAAGTCTTACACTGCAATAGAGAAGGATTTTCTAAAAGGATCCAGAGTTAGGTACATCATATCATTGTATACTTTAATAAATATTTTATTGTATGAAAACGATGTGATTACCGTGGAATCCGACAGCTAGACTTTCTTGCGTGCATGGGAGAAGGGGGAAGCATTGACAAGAGGTTGAGATATGGAAGAGGACATGGATAAGGGAAATAATAAAGAAGCCATGGACCCAATCATGATGGAAGAAGACCAGATAGAGAAGATCATGGAAAAATATGGAAAGAAACGTAGTGGATTACCCTACTAATATAAAATGAATAACAAGAAGAGATCCATAACTGATGGAGAGGGCTTGGCAAGTGATGAAGAAGAGGTAGAGGATCTCTGAGATGTGGAGCAGATTGAGGAAATCTTGCACGTAACGTATGAAAGGAAAATATGAGGTCCAGGGTCATGAACAAAAGGAAGAAATCCAATCCAGATCATCGTCAGTGTGGAACCTACAACCCCATGTGCAAAAAATACACCAGAAAGCATACCAACATTTAGAAAACTGAATTTTGGTGGAAGAAAATCAACAAGATGAGGATCCAATCAAGGAGAATCAACTGAGGCAGCCAATTTAGGAAGTAAAAATAAATTGTCTACACCGTGTAGAGGAAGTAGTTCAACACAGTTCAAAATGGCAGGACATGATCCCACGATCAGATTACCAAAATTTCTAGGAGAGGCATAAGAGGACCCTTCAAAACACTTATTCATTTGTGAGAAGATTTGGAAAGCAAAGCAGATCACAAATGAGGATACAAAACTCGTACAATTAGCTATCACACTAAGAGACCACACACTAGACCGGTATAAGATCCTAAATGTAAACATTCCACAGTGAGTACCAAATACTATTGCAGACGTGAAAAAACTATTGGTAAACAAATTTCAGAAGCCCAACTCAGAAGACCAGTACATGAATGAAATGATTGAAATCAGGAAAAAACCAGGTCAGTCTATTTGGGAGACTGATCAGAGGTTCAAACATCTAAAATGTAAGTTGAAATATGCAATTACTGGCATGCAACATAGGCATTTATTTGTGAACTCATTGTTACCACATTTGAAATACCCATTAAGATAGTAGAAGTTCCAAACTCAGGCAGAGGCTCCGTAGGAAACCTTACAACTGAAAGAGAACTAGTATCAGAAGAAAGACCTACCAATAGAGGAGATGAAGGAGGATTTAAAGAATCTAACATTTCAACTTAACCAGAATAAGGGAAAAGAGAAAAGAGAAGTTTTTTGGTGTACCCTATGCAGGACAAAAGGAAACCATAAGAACTGATGTCCAACTTTTCCATAGTATACAGAAACAGGTATACCAAACCCCTTGCCAATAGGAGGACCATGGTGAGAGATTTGTAAAACACATGGGCATGATCCATATCATTGTCCAATGATGCAAAAGCATAAAACAATACCCAAAATGTCATATTGCAAATTTTGCAAGTTATTGGGTCATGATGATAAGGATTGTATAACGATGGAGATGATATGAGAAATAACTTAAGATACTTATAGGGTGAAAGAAGAAATGATGACAGGATGAGCTACACTTCAGTTTATCCAGGTACCACCACCATACAACAATGCACAAAAACAATACTATAATGCACAACCATAATATAACCCCACATAGTATAACCAAGTACCTCAATACAACGCACCATGAGGATATTGAGGTGGATACAGAGGTGGAGGATGAGGCATAAGAGGATTTGGACAAGGCAGAGGACCAGTAGTGTGCCACAATTGCAAACAGCCAGGACATTGTGCAAGGGATTGTCCATTTCTACTAGCAACATGTATGTATTGTTGCGTAGTAGATCATGACACATAACATTGTCCAACACTCTTGGGAAAGATCCAAGAAAAAAGGAACAAGAACAACTAGAATGTTGAGTCAATTTCTGCAGAAGTCGACGATGATGGGAGAAACATCAAAATAGTCACTCGAGAAGGAAACAAGATAGGAACCGATGCAACAAAACAAGATCCAATGCAACACCAATGGGTTATCCATATTTCCACTTTCTTACTCACTTTTCCTTCAATTTTTTGCTCTCTTTTCTTTCAATTTTTTCCTCTTTGTCTTGTGTATTATTTCTTTAATTTAAGTCTAAAAATAATGTAATAATAAAATCATATATACATGGTTCAAATTTTAACATAAAATATACCTTATGTTTAAACGCTTTATGTTTTGTTTTTTTGCAACAATCCGGTGACATAAATATGGATGAAATAACATTTTTTTGTTATTCAAATATCCATCAATTTTTTCACTGGATTTCAAACAAAATTAAAAAAGATAATATCCCATTAAAAGAGACAAAACGTCAAATGTTTAAACTATGACTAAAATCTAGATATTTCCCCAGTTTCATGGCTCCCTGCCATAAAATAAACCCTCCATATCACTAAATTATAAAAAACAACATAAATTGTTTTATTTTCATTGAAAATTAGAATTAAACTATAAAAAACTATATGGTATTGTTATTAAAAATTTACAATAACAATGAAGTATGTTAATAAGTAGATAAACTTCACAATAAGTCACTTAATTTTTTTTTGACATAGTAGGTTCATTCATGAGATATTAAAGAATATCCCTCATTTCATTAGATATTGAAAAATATTTATCAAAATCATTTTGTACTTAAACCCTCCTAGCAATACATCTTTTCAATTAAAAAACCCTTATTTTCCCATGTATCCATTTTTATAATAATATTTTTAATACCCCTTTTTATTTCTATCCCTAAAACACAGATAGAACATAATTCTTAGAAGCCAACAAATCACAAAAATAATCCAAAAATAAGCAAACAGTGTACTGACATTGTAAAATAGGGATATCCCACTATAATAAGATAGCCTTGGATTCAACGGCTTAGTGTTATACTACTTTCACCCATCTCTTCAATGGAATACATGGTCATGCATTCCCTGAGAAGGGGTTTATGTATATGGATATCTATTTATAGACCTAGAAAGTCGAGCCACCTCCAATCATAAGTCTTCATCTTTTAGATCTTTGATCCTGTGGAATTTGAAGAGAAATTATCTATCTATCTATCTATCAAGCTTGTCTTTCTAATAATATTTAGGTAAATTATATGCTCGATAAAACATTCATGTTTCCTTATCAATTGAACTCAATGGCATTCTCATTAGGAGAGATGTGAGAAATTGTGATCTAGGTTTAATTCAAGCTACATGCATTCTTATTTTCCTTTAGTTAGAAATGGGTTCTTTCATTATTGTACTATGGCATTGTGTTATTTTTTTTCATATATTAATATATGCATAATTTTCCAAGAACCAAAAAATTATTTTATATTGTAGAAAGGACATATAGGTGTTATGGGCTAATCTTGTAAGTAAAGGAATGCACTAGAATTAAATTAGAAATATAATGATTTTAGTTGGTGCTAGAATTTTTTAAGATCTACTTTTAAAACTTAGAAAATGTCAATTGATCCTCAATATTAATATATATATTTCACCACATACTTGCATTTTTCTATTGAAAAGAGTCCATTAAACTTGGTAGCTTATTTTTTAGTACAAAGTTGATCTTTTATCACATGTTGAAGTAGAATATATTACAATGGACAAGGGGGTTCATGCCCATATGGCCAAGCAAATTCTCTACTACAAAGACACCAATCATATTAGCTTCCATTAGTGTTTTGAAGTGAACAACCTAGCAAAGAGGTGATGATACTAAAAATCTAAGAAAGTGAATAAAAACAATTTACACATCTTACTACTAATAAATTACTATTCACTGTCTATTTTTCAATCTTCACTCAGCCATAGGACTTCATTAATTCATTTTTCACAGACCATTCCATTTCTTCATTTGGCATGCATTGGATAGCACTAATAATAAATCTACCATTCCTCAAATGTGAACTAATTGCACCATTAATGACTACTCTAAACTTAGTGCATGCTTTTTCAAATGTATAAGTGACTACCCTAAATTTACTGCATATTTTTTCAAATATATGTGAGTAAAATGATGCCAACTCCTATTTCTCTATTAAATACCATTTTTTCATGTAAATCTGATTTATTATTCCAAATCTATTTCTTATTAGATTTGACATTTATTTAGTGTAGCTTCATTGATATTTCATGCAGTATCAATTTTCTTGAAAAAAACCTTAAATCAATGTATATAACAGCTTTGAAATCACTATAATACTCTTGTCTCAATATCTATATCTATATTTCAATTAAAAAATTCTTTTTAATATAAAATAATATAAAAATTCCATTTTTCACAATTTTAAAACCTCTTCCAATACAATACTATATTGGTCAACAAATAGATCCCAAAATAAATCCATAATGGATCCCAAAATAAATCCATATTTTTTTTAAAAATTATGTGAAAATCATAATTTCCTTTGTAGATGATTAATACAATCTTGAATAAAACTTCATTTTCAAAGTTTTGATTCAACATGAAAGTCATGAAAAATTGAAAAGAAATTACGAAAAGATTTTACCTCTTCCCCCATAAATTATGCCAAGTCACTTTCAAAACAATTGACGCTCCTCAGCGTTGCAACAATGGATGGGCCTACTCATGATAGGCAATTAAGATGGAGGGGCCATCCCGAACGACGATGATGACCCTCCACCTGATGCAGGGTTTATTCCGTCAACAACATAATTTATGTATGTGTCGCATCGCTGGAACTTTCTGCTCTTCACTGGACCTGTGGTACGCAGTAATTTTGATAGGAAGTAAGCTAACCCGGAGTAAACAGAACCCTTTTTCAGGAGAAAAAATGGACCTGAATCCGGTTAGATTTTCAGGGGTAGTTTGAATTTCGCATGGATCAAAGTTCTATGTATTTAGAACTTTATCTTAAGGTTTTTTTATTTTAAATCAACCCAAATGTTCAGAGAAAGAAAAAATAACACGGTGATGAAAGATTGCTCCCGACTTAAGCCACTCCATTTTGATAGAAACTGGTGGTTAATTTTGATTTTGATCCAAGTTTTGATAGCTAACTCGGAGTAAACAGAACCGTTTTTCAAGAGAAAAAATAGACCTGAATCCAGTCAGATTTTCAGGAGTAGTTTGAATTTCGCATGGATCAAAGTTCTATGTATTTAGAACTTTATCTTAAGAGTTTTTTATTTTAAACCAATCCAAATGCTCAGAGAAAAAAAAAAAACTCAACGAGGAAAAATTGCTCCCAAGTTAAGCCACTCCATCTTGATAAAAACTAGTGATTGATTTTGATTTTGATCCAAGTTTTGATTTTGATGGAAACGTGTTCTTCAAACAGCTCTTACATTGACAAAGCGAGGGCAGTTGTCAGAATTCGCTTGGCTGGAATTTCGTCTCAGATATTCTCAGTGGCGGCCGGGCTCAAAACTATGTAGAGTCCAGAGTGTATTAGTATGAGGAGCACCAAACTTGAATGAGATTATGCATGTAATGGGAAGGATGCATTCCTCATAAATCTAGAAACTAAATCAAAAGAAAACAAATTGATAAGCCAGGATATCAGTCATAAGGATGAGTCCCTCAGTGTCCAGTATTGAGCAGAAAGGAACATGTGGACATGTTCCCACAAGACCCATTCAATGAATGATGACAAGGTGGTGAGTGCAACAAGTTATGAGGAAAATACACAACAACAATGTCCTTGCATTTTATTCATTGTTCTACAATGATAAATACAAAGTATGCTTGTTTTTCATGGGCATTATTGCTCCAGGGATACAAAGTATGCTTGTTTTTCATGGGCATTATTGCTCAAGGGACGTTATTCTGATATGATATGTATTTATGAAATTTTGTCCAATGTGAGTGTCTTTTGTACCCCATTCCAAGTCCTTTTGTTTTTATTAGTGCTGATTATTTCTACAAAGTGTGTATTCATGATATTCTATGAACCATGGCAAGTTTTTATACACAATTTTACCTTTCACTAAACATTACAATAACAACCATGTTGATTGGTCATATCAGAGAAGACAATATATAAGATAGTAGTGATATGGTTGTGTGCATTTCAATAATGTATTTTGTCTTCATTTCTTACATGGAAACCTTCATCATTTCAATGTTAAATTATTTGTTTTTTCTTTTCTAATTTTTTGTGTTKATTGGTCATATMAGAAAAGACAATATATAAGATAGTAGTGATATGGTTGTATGCATTTCAACAATGTATTTTGTCTTCATTTCTTACATGGAAACCTTTATCATTTCAATGTTAAATTATTTGTTTTCCTTTTCTATTTTTTTTTTTTTATGTTTTTATTGTGGACATTTTTAAAAATATTTTGTTTATCCATAATGATGTTTTCAACTATTGGATAATTCTAAGAAATTGACAATGTATTTGTAATATTAAAAGAGAGATAGATATGTGGAGTGTTAAGTTTGACACTTTTCTTTAAAGATGCATAGTGGAGTTCCTTCTAGTCTCACATTGTGCTCTTTAAGACTTTGAGGAAGTAGAGTGGACTGAGCTCCATGCCTCATATTGTGCTCTTGATAAAGCATAGTTTAAGTCTAAGTGGAATCATGAGAGGCTTTCAAAAAGAAAATTAGAGTAGTCTCATATGAGCCCATGTATTTGCAATACTGAAAGAGAGATAGATATGTGGAGTCCTAAGTTTGACACTTCTCTTTGAGGATGCAAAGTTGAGTGAGCTCCTTTGAGTTTCACATTGTGTTCTTTAAGGCTTTGAGGAAGTAGAGTAGAGTGAGCTCCAAGCCTCATATTGTGCTCTTGATGAAGCATAGTTTAAATCTAAGTGGAATCGTGAGTTTGGTTGTTCTTTTTGATACTTTGAGAAAGTAAATTCGAGCAGTCTCATACGAGTCTCACATTGCTTTGTTTGAGGAGGTTCAATGTCAAGTCCAAGCATGTGATGAGCCCCTTTGAGCCTCACACCGTGCTCTTTGAGAAACTAGAGTTTCAAGTCTAAGGGTGAAGTAAACTCCTATGAGTTTGAAAAAATATTCTCTTGAGGAAGCATAATTTCAAGTTTGAGTGGACTATTGAGTCTCACTATTCTCTTTAATACTTTTGGGAAGTAGAGTGGAGTGGGCTCCTATGAGTCTCACAATGTGCTCTTGAGGAAGCATAGTTCCAAGTTCAAGTGGACTTGTGAATTTCACTAAATTCACTTTGACTTTGAGGAAGTAGAGTGGAGTGGGATCCTATGAGTTTTGTACTATGCTCTTGAGGAAGCATAGATTCAAGTATTAGTGGACTCATGAGTTTCATTGTTCTCTTTGAAACTTTGAGGATGTAGAGTCGAGTGGGATCAAATGAGTCTCATACTATGCTCTTGAGGAAGAATAAATTAAAGTTTGAGTGGACTCATGAGTTTCATTTTTCTCTTTAAGAATTTGAGGAAGAATAGATCCAAGGTTGAGTGGACTCATGAATTTGATGGTGCATAGTGAAGTGGGATCATATGAGTCTCATACTATGCTCATGAGGAAGCATAGATTCAAGTTTGAGTGGACTCATGAGTTTCATTATTCTCTTTGACACTTTGATGAAGAATGGATTCAAGTTCGAATGGACTCATAATTTTCTTTGTTCTCTTTGAGACTTTGGGGAAGTAGAGTGGAGTGGTATCCTATGAATCTCATTCTTTGTTCTTGAGGAAGCATAGATTCAAGTTCGAGTAGACTCATGATTTTCAATGTTCTCTTTAAGAATTTGAGGAAGGAGAGTGTAATGGACCCTTATGAGTCTCTCTTTGATACTTTAAGGATAAAAAAATGGAGTGAGATCCTATGAGTCTCATATTGTACTCTTGAGGAAACATACATTTAGTTCGAGTAGATTTGTAAGTTTCATTGTTCTCTTTGAGATTTTGAAGACAAAAAGTGGATAGGCTCTTACTAATCTCTCTTTAAAACTTCAGGAAACATAGTAGAGTAGGCCCTTATGAATGAAGCCGTGGAGTGGACAACCAACACACATGGAAAAGGTATTAATTTCAACTAAAACCCTCCAGATATGTTTTTTTTTTAAAAACACACACATAATTTATTGCAACACACACCCAACACACATGAAAAAGTATTATGTAAGACTAGATCCCAACATAAAAATATTTTATTTAAAAAAACACATAATATAATTTAGTTTCTTTGATCTAATTTCGTAGCAAACAGGTAGCCATCGCTTGTTGTCGAAAAATTCACAGTGCTTTGCAGTATCATGAATCATTTATGCTGTTAAACCAACCTTATTCTTGAAAATTTACATGTCATCGACACTATAAACATTTTTTTTCAATAACACAGCTTTATGTTTTTAATTTTTAAAATCCATAAACGACTTTTTAACCCTAAGATTCTCTGAGCCATTCTCTCAAAATTGAGAATGTTAGAATGCATATTATCAGTGTTCTTTTGAATGAAATTGAGTTCGAGAATTTTGAATGACCCATTTCAAGTGAAACTTCCTTCATCATGTACTGAAAATCAATTCTGTCAACAAAGATTTATTTTTCTTGATAATGGGTAAAGCGTTTACAGAATACATTGTCTCAGTTCAAAAATCTCTTACACAGTTCAACGAACACTATGATAACTTTGAATAAAACTTTTTTCAACATTGAAATGTCTTGGAAAACTTATTAATACTTTTCCACTTTGTAAACTGGTGACCTCTCCCCGTACCGAAAAAGTGTGCACATGTCTCACTAACAGTGCTATCCTATGAGACTTAAAATTTGCAACTTCCAAATGTACAGATAAAAGATTCAAGTTTACAGGAATAAGTTGATAAGAAGGTCTTCCCATTTTTCTATTTACTCTCATATTGTTTTTCAAACTATTCTTCTCATCTGTATCATACTTTACTTATTTTTCCATTCTCTCTTATCGTTTTGACAACTTTTCATTTACAAGTTCGTTTTATCTTTTTTTTCAATTTTGTATCTTCATGGTACATTTAACTATCTTTTAATCATAAATTTCAATTGTAAACTTTTTGATGTTCACCATCAGTGAGTTAGTGCTGTGATAGTATAGTTACAATCGTTTTTCATGGAAGAAATTGCCATATAGTTGGAAATTGGATGTACTTTTTTGAAAAGAAAAAATTTAGAAATATTTGGATGTTGGATTGTTCAACTGTCAACAATAATGATAATCTGATAACATGAAAAACTCGACATATCTCTAAAATAATTTAACGGATTAAGCTAACAGTAGATGATCGAATGTCTGATGAAAACAATCCAAATTCAAATTAAGATTCATAACTGACCATGGATTATTAAACAAAAAGCTTTTTACTGCTACCTAAAAATGCAACAATTTACAGCAGAACAAAACACAGACGAAGTAATACTGCATCAATTACATACATGAAACAACCCACTCTAACAGGGGAGGGTTGCATTAGAAATGAATTCTGGTTCTCTGAAGAGGATGATCAAGGGTCTTTAGCAATTGGCCATGGGATTATCACATACATGAAATAGTACAGACTCTACACAGCAATCTTTTTCCTTTCATGGGGATTCAAGTTCGCAACAGAACTACAGCTTCGGCTCCGTGGAAAGCGAAGATCTTCGTCCACAGTCTTCCTGAAAGATCCAGAGAAATAACAAGGGCTATCTTCGTCAATTCTGCCCACAACAATCTGTTGACGACGACGATGATCGGTGGAAGTGCTGAAACTCCGGGGGAAGGGCTGATGATCTGACAACTTTGTTGTTGTTGCTCTACCCCTCTGAGACGCGGCTCTGATGAGCTCTCTGTAATCGTCGTCGTGGCCCCTGAGAGAAGAAGAATTGAAGATGAAGCTCTGTGGGAGAGCCATGGTTGCCCCAGGCGCCCCCGCAATGCCAACGTAGCTGCCCATCCCTGCGCACTGGGTTATGCCTCGGACATAGTAATCTCGGGCTCTGATCAGATAGGGAATCGGAGAAAGAGCTCTGATGCATTTGTAAAAAGCTCCCAGCGGCCGCCTCCTGCTCTTTGCATCCATTTTTCCATCTGACTCTTGTGAATCTACAGGTTCCATGATATAGCACCGTCTCAGATTAAGATGAGATGCCTCCAGAGAAACTGTGAATTCACAGGATCCATGAAATAGTATCATCTCAGATTAAAATAACAAGCCTGGTTGGATCTGATCACGAGAGGCAATTAAAGATAGATGGGCCACCTTGAACGATCATCATGACCCTCCACCATCTGTGGGGTTTATTTGGTCAACGACATAATTTATTTATGTTTGTGTTTGATAGCTGGATATTTGTTTTTTTCAAACGTTAAGCATAAACATGGATAGAACTTTGGAGTTTTACCTGATTCCCTGTAAAACATGTTATATCAAGATTCCATGTCATGGAAAGTTTGTAAAAGACGTTATATCAGGATTCCATGTCATGCATTCATGGATGCAAAATTTGTATGGTGTTTAAGGCTAGTCTTATTATTATTATTAGGGTTTTTGATATATGTTTATGAGACGATTTTGATACATTTGACATAAGGGTATTGGAATTTTAATTTTACTCATAATTACTTTGTATAGCATTTTACTTTCCTTCATTAAAAGGATTATCATGTACATTAAGGTTGAGGATTATCATAGTGAGGTAGAGAATGCTCAACATTTATTTATCCTCCACAATTATGCACTATGCTCAATGTTATCACCCTAATTTCCTGTAACATGCACATGAGGATAGTCGAAAAACTCACAAATTAGCTCTAGCTCATACAATCTAGTCAATTTTAGGTTCCACAACTCATTTGTGGGCTATCAAGCAAGGTTTAATCATCAAAGGAACATTCCCACGATTCGTTCAGGTGTTCCCTTGACGCCCATGCTACCTCATGTGAAATAATCCTTGATAGTTGCATGACCCCCCTCATAAATAAAAAAAAAAATATTCTTTCTATGTTGCATAAATGCATGGGAACAAATCCAAGCAAAAATACAATGGGGTATTAGTTCACAAGACCTCCCATTACTATTGTCAACATTCAATTTGTCATCTCGTCATCACATACCTCTTAATTGGCATTCATGGTGGTTGGTAATGGATAGTAGTTCTTTAGTAGGGTATAAATACAAGGGCCTATCCAAGCAACCGAGAAATAAAAAGAATCATAGTTTGTAGAGTTATGTTGTTGGGATCAATAAAAGTGAAATCAACAACACTTTTCCCATGCTTCCTCCATTTCATTAGTTAATTTTATTTCCTATTGAGTGCCTACACTCTATAGTAGCCATCCACAAAGGTTTTGTTGCATGCATTACTACAATATAAGGTTGTAGCATTGTTATAGCTCTCAAACCCCTAGTTGATTTTTTTTTTCAGTGTGCGTTATCGTTTTGCATCATTGCTGCATTGTATTAGCATCATTGTCGCGATGCTCAAAATGTTGAAAAATATATCAATTTTTTTGTGTTGTGTTAACATCTCGTTGCATCATTGCTCTATCACTCAGATCAATTGTGTGTCACTTGAATTGGCTTGCATCTTTTTCATTGGATTAGTTTCTTCTTCATAAGAATATAGCATTGTATTATCATCGTAATGAGGTATGTGATAAAAAAACATCATGTTTTATGAATTTGTTTTCAAATTTGCACACAATTTCAATGCCATTATTCTAGAGAGTTCCAACTGATCACTGACACAAGTATAGTCTATAGAACCTAGTGTAAAGAATCATAAACTAATCTGAAGGGAATGATAAAAACTTATGTGAGGAATCATAAGGTAACATGAAGGGAATGATGAAACCTTGTGTGAAGAGGGGGGGGAGGTCAAGAAGACAAAACAAATAAACTAGGGAGGGGAAGATTTAGAGGAAAATGTGAAGGGAAAATTCAAACTCCAAAGTTTTGACCCATCCCTCTATACTTTCTCTCACTCATGGGAATACTTATCCCATGGCTTGGCTCTTCTCTCCTCCACCTTCTACAAATATCTTCGAGACTTTACTCTGGAGGTTTGAGCTAGGATGATTCACATCGGCCATATATAATTTGTCTAGTATGGCAGTACCATAAACAATAATACCATATCTTATACGATTTGATATAGTCAAAGAGAATCACACTCAATGCACTAAGTATAATACAACATGGAATAAGACATGAATATCTTTGAAAATACATTTTGTTATTGCTCCATGAAACAAAATTGTAGATGAACAATTAAGCAAAAATACATCCTCCTTGTATCCCATGTTTTCTATTCCAAGTTCAGGATTAATCACTACACTAAGAAGAAAACCAACCACTCTTCAAGATGTTACTAAATACCTTGTGTTGTGACATACCACTTAGCCTAGATTCATGATTTTTAGAATTATTCCCTATTGGCTTATTTGATTTTGGTGGGATTGATAATACCTTCATATCATCATATCACAACCGTTTAGTTCTCAAGGATTCAATATTGTTTAGAAGACATATATGTGAATTATACTCTAAGAGAGTTACATTATAAAGAAAATGTTTGTTTTTTCATAACTATAGGGATAAGGATGAACATAGCCAATGATCACATATCTAGGAATACATACTTATTTTTCTTACCTTCACCCTTCTTTTCTACACCATCATCTTTGCATTCATCACCACTCCTCTTATCATCATCCCCTCCTCCCTTCTTATTTTTTTACCATCCTTTTCTCCCCACCACCATCCTTATTCTGCCCCCTTCTTTCTTGTTCGCATCCTTTTTATCCCCTTCCTAATGTTTTTCATCCTCCCTAAAACCCATTGTTTCTCTTCAAATTTCAAGCTAATACATAGCACTGAAGTTTTCAAGGAATATGTTTCAAGAATGATCGAAATTTCATGGATAACATTGCATAATCAACTAACATTGTATTTCAATGCAATAAACTTCCATACTTTGATAAAATCCTAAACATGTATAGCTTCATTAAACCCACAAAAAACCCACATTTCAAATAAATATGAAAATAAAATAAAATTTGAAGGACAAAAATCCAACATATGGTCCCATGAATATATTAAGAACTTGAATACCCACAAATATGCATTGCAAAAAAATATAATAAACTCACTTGCAAACTAGATATTTCCACCATTAAAAGTCTATGGCGGAGCATATCTCACCAACCATTGATTAACACATGTATAATATCTATACAACAAGACCTATACCTTGCATAGAAACTAAATTAAAAGGATTCAATAATCAAACATGTTGCACCTCAGATTCACCTTAGCTGATCCAGGTGGATATCAGTGGCCACCCACCTTTTTCGACTCGCTCAAAACAGTTTTCTAGCAATTTTGGCAATTTACTATTTTTAGCAGGTTTTAACTTCCGAGGCCATTTTGAGGGCCTAAATGAAGGTTTTTCGAGATTGAGGTTCTCAATGATAGTTGAAGGAATCATTAAGCCCCCAAAATGAATCTCCTCGACAATACCTTTCCAACGAGCTACCGTACGCCTAAAACGAAGATCGTATGCAAAAGTTACGACCCCGGGAAGTTGATGTACTAACTTACCCAAACGGGGCCCACATGAATTTTGGCGCTTCATCTCCTAGGGTTAGGTTTTTGGAAGTCTAGGGTTCTTCACATTCCTTTTTATTGTAAAAAGGCCTTCAGAGTCTCATTGCAATCCTCTTCTTGTGAATGCAAGTAGCCGTCACATCTCTTCTCAGAGATAAACTACCACCATTCTAGCGAGTCTTTCACTCTGTATTTTTACAGTCTCTTTACATTTCTTTCATTAATAGAAATCATGTATTACTGTATCTCTGTGTTTATGGTTTCATATCTAATATATTTATGTTATATTATTGAATATCTGCGATATCTCTGTGCATTTCTTTATTATATCTCCGATCTCATTTCGTGCTGAAAAATAATATGGATCAGTGGTATCAGAGCAGGCTGCTCTTGATTGTTTTTTCAGTGCATGTCCCCGACGAGGTCTGAGTATAGAAATTTGGGTCTCAAGCTTGTCTCTCTTGAAGACAATCACTCTCGCACACCCAAGAAACCCTCAATGGTGGAAGAAAAGAAAAACGACGGAGCGAACGATCCTATCAATCTGTTGCTCGAGCAAGCTCTCATGTGATAGAGGGACGAAATGATGGAGAATTTTTCCCACATCCTTAAACACCTGTCGATAGCATTAGGCGCATATTCATCAAGGGGCCACTTTGGAGGCACCTCATCTTTCAAGGTACAAGTTAATTTTGATATTCCTGTATTTGAAGGACAGATAGATGCATAAGCCCCAAACAAATGGTTAAATCTACTAGAAGGTTATTTCTCTGTTCACAAATTTTCCAACAAAGAAAAGATCACCTTTGCACTACTTAAAGATCTCCCCCATGTCAAACATTGGTGGGAAACGTATTAGGAGCAGAGTTCCACAGAGGATTCTGAAATATATGGGGCCGATCCCACTTGGGATTCTTTTGTGGATGCGGTAAAGGAACAATATTACCCTATTGGCAACTATGAGGACCAATACATGAGATGGACCACACTGTGGCAAGAGAGGGGCCAAGAAGTTCCGGAGTTCACCAATACCTTCCATACCTTGCACACCAAGATGGGTATCAAAGACTCTGAACGACATTTGGTTCTGAAATACCACGGGGATCTACACAGATACATCCAAATTGAAATGGATTTTCTGGACATCTCATCACTCGGTGCTGCCTATCAATATGCTATCAAAATAGAGTAGAAATTTAAGCACCAGAACAAACGGGATTTTGGTTCTGCAAATCCACAACAACCAAAGTATGACAAAGAAATCCCTAACAAACAGTCTCCCGAAAACCAGTCCAAGCCACATGAAAAGAAGGGTCATGGGAAGACAAAGAAGGACACCGAAAAATGGTGCAATTTCCACAAAAGCCCCTAGCACAACACTGATGAATGTCGCTCAAAACAGTCATTGGTGGCCGAGATTGAAGACAAGGAGACAAATCCTGATTCAGAATCTGATTATGAAAATACTGGTAAAAGACAGATCAATGACGCAGACCCCACTGCTATTGTCACAACCACAACAATTCAACCAGAAGAACCAACAGATCCTGAAGAGGTGGGGTGCCTTTTTCATTTATAGATGTGGGTGAAGGGGACCCCACTTCATTTTATTGTTGATATCGGAAGCCAGAAGAACCTCATCTCAACAGAGGTTTTCAAACAGTTGGGATTGTCGACAACACCACACCCGCAACCATACAACATTGGGTGGCTTCGCCAAGGACAAGATCTTCATGTCAGCCAGCAATGTCGATTGTCATATGGCATCCAAACCTTCAAGGATGAGGTATTATGTGATGTTGCCCCACTAGATGTTTGTGATGTTCTCTTGGGCCAACCATATATGTGGAAGTGCCACGTTGTTTATGAGTCTCGACCCCATAGTGTCATTGTTTCTCTGGGGGGTCATCTCTACAGAATACCAGAGGTAGTTCCGACTATTGTTCCACCTAAAAAGTGCCGCAAGGTAGTATCTCATACTGCAAAATTTAGCTTCTTCACAATATGTTCAAAAGGGGAACAGAAGGACACTGCAACCACTACAGCTTCGCCCCAAGCACCTTATATCCAACAGAAGCAGGTCAACAAGGTTGCAACAAATCACAAAGATTCCTTCTGCACACCATCCTCTCATGTAGCCTGACTTGTTGAATAGCCTCAACCTCAACAGGTTCGTGACAAACTTCCACAAACTGAGCAGCGCGATGTCTCCAGCAAGGCAAGCAACTCACCAAGACGCAAATTCAGCAAACACATTTCCCTCTCCCCCGGGAACTCAACACAATAGATACCATTGGTTCCTAAGAATGGAAGATTGATCTAGGTGGATATCGGTGGCCACCCACCTTTTCCGACTGGCTCAAAATAGTTTTCTGGCAATTTTAGCAATTTATTATTTTTAGCAGGTTTTAACTTCCGGGGCCATTTTGAGGGCCTAAATGAAGGTTTTTCGAAATCGAGGTTCTCAATGATAGCCATAGGCATCATTGAACCCCCAAAATGAATCTCCTCAATGATACCTTTCCAACGAGCTATCATACGCCTAAAATGGAGATCGTATGCAAAAGTTACAACCCCGAGAAGTTGATGTACTAACTTACCCAAATGAGGCCCACATGACTTTTGGCGCTTCATCTCCTAGGGTTAGGTTTTTGGATGTCTAGGGTTTTTGGCATTCCGGATTATTATAAAAAGGCCTTTAGAGGCTCATTGTAATCATCTTCTTGCGAATGCAAGTAGCCGTCACATCTCTTCTCAGAGATAAGTTGCCACCATTCTAGCGAGTCTTTCACTCTGTATTTTTACAGTCTCTGTACATTTCTTTCATTAATAAAAATCATGTATTACTGTATCTCTGTGTTTATGGTTGCATCTTTGATATATTTCTATTATATTATTGAATATCTGCGATATCTCTGTGCATTTCTTTATTATATCTCCGATCTCATTTCGTGCCGAAAATAATCCGAATCATTAGTGTACCTTATATTTTCTCGCTAGATGTGGACCATCATATGAGTAAATTATGTGCCTTATTGTACCATGATGAGCTAAATATGTGGTTGTATTTTCACTCGGGTATTGTATTGAACCTTGCTTAGATGTTCTATGTATTGGTGGGGGGATTATGTGGTATCTCTAGACCCCATGTGGTTGGTCATGGCCCATCCTTTTAGTCCCCATTTCAAGATTTTTTTTTCTTTTATGGCTACAATTGACTACCCCTAGCACTGGTAATTCTCATCATGTCATTCCTTTATGATCCAGGTTAGGTATGCGATCATATTGGGGTGGATTTACTAGGACACATGATCTAGGGTAGCTACATGGTCTCTTACCCCTTTGTATTTGATGTAAAAGTGTTACTCTCTGTAAAGGTTGTCTCACCTATGTAAAACACATTTATTGTATTCCTAATCATGGATCCCTTTCTTATGTATTCACCACACTTTTTCCATCTATTATTAGAGATTATTCTACATATGTTCACTTATTTTCACATCTCTCAGGGAAATGTCATAGTTCTCAAGGAAGTGCACATATTTTAAGGTATTGGTCATATCTAAACTAACAATAAGAAAAAGATCACTTACTTGGATTATGAAGTTTGGAGAAGATTCCTCTTGCGAATCCCTACTCCATTCTTTCACTCTAATTCTTTACGTGTCAACTTGCACACAAAGAGAGACATTGTTGCAAAGAAGGTAGTTATAGTAACTAACTCCTAACTACATATACTAACTAGGATCAGAATGTCAATATTACAATAATCAAATGTTTATAGTTTCCACAAAATAATACTAATAACATGTCATTGGGATGGAAAAGAGAGTTCTCATTTATTATTAACAACAAGTAACATGAAAAGAGGTTACTTGATCCTTCTGCGACACTGACCAGAACGGATGTCCGGATTCCTCCGCCCGAGCCACAAAAAATGGCTTGAACTTCTGGTTCCTTTCTCCAAACAAGTGAAGGGAAGAGGATAAGTTTCTTCATGTCAACAATATAACAAGGGGAAATATGTCAAAAAGATTAGTTTTCAAATATTGGATACATATATTAAAAGAACGAGATGAAAGGGATTGAAGACTTAGCAAAATGTCACCAACATAAGGGTGCTTTAATGAATGCTTCCTCTCCTCCACCCAATGGCTCTTATTTTTACTTCAAAAAGGTGGTTGGATTAGTTAGGAACATGAAATAGGAGGTGATTAATCTAGGAAACCAGTGAAATCCACCCAAAAAGGTGCATTATGCACACATTTTACTGTTTTGGTGTAAAATGAATTCATACACGAGTTACTAAAGGGGAAAGAGTGGATATAAAGTTGCATAAACTCTATGTCAGATCAAGAATAGTGTATGTTTAGCTAGAGGGTGTTTTTTAAATATTCTAAGGAGGAATTTTGGGGAATTTTGGTATGTAAGAGGGAGATGGATGTGGGATTCATGCCAACATGTTTATCTATTCACATGACTTGGAAAGATATGCTATAATAGATATTATCTCCAGACCTTCAATTATAGATAACTTTGTCAATGGGTATGTTTTTTATGATGATGTGCAGATTCTAAGATTTATGAACAATGTGCAAGAATTTTCCAAGAATGAGATTGATTGAAGAGAAGAAGGGTCATAAGAGAAGTTACAAGACAATATGATTCTAATTGGTCTTTTATCCCTTGAAAATATGTTTAAAATACATGACATGTATAAGGAGAAGAAATAAATGGTTAAGCTCGATGAATATATGTAAATCAACATTAGATCCTCAGAAAGTCAAAAGATGGTGAAGATTGGCAGAACAAAGGAAGGCAATTAAAGACTTGATCAAAGAATTCAAAGATGTTTTTTATTGGCCCTATGATGATTTGAAATCCTACAAGGGTGTTATGATTCAACATATGATAACCTTAAAGGAATGTACCAAGCCATTTTGACAAAAAATGATATAGATCAATTCAAAGTTGACTCCTCTTGTCTAAAAGGAACTACAAAAATTGCTTGAGGAAAAGATCATTGCACTTGCAAGGAATTCAACTTGGGTATCCAACCCTATGATAGTGTGAAAGAAGGAAGGTGGTATAATACCTTGTGTGGATTTCGAGAATCTCAATGTATCTTCTAAGAAAGATAATTATCCATTTCCAAAAAAGTAAAATCTATTGCAGAGAATCACAAGATAAAAAAATGTTATCTCTATCGGAAGATTTTCTTAGGAGACAATCAAGTGTGGGTAAACAAAGATGACAAATGCAAGAAAACGTTTACCACACCTTAGGGAACATACAAATATCTAAGGATGCATTTCGGTTTACTCAATGCAAGTGCTACATTTCAGAGAGCCATGAATTATGCATTCAGAGACCTTATGGGAAAAAATATTGAGATTTACCATGACGATCTCACGATATTTTCAAAAGACAAGAAATCTCATATTGGACATCTTATACATGTATTTCAAAGGTGTCGTAAATATGGAATCTCATTGAAGAAAAAAAATTCAATATTTTGGGTTATTGAAGGGAATATTCTTCACCACAATGTTTTAAAGGATGTGGTAGAGGTCAATCCTAAGTGGATAAAGAGAATTAAATAAATCAGTCTACCCCAGAATCAGAAGGATTTGCAGTGATGTTTTCAGCAAGATCAACTTCATTTGAAGATTCATCCCGATTGTTTCTGGTATCACCAAGACTATAACCAAGCTGCTAAAAAACGATGCAAATTTAAAATGGTGTGAGGACAATAAGACAACTTTTGAAATCATTAAGGAATTCATTGTAAAGTCTCTAGTACTATTAATAAGTCCAAATTATTCAAATAATTTCCAATGTTTTTGGTTTTCTTCTAACAATACAATTGCATGTATCTTACTACAAAATAATGATCAAGGTGAAAAACCACCCATATCCTTTATGAATAAAGTTCTCAAAGATGCATAATTAAAGTATGCAATCATGGAAATCAATCCTATGCTTTGGTCAAATCATTGAATTATTTCAGGACATATATTGGGTATTCCAACGTAATTTCTTATGTTCCCCATCCATTTATAAAAGACATTTTGTCTCAACAAGATTGTTTGGGAACTAGAGGAAAATGGGTAGCTAATAATTAGGAATATTATTTGGAAATTAATCCCACTAAATTGATCAAAGGTAAAGAATTATCCTAAATGATGGCCAAAGGAAATGAAGCTTATCTTGGATTGAAGGATGATTCATGCCCTATAATTTATGTAGTAATTGAGGAATTAGAACATCATGATTAGTATACAGATATCATCTACTATATTAAGAACCTTACAAGTCCAAGGCGCATTCCATATCCTAAGAAAATAACTTTGATATTGAAGACTTCCAAGTATTGTTTCATCAACCAATGCATTGGATGGATAAATCCAGATGGATTGATTCTCAGAGGTGTAGACCCTGAAGAAGAAAAGAAGTTAATGGATGAGTTTCATAAAGGATTGTGTGATGGGAATCGTGCAACAAATACCACCACCCACAATATTATAAGAGGTGGTTGTTATTGGCCTACTATATTTTCAAATGTCCATAGGCTTGTAAGATCACTCCAGCCTTGTCAACTCTTTACAAGAAAGCAGAAGCTGGCAACCCTCCCTTTTTAGCCAGTGATAGTGGAAGGACCGTTTCAATAGTGGGGCCTTGATTTTATTGGTGAATTAAAAGATAACTCCATAAATGATTAAAAATGGATTCTCATAGCTACATATTTCTTCACGAGGTGATTTGAATCCATATCAACCAAGAAGGATACATATAAGGTTGTTTTTGTAATATTCACCAATACTGAGAGGGGGGGGGAATCAACATTGATCACTTTTTACCATTTTTAACCATAACATATAAAAATTAACTTATCAACAATGTATCATTTATGATTGCATTCAAGATATCATAAACATATAAACAAATATACACAATACACAAGAGTACTACGTGGAAACCCAAATGGGAGAAAACCACGAAACACTTTTTAATATATATCTTATATATTACATCCACAGGAAGCACCAACTTCCAAGATTCTCCAACACCAACTAGAAAGAGGCACCAACCCCCTATTTATAGCCTCCAACCTAAAGGAAACTACAACTCCCTAAATTCTCCCAATCCAACTAGAAGGAGGCTCCAATCCCCTAGTTTACAGGATCCAACCAAAAGGAAGCTACAACTCCCTTTCCTTGCCCCTTCCTTCCTCACTTGAATATAAATAAGAGAATCAACCTTTCATTATTGTTCTCAACGATATTGATATATCATCATCATCAAAATTGATACAACCTCATAAAATTCATGCCAATATCTCCAAGAATATCCTTCAAATCATGTGCTCAAAATCACCATGATATGCATCAAACCATGTGCCAAGACATCCAATATGTGTTTCAAAACATATACCATGCCTCAAATCATATACCCAAAATTTATTTAAACATGTTCCAAAATATTCAATATGTACCTCAACCATGTGCCAATAATATCCAATATATACCTCAAACCATGTGCCAAAGTATCCAAGATACAAGCCTGAAGCATGTGCCAAACCATCCAAGATATTCCTCAAAAAATATTCCATAACCTCCAAGATATGACTCAAGCATATATTGTAACCTCCAATATAGAAGCCTCAAAGCATATAAAAAACATACCTTTCATTCTGTAAAAACCTGGTACATTAGATATCAGATCATCAACACTTCCTCGACTTCATCATCAACAAGATGACATTTTATTCATACCCTCTCCTTAGCCTCGCGGGACTAGACTGGGAAATGAGCGGGGCCTCATGTGACGATACTAGGACAATCAGTGGGGGCCTCGCGAGACATATTGTACTTGACCCGTGGGGGTCACCTCAGATAAGGTTTCCTAGAAACTATTCGCACATATGAAACTACGAGACTTCTCTCCTTCGCACTGTTCCACTTATTAACTTGTGCTTACATTATTGCTTGAATTCACACTTGATTTATGATCAAATAAGAGGCTCTTGATGTATATTTATACTTTTCCAAGTACCTCCTTTACTAGACTTTAGGGCCAACCTATAACTTCTTGTTTATAACTATTTTTCTCCTTTAATTAATTTTATGGCCCACTTGTAATTTCTTGTCCTTAGATCTGGGGTTTCTTCACTTACTTTCAAGGCTTGATCTTTATGAGGGAATATCTCCTGAACCGTGAGGAACACGTGGCGTGCCACCTATCGTTGGAAATGGTATGAAGAGGACTATCAATTTATGATGATTCTGAATTCATTTGCAATTTCCTTCATGTTATTTTTATTTAATTAACTTTGGGCTTCATGACCATGCCTCCAAGGATTCTTAACCACTTAACCATATTTACAGGGCTTCTTGTAGACTTATTTAAAGCATCTTCCCATGAATTCAATGATTAAATCTACTCTATGAGGGGACCACTTTGGAGACTTATGGACTTCTTCTAGGGTTTACATCAATGGAAACCAATTTTCCAATAGTTATCATGGATTTCTTGGAGGAAAGAATCATCACTCATTTTAGAGTGCCAACAAACATCACCACTGACAATGCCAAAGCATTTAGTTCCATGGAGTTGTCAACCTTTTGTTTTCATTGTGTGATCTCTAAATTGTTGTGGATATTCCACTGGAAACTTTCACCACAACAGATATGATAAATAAAATTTAAATCTAAACTATGAAGGTTAAATTCCTTTAGATTCTAGAATCTTTAATCACTGATTTTCTGCTTATGCATGAAATAGATCAAATGTGGAAAATAGAGAATAATATAATACAATAACACACCAGCCAAAAAAGAACAAAAATATTTTCTTTGGGAAACCCTTATGGGAGAAAACCCAAATAAAAGGTGAGGTTGTTCTGGTCTCTTTTCTCTGGTATGAAAATAATTCCAGGTAAAAAGGAGGAGGAACTCTCTAAGGAGTTACCTAATACCTATGGCCAATTAGGATGCTACAAAACATTAACCCCCTATGTTATTTGTTGAGCACACACTTATACTGAGAGGGGGGGGTGAATCAATATAAGGGTATATTTTCCTTTTTAACATTCATAAATGATAATGAAGAAATAACATAAATGTTACAACTATAAGACACAACATTTAATGCGGAAACCCTATCGGGAGAAAACCTCAAAACTTATCTTTATAAATTTGTAGGAACCAACCTATGGTTACACATGTTTATAATCACCAACCTACATGAGACACCTATCTCCTCTTTTTTTGGTAGGCACTGATGTTATTAGATAAATTGGTATATGCGGACATTAACAGATCTCCCTAGATCCACCTAGATCTAGAACAAAACAGGATAGGACATGGCACTTCCCCTAAGTCACAATCATTGAATTTATCATCAAGAAAGGAATAAATGACATACCTTTAGATATCGCTTCCTTATGTCTTTTTGTCCTTGCTTCACTTTGGTAGACTTGAGATATCAGATGTACAATGAAACAAATCGACCAAGGTGAAAGCAACAATAATATATTCAATGAATACCTAAACATGTGATCAAGGAGTCATTTAATAAAATAAGAGTGATTTTATGGGGAAGGGACATGCCACAATATTTATATTAAAGGAAAGTAGAACATACAACCATATTGCCTTGATGTCACAAGCTTCCTTTCGATGGTCCTTCATTCCAACACACACACTTGCTCTACACTTGCATAAAGAAGATCCGTTGTAGCTTGATGGAAAAATGGAGGCCTCAAGAATCAATTCAAACATGATTCCTCACACAATTCTGAGTCTATTCTTTCATCAATTCTCTATTCAATCTTGCTTAACCTCTTCCTTGAGAAACCTTTCATTATATAGGAGAAGGAGATATGATTTAAAGGGATGAGGATGATCCCACTAAATCTGAGAAGTCAGTAGGATGCCAACCATGCGAATTCCAACTCATTTTATAGAAGACCCTCTTCTAGAACCTTCACAACTTCCTCTTCCTTTTAATCTTTGAAACATGTTCGCACCCTACCTATAGAGAAGACTATGAACATCTTTCACTCCAAGTATAGGGTTTCCTGCGAGAATCAGGGTTTCTCACACCCTACAATACATGTAGCCTGTGAACTCATCTTAAAAATATGTTTTGTAGAAGAAGACAACAATCACTTTTCTTAGGCAAAAGGTGCTTATGAGATCCTGAACACATAAATGTAGAGACATCACCAGAGTGACCAAAATAATGTGTAACAGAATTCCCCCCAAAGTATGAGGCCGGAACTCGTGACAGCCAAAATACTTTGTAAAATGTGTGTGTGTGTCAGAAACAAGGAGCACACCTAATCAGAAACCTGCAAACAATCAAGCATATGCATAATATAATACCAGTTCTGAGGTAGGCATTCCCATGCTCAAACCACAAATGAATGAAATCATAAATGTAGGGCATGGCCACCAATCATACACCATGGATCCATGTTATTAAAATGATACATAGCCACCAGGAATACACTGTGGATCTATGTTAGAAGACTCAGATTAGGACATAGCCAGATGACATACAAATTTGATCTATGTGTTGATACAAATCATAAATACTCCATCGCAACCTGGACCAAAAACATGAGACCCAGGTTCTTCAATCACGTCGTCTGAAAGTATGAATCTAGCCATATGATTACATGTGTCAAAGTCAAACATGGTAGAAACCACTTGATTACGGTCATTGATGAAAACCGTTAACAAGTGTCAGGGAAATCACCATTGATGTCAATGACTCCCAAGGTACCTAAGTACAATCCGAATGAATGTGAATAAATGAGATAAATTCGAACACTCAGTGGGATCTCTCGATCAGGGACTAATGATGTGAATCCACTGTCGAAAGCGAGGAGACCTGCCATTAAGGCATGCAGGTTCTAAGGTACTAAATGATTTCTAGGTCTTATTCTCAGATAATGAGTTGGACTCGACGAAAAAAGACTCATCACAAGAGGGCCTTGATGTATCCCCCATCAATGACATGAAATAAGTAACAGATTTTGAGGGTAAGTCAAGGTATGAATATGATTGAAACAAACACAGGGAAGGCCAACATGGTAAGAATGGACAACTGCATATGGCTGACTCAATGGAGGGCTTGTTTGGACTTCTCTTGAACATATGAACGACACGACAATGGTCTTGGCAGCATTGAATAAAAGGAGACCCAAGATATGACCTTGTAGTAAGTCAAATGAGAGACAAATGGATTTCCCAACCCAAATTCAAATGAAGAACAGGGGGTGTCATGTTCAAGAGTGACGCTTACTGTCATTAATACAAATACTAAAACACATCCCTTTCCTAAAATTTCCCCCACCATTTCTGGCGAGTACCTCTTTATTTTTACACAAGCTTGAGGAGGATAACATATGCTTGTCGATATAAGCTCATCCTTCGGACGAGTCCCTCGGAGTACATTTAACGAACCCTAGGAAGGAGTGGTTCGGTCCCATAAAGGGCCTTTTGATGTTTGTTTAACGAGTCCAAAGATTGAAAACTTGGGGGTTTTTCATGTTTTGAGAGACTAAAAAACACTTAAAGAGAACTCTCCCAGTTCCTTTTTCGTAAATTAATTCGACGAGACCGAAAAAGTGATAAACTATCGCTCATCGAATGTTTTCTTCAAATACTTTTACGTGCATGAAAAGAACAAGATCGCTCGACAATCTTTTCGTTTTTATGGAGCGTGAAAAGAGATTAAAGGATGCTCCCTTATTTTCAATGTTTTCATGTTACCATGACGAGTACGAAAAGACGAGAAAAGTATACTCAGTTGCGTTCTCATTTATTTTCGAGCGCGAGAACGAATGAAGACTGAGCTCAAGGTTTTTCCTACAAAACCTAAAAAGGTATTCGTATATGGGACAAAAAAGGAAAAAATACTTGTACACCGTCGTTTGGGCCTCTAGGTCACCTACCTACGAAAAACCATACTCACAAGGCCATTAGGGTATTAGGTTTTTAATAAAAACAATAAAAATAATATAAAAAGCCAATGAGAAATAGTAAAAAAGTGAATAAATATGGGTGGAAATACCTTTTTACCATTTCATTGTTACTTTGTTAAAAACTTGTCTAACACACCTCTTTTTTCCCCAAATTTCTTTTCCCGATTGCGGGAGGTACAAGTGATCATTCAACAAATGGTTTCGACCAACGAGGTAATCTCTTGATTCTTCAACTTTTTCATGGATTAAATTTTTTTTTATTGGCAAATTTAAGTGTTTGAGTCCATTTTAGGGCCGGTGGGTGCACTCAGGCATTCTCGCAGGCGGGCCATTCGGGACCTACAAGAACCTAAGATTCTCGCAGGTTGGCTTTAGGGCACCTGCGAAAATCTCACGCTGTGTGCAAGCTTCACCTATGAGGGCCGAAAAATGGATTTTCATGCATGTTGTTGCTCAATAAAAAAATATGAAAGAGGTTAAAACAAGTTGGTAACTTCCTTCTCATGGATCCATTACAGGTATTGATCATCACGATGTTGGAATGTAGGGGAAGGGAACACAAGGAGGATGATGCCATTGCTAGAAATGATCCGGGTAAAGTTGCTTCCCTCTGGGAATGTGGGCTCTTAAATTTTTTTGGGATCCCAGGCATGAGAGCCCAACTCAGGTTGTTAGAGTACCTGGTCTACATGTGGGATGTGGATCAACAAGTATTTCATGTAGGGGTCCACATGCTCACACTAGATATTGAGGATATCTACTTTCTGATGGGGTTGTCATGACCTGGATACCATGCTACTCTGAACAGAGGTAGAGGCGACGGACTTCCTATGAGCGAGTATGTTCTCCAATATTGTGTTCCCGAGGCGGAGAGAAGCAAGGGTAAGGTTGCCATTTGGGGTGTCCAAAATTTGACCTTGCAGACTATCTCTTTTACCATTGCACACATGGTCGAGAGCGCTGCTCCACACATGGCTCTCCAGAGCTATTTTCAATATGCAATAGAGTGCACAGATCATTGGGTTTTCAACTGGTCAGACATGGTTCTCCGCAGTATGAAGAGGAAACTAACAAAGTGCAGAAGGGGTAACCTGAAGAAGTTTGGGTATGGGTCACTTTTGGTGTCATTCTTCCTTGAGAGTGTCCCACTACTATGTCTACAGGTAGATTGGGGTTTACCGGCCCCACAGGATTCAAGGATACTGAGGTGGTGTAACCTCATGGCTTGGCATGTAGCAGGGCCTATAATCAAATATAACAATTCATTTTTTGACTGGTTGAGGCCCCAGATGTTGATGATCGATGACTATGCATATACTGGCTTGGATT
Source organism: Picea engelmannii (assembly GCA_009831015.1). NCBI lineage: Eukaryota > Viridiplantae > Streptophyta > Pinopsida > Pinales > Pinaceae > Picea > Picea engelmannii. The sequence goes on along the minus strand of ML783316.1, from coordinate 351,073 downwards.
TCCGAGGAGATCCGGATTTGGTTCTGCCTGAGGATTCTCAGTGGGGCGACTTAGGTAAGAAGTACACATTTTGTTCTTTTTTAAAAGTTTTTGCAAATTTTATTATGTAAAATGTTTTTATGTCTTTGATCCAAGGACTAATCAAAAATTTATTTTGACGACACAAATGTGGGGCCGTATCAACCTCTAGGAACGTCTCCCATTCAAAGATGAGGAGAAGTGGCTCCAATGGCAAGATGGGATGCTGAGGACTATGAGGCAGTTGAATAGAACTTAGAGGGACTAACTGCGGATGTCCTAGACATTGCTATTGGGGAGATCCCAAGGCGCTATCAATGCCATACTGTGGGTGTGTCTGAGTCTCTTAGTCAACTGCTCCATAGGGTAGCCCGAGTAGTTGTATGTTACCGTAATCATCATCCGTGATGCTAATTTGTAGAAGCCATGGGATTCATATATTTTGATATTTTGGTCCTTGGAAAAATCCTTTTTGTAAAACTTTTTATCGTTATATCTATATATATATCTATATATATATATATATATATATATATATATATATATATATATATATAGATATAGATATATATGTGGCTTCTACCGACTTATTTTGTTTTGTATAATACATGTGATGTGTGATTGGTTTTATAAAAGTCTCAGATATATGTCTAACACATAATTAGCTAAAGCATTAGTCAATGTATTTAGACATATAGGAATGTGTTGATATTCGATATAATCAAAATGACGTTCCAAGAGGCAAGTTCGTAGATATACCCACAATAAAGTAGGACTTCAGATAGCATAGACATTACTTAACTATAGCACTACTAGTTGCGAATCAAGTTGTATAACCAGGTGACGGATACCAAGTGAAATAGGATTAGTCAACAACTCAATGACGACGCTATATTCTGTGATATTATTGGTCGCATGACCGAGGCAAACACCTCGTATACTGATAAGTTCATTTGTAGGTGCATAAATTGCCCATGCAGTAGAAGAAAGGTTCTGAGTACTACGACTAGCGCCATCGGCGAAGCTAATGTGGGTTAGCGAAGACTCCAACATCTGGAAACCAAGCACAATGCAACGTAAGTGCTTGAGGGAAAAAACCAAATAACTAAAAATCACACTAAAGTAGCACACAAAAAGTATGATACAATAAAATACAAGCACTCATGCACAGATGATCTAAGCATAGTACTTCTTTAAGTAAAGTCCATTTCGGGGTTCACTCAAAGGGATACCATCGTAGTCCACTAACTCGTAGGCTCCATTCTCCAACACTCGTCTGATGATATAAGGACCTCACCACATAGCCTCAAATTTTTCAACTCATAAAACATCTCGATCTTGTTCATAAAGAAGAACCAAATCACCTTCAGAGAAAATGCGTGGCTTGACATGTTTGTCATATTGGGCTTTGACACAGTTCTTCTGGGTTTCTATAACTAGGGTGGCATCGTGACGAGTTTCCTCTAGTTGCATAAGATACAATAGACGTTCTTCTTCAACAGAAGTGTTCGGGAGAAGTTCAACAACTAGCTTTAGAGATGTATCTCACATTCAATCAGGAAGATGGCTTCTAGACCATAAACTAACTAGAAAGGTGTAAACCTGGTAGCAGACTTAACGGATGTCCGGTAAGCCCACAATGCAAAAAAAAACATCGTGTGCCAACTCGTTTTGTGAATCCCTATCATTTGTCAAAGCATGGTAATGAGGAATTTGTTTATTGTTTCAACCTGGCCATTGGCCTGTGGGTAATAGGGTGTTGAGTTTTCATGGTGAAGACCCAAATTTTTGGTGAGTTTTGACATCATGAAGCTTCTAAAGTGGCTACCGTTATCAGTAACGATAGCTTGAGGAACACCAAACCGAGCAATGATGTGATTGAATATGAATAGTGTTGCGGTCTTTCTGGTATTGTCGAATGTAGGCATCACCTCGACCCATTTCATAAAATAATCTACGGCTACAATAATGTATCCATGCCCCCCGACCGAGTGAGGGTGACATGTCATAAAATTGATACCCCATTTCGTAAAAGGTCCAACGGAGACTACAGGGTGTAGAGGAGCAAGGTGTGATTGTATATTGTTGTTGTAGGTTTGGCAAGCGTGGCATTTTTGGACAACAATAATACAATTGTTGAATAAAGAAGGTCAAAAATACCTAGCTCGTAAGATATTTTGGGCGATAGCATACCTAGACATGTGACCACCACATTCTCCAGAATGGCAGTCATTCAGGGCTTTCTCGGCTTCGTCAAATGTGAGGCATCGTTGAAAAATGAATTCAATCCCATGACGATAAAGAGTATCACTGAGGATAATATACTGTCAGGCTTGGTAGCGTATTCAACGACGGTCAGTGCTAGACAAATCGGGCTAGAAATTCTGATTATGGAGATATATGATGATATCCCCATACCAAAGGTCATCAGAACTGATCAGAAAAAGGGTTTCATCAGGTAATGAATCATCTGCTACATTTTTCATCTCAGAACAGGGAAGGTCACATATCAATTCGACAAACACCAAGGATTTCTTCGACTTAGCGCATTCAAATTCTATGTCAAACTCCTGGAGTATTATTATCCATTTGGACTATTTTCCCCCTAGCAATTGGCGTGTAAGAATGTTCTGCATAGGGTTGTAGTTGAAAATCACAGTAGTCTTTTGTAAAAGGATATAGTGTCGGAAACGTTGAACAGCTTGGACGGTGGCCAAGGACAATTTTTCAACATGTAAATATTTGGTTTCAGTAGTCGTGAGACTCTGACTCAAGTAATAAATGACATGTTCATCATGAGAATCATCCTTCTGGATGAGAACCATAGCAATGGTATAGTCCGAGGATACGAGATACAAGAAATAATCACGACTATAATCGGGTGGGAAAAGTAGTGGGGTACGGATTAAAGTCAATTTTAAAGCATCGGAAGCTTTGTTGGCAGTGGTATCCCATATGAACTCAGAACCTTTCTTGAGCAGTCGAGTAAATCCGAGGGTTAACTCAGCATAGTTTGGGATGAAACGACATAGAAAGTTTGTCTTCCCTTGCAAACTTTGTAGTTGGCGAAGTGAGGAAGGAGGAGGGAGATTGAGGATCGCCTCGACCTTTAAAGGATCTACCCTCATCCCTTGACGTGAAACAATAAAACCTAGAAGTCGACTGGATTCTACACAAAAAACACATTTGTGTGAGTTTAAGCGTATATGGTAAAACCGACATCGGAGGAAAATGGCTCAGAGATGTGTTGGATGATCGACACGGTGCATGGAATGAGTCGATAGGTCATCGAGATATGGTTGGACAATGTGATTTATATCATAAAAGGCATAAGACATAGCACGTTGAAAAGTCATGCTGACGTTCTTTAAACCAAAATATAGTTTCTGGTAGGCGAAAGTGCCCCAAGGACAAATAAAAGTGGTCTTGTGTTGGTCGGCGAGTATGATATTGATTTGATTATATCCAGAGAAACCATCCATCAAAGAGAAGATTTCACTCCTGGCACAATCGTTGATGATATGGTCAACGAAGGGGGTGGGAAAGTTGTCTTTAGGACAAGATTTGTTAATATCCCTATAATCAACGCACACACGGATCGTACCATGTTTCTTGTTAAACGGAACAAGATTGGAAACCCAGTCAGTTAGAGCCACAGGGTAAATAAAGCCATCTTTAAGAAGTTTCTCAACTTCAAGCTTGATAGAAGTTGCTTTACGTGGGTGGACCCGACGAAGGCGTTGCCAGATGGGTTTAGCGCCCGGGTATGTCTTAATCTCATGTACACCAATGTCAGGGTAAATACCCGAAATTTATTCATAGCTCCATCCGAAGACGTCACAAAATTCTTGAAAAAGAGATTTATAGGTGACAACTTCGTCAATGGAACACGAAGCTCCGATATGTACATTTTCGACAATTCCAGGTTTAATGGATATGTCGAGGGGGATGGTGGGTGAGATATTACTTAAGTTCCCTTCGTAGAACATATCGTGTTTAGACTCGAGAATAGTAGAAATGACGAAAATGGTCGACGAAGTCGAGATCCATTGGTAACTCTCAATGGTATGTTGTTCCAGGAAGAGATTGGAATGATGATGTCCATCGTCCCAAGGGGTATATTTGATGGAGATAACAAACATGATCATCTTGTCGGTAGGAAAAATGACATGGAAATGATCAGGAGATAAATCACTAAGAGAGGGGGTAGAAGGGGTTGCCGATTGAATGGCTTGAGAAGCAGATTTGACCAGACTTAAAGGCATGTGGTCGCCATAGCGAAGATGATCATCGGGGTTGGGTACTATCCACAGGTCAGAATACATTGGGGTTTCTCGAACAGAGGTGGAAATCATGTTGATCGAGGCAACAGACGGATGTAGAATATCGGGCGGTGGAATGGGGAAAGTACCCATTAAAGAGGAATCTTTAAGAAGGCCCACACCGACATTCTCATATCCAGGGGGATTTTTTGCAATCAGAGGTACATTGCTGGCATGTGTATTAGATTTAAATAAGGCCAATTGATCCACCGTAATTACTTTTCCTTGATGTGGGAAATGTACGACACGGAAAAGAGTGGAGACAACTGTGCACATGGAGTTGATCCAGCTATGGCCAAGTAACATGTTGTAATCGAGAGGAGTGTCAAAGACTTCAACTTCAACGTTGACCATTTTTCCTTCTAACGTAATAGGCAACGAAGGGAGGACACCGTAAGGATTAAATCCAGAGCCATTAAAGGCTTTGAGTGTGTTGTGTGATTCGTTTAAGGGAAGAGATATGATGGTTTTCCAATAGGCAATAGACATGACACACATCGAGGCACCCTCATCAATGAATTTTCTACAAATGTTCTTTTTGGAGACAATAACTTGAATTTGGAAGGCGAGTTGAGGGGGTAACCTTGGAATGTGATCTTCCAAGTCAAAAATTATTAAATTTGTATCCATAGGGTCAATTCCACCAATGGCTTTCAACAGTGCCTTCTGTTGTGTAGGACAACTCTGAAGGACTTCGAGGGCTAACATTGATGACGGTGCTTGGGCTAGGTCTTCTACAATGTTGTAGTTCTAGGCAACACGCGCATGAGGATTGAAAGTAGACTTGCAAACAACACCCTTTGGGGGAGGGTGAAGAACTGTATCTAGGCTCAGTCGTTTGAGATGAAGAGGACTGTTGGGAGGTGGAGCTGAGAGAGATGGTTGGACCAATGAATGAAGTACTTCATCAAAATTCTCTTTGGAGGAAGAATAATCTTTGGCTCGAGTGGTAAGTGTGACGTCATTCTTCTTTGAATCACCTATACACATTAAGACATAGGATGTAGTGGAGGGGGACGGTTGGTCATGAATGACCAATTGGGCATGCTGTTGAGAAGGAAAGTGTTATCACTCCAAGAAACCCTTTGTGGTTGTAGACCAAAGGTGCTTGGTAACTTAAGAAATTAATGTTTTTGTATTTTATGAATGTGGTTCAATGGGACAACTCAATACAGCTTATAGCATTCAAACATGAAAATGATAAACAAATAGACAATGCTCTCAAAGATTGATTAATCAGCAAGTAGCTTTAAAGTGGGTGGAGAACAAATTGTAACTAAACCAGTGCAAAGCAGG
>ML783316.1:291737-310452 GCA_009831015.1 Picea engelmannii | reverse complement strand
GGGTGTTTTTAAGACTACAACCATACAAACAGATGTCCCTCAAGCAAGCCAAGAAGGATAATAAATTATCACCAAAGTACTATGGCCCTTATAAGGTGTTGCAAAAGATTGGTACTATGGCATACAAATTGGAGTTGCTTGCAGCTTCATGAGTACACCCAGTTTTCCATGTTTCATGCTTAAAGAAGGTTATAGGAGATAAGATTCTAGTTCAAACTATATTACCAGAACTTGACGAGGAAGGAAAAATCATATTGGAGCCTGAAGCCATCACTGACACAAGAATTTGCCAGCTGAGGAATAGATACAATTCAGAGTATCTCATTAAATGGAGGAAACTACCGGCTGAAGATTCCACTTGGGAAGATGAGTATTTTATACATAAGCATCTAGAGTTACTCAAGCGTTGCAGACAACACTTGTCTCAAGGGGAGGGGCATGTTAAGACCTAATATTGGCTCATTACCCCTTAATTGGGACATATTATAATAGTAATGTTATTTTATTTATGTCGGCTTTAGGCCATTAGTTGTAATTATACCTCCTAGTCTCCTATATATACCAAGGAGACATTTTCATTTTGAATCATCTTGTACTTGAACATTTAAGTGGGGTAAAATGAGGTTTCCCCCTTAAAGAGGCTTATTATCTAAAATTATCTCTTTTTCAAGGCGTTGAGTACTTTTTCTGAGGTTTTTCTATGCTATATTGATATTTGGTTCTTAACACTTAACCTCTTCCTTGAGAAACCTTTCATTATATAGGAGAAGGAGAGATGGTTTAAAGGGATGAGGATGATCCCACTAAATCTGAGAAGTCAGTAGGATGCCAACCATGCGAATGCCAACTCATTTTCTAGAATATCCTCTTCTAGAACCTTCGTAACTTCCTCTTCCTTTTAAGCTTTGAAATAGGTTCGCACCCTACCTATAGAGAAGACTACGAACACCTCATACTCCAAGTATAGGGTTGCCTGTGAGAATCAGGGTTTCTCGCACCCTACAATACATGTAGCCTGCGAACTCATCTTAAAAATATGTTTTGTAGAAGAAGACAATAGTCACTTTTCTCAGGCAAACGATCCTTATGAGAGCCTGAACACATAACTGTAGAGACATCACCAGAGTGACCAAAATAATGTTTAACAGCTGACCTATTAGAGACACCAATCCCCTCTGTTGGTTTTAGGCACCAACCTACAGGAGACACAAACACCCTCTTCTTTTTGTAGGAACCAACCTACTAGAGACAATAATCCCCACAATATTTTTTTATGTAGGCACCAACCTACTTACAAGTTTAGAATTTCTTCATATGCATTTCCTTCACTGGTCTTCTTACTGCTCCTGTCTTCACCAAATATTCTTTGTGCTAGTTACTTCTGGTTTCACTAGATCTTCTCTACACTCACTACTTCTGCTTTCACCAGATCAACTTGACAATCGCTCCTCCTGCTTTTGTTAGATATATGTTTTCCTTCCTCCTTCTGCTTTCACCATAACTACTCTGCACTCTCCACTTCTACTTTTTTTAGATCATCTCAGCAATCATTCCTACTTCTTTTTTCAAATCTTCTCAACACTCTCTCCTTCTGCTTTCATCGGATATGATCGATGCTCTCTCCTTTTGATTTTTCTCTTCCTTCACGAGATATTCTTTATTCTTCTAGTTCTACCTTAGATCTTCCTTTACAAGTTTTTCTTTCTAGAATGCTAGATCTATTTTGCTACAACACCAACTCTAATCTTCATTAATATTTAACCATTTCTCCTTAAATGATATTCAATCATCACTCCTCAAATAATATGCATAAGCCTATTACATTTTCACCCATAGGCACTATAGTTCTCACAATCCTCTTGTCCTTTTATACTTTTCCATTATTTATACATGAAAAGTCATGTTCATTTGAAAAGACATGACTTTTATTAAATAAATAATAAATTTCCTCTTTTTATTTTTTAATTTATTTTTATTTTTCAACATACCATGTGTAAAATACCACTATGGGTTTTAAAACCATGTGAAAATACCATGTGCACTTTTACTCCACTTTCACTTTTACCTTTTTTAATCCACTTTCATGTTTACTCCACTTTTACGTAACTTCATTTCTAATCCACTTTCATGTTTTACTCTACTTTTACGTAACTTCATTTCTAATCCACTTTCATGTTTTACTCCACTTTTACATAACTTCATTTCTAATCTACTTTTATGTAACTTCATTTCTAATCCACTTACACTTTGAATATTTATATGTGAATGCTCACTTACCTCTGACATCAATGACAATAATTTATTCAACATTACTCTCTCTATTTTCCCACTCCCAGTTGTTCTACTCTACTATGGAACAAAATACAATAGCATAGAATGGAACCCCTTCTCCTCCTAGTGGCTCGATATTTAACATAGCCTGATATCCACATAGGGGTAGGGTTTTGACTTCCTCAACCCTCAATTGTGATAAGGTTTAGGAACTTCTAGAACATTCTTGAAATTATACATGTTTCTAGCCCCATATGCATGAGTAACGGGGGCTGACGTGGAATCATCTAGTACCATGGTGGTCAACACGGTAGGTCAACTTGCAAGATGTATAATTTTTTCATACGAGATCCAATTGATGTAATATTTGCACTGTTGGAAAGGTATCGATGTGTAGAATAGAATATTGGGGTCCAAGCTATGATAGGAAAGTTTTGAACCAAAAAAAAATCTATTTGATGCCTAATAATGGATCCAAAAGTTTTCAAACTCCAATTTTCCAAACTAGGACCTGCCATTAAAATGACCCTACAAGATGATTAATTCAATTATTTCCACTTTAAAAGCATCGATATAGATGAAAAATAATATAATGATCCAATATGTATCATTATGGAATTGTCATATCCCACTACTCCAACTATTACCCTAAAGGAAATGGCCTTATTGAGTGAAGTAATAAGAATTTGATGACTATTATCAAGAAGACAGTGGAAGATAATAAGAAAAGTTGGGATAGGAAGAGAAAACATGCTCTATGGTTTGACAAAATAACTAAGAGATATTCGACTGGAAGGAACCCATTTGAGCTAGTCTATGGGATGGAAGTAACATTTCTAGTTCATCTAAAGATCCTAATTTATAAGATAATGCAACGATTCTCCTCCGATCTAGATGCAATGTAGAATAGAATGAACCATCTTATTGAACTTGATGAGACCAGGAGACGTGCCATTGATCATTTGGTACAAATTCAAGAAAATACAAAGAAGAATTTTGACAAGAAATCTCACCAACAAATGTTTTAGAAAGGTGACCTTATTCTCTTGTGGATCAAAAGAATTGAAAAGGCATGTAAACATGGTAAGTTTTAAAGTCTTTATTTGGGTGCTTAGAAAATTGAAGATATTTCAAGTAACAACTCTTTCTATCTAAGTTATATGAACGGTGAATGATTGCCATTTCCTATGAATGGGAAATTTCTAAAAATGTTCTATGAAGGTAATATCTAATTCCATGGGCCATCCTTGTACTATAGTGAGTTTTCTTACCCTTTCTTACTCATATGATTTCATGTTATTGATTTATGCATTTTCTTTTTGTTTTATAATAAAAGTTAAATGTTGCTTACATGTGAGTCTCTTTTTTCTCAGATGTGCTGCTATTAACATATTCTTGATATATATTTCATTTACACATGAATTGTTTCCTCTTTTAGGGAAGGGGAAAAGGAACTTGTGTCTTTACCCTCACCTATATTTAACTTCCATTGGCTGATAATGTTTTATATATACACGTTTCCTAGATCCTAGAGTTCTCATGCACTCTCTAGATGAGAAGATGCCCTAAGTTGGAGCCAATTCTTACACCTCAAATTCACCTCAGTGTAACTTATATTTTCTCGCTAGATGTAGACCATCATATGAATAGATTATGTGCCTTATTGTACCATGATGAGCCAAAAGTGTGGCTGTATTTTCACTCATGTATTGTATTTCAAAATGCTTAAATGTTCTATGTATTGATGGGGGGCTTATGTGGTATCTCCAGACCCCATGTGGTTAGTCATGGCCTGTCCTTTTAGTCCCCATATCAAGATTAATTTTTTCTTTTATGGCTATGGTTGACTTCCCCTTGGAATTAGTAACTATGACCATGTCGATCATTTATGATCTAGGTTAGGTATGCAACCATCATGGGGTGGATCTACTAGGACACATGATCTAGGGGAGAAACATGTCCTCTTACCCTTTGTATTTGATGTAAAATTGTTTCTCTTTGTAAAGGTTGTCACACCTATTTATATCCCACTTATTGTATTCCTAAGCATGGATCCCTCTCTTATGTCTTCATCACACTTTGTCCTTTACTATTCGATATAATTTTGCATATGTTCACTCAACTTCATGTCTCTCAAGAAATTTTCATAGTTATCGAGGAAATACACATATTTCAAGGCATTGGTCACATCCTTTGAGGCACATTTGGGATATTTTTTCACAAATGAACATCCTCTTCACATGCCACATGAGATATCCTAGAAGGCTCCTCTTCTTCCACCATTTATGGAGGTGTTTTCCACATGATTTGAGGGCTGGCCCACACGTGTGGGATTTATGAAATCCATGTGGGTACCTTGGGTGATGACTTGACTTGGATATGGACCTTCTTTTCCTTGTGGAGCATATTACTTGATTTGAAGGCTTGATCATGCCTTGGAGATTACTCTTGATGATTCCTTGAGAACATTATGAGGAGGCCATTCTCCATGTTTTCATGAGTTTTTTCCACTTGGAGGAGAGGAAGGTTGGAGCTTTGCTTGTTTGGGAGGCTGCTCCACCTTGTTTTAAGGCCTCCACATGACTATTTCTTTGGAACAATGTTTTGTGGGATCTTCTGCTTGCATGAGGGTTTTATGTACATGTGGCATCATTTGATTATGTATTGACTTAGTCTCCTTCTTTATGTGGATGACAAGTATTATTTGTTAATCTACTAGGTTATATTTAGGAACAATAATTAATAAATAACGAGAAGGATGTAGAAGCCTCCTCTATAAATATAGGTTCTCCCCTCATTCCAAATCATTGTGTATTGTTGGAGATATTATTTTAAAAGTTATTAATAGAAGAGATTTCTTAGAGTTTTTTGGTGACAATTTTTGGATATCTCTCTTTCTTGTTTCATCAAATATATTATTGTGAATGTTCAATACTCCTACATTTCTAGGAAGATCGATCCATTGAGGGATAAAGTTATCACTTGGAAGGAGGACATTTAGGGTTTCTAGTTATTCCATTATCCTTGTTGGCTTGGTAAGTGCTCAATCTATTACAGTTTTTTACTTTTGGTTGGGTTTTTAGTATTTTTTCCAATCCATAGTTGATCTTGTTGGTGAAGGATTTTCTCTTGAGGAAACCCTTATTGTAGGGCCTTTGTTTTCATGTCTTATCTTGATTAGACAAGAGACCAATTTTCTCTAAGGTTATACGCTCTCATTCTAATACATAAGATTTGGATAAACAAATATTGGAGGAGAATACTTCTAAACTCCATAATCCCTAAGTGGAGATAAGTCACTATGTCTAACTCCAAACAAACAACCACAATAAACCCTAAAATTCAAAATTATTTTCTTTCTTGTTTTATAAAATATAAAAATATAAAATATCGAAATAAAAAAAAATTGTTCATTGTCTAGAGAAAGGTTAATGCTTCAAGTTGTTTTCTATACATATTGAATAAGGGTTTATGCTTCATTGTTAATATTTAACCTTAAGAAGGTAAGTCAACTCTCCCTCATTTTTCTTTAAAGATTGTTCCAACATCTTATGGGCTGATTTGAGGAGTTCTTCAAATATATAAATTAATTTGCAGCATTATCAGATTTGGTGAAACCATAAAGGCTAGGGTTTGGTGCTTTAAAAGTGTATTCTAACCCTCTCCTAGTCTATACTTAATTTCTAGATCATTTTTCAATATTATCTAACATATCTAGTTGTGAAATTAATCTCCTAGTTGCTAAATTGTGCTTATCTTTCAATGGGATATTCTCTTGGTGAAACCCTAAGGGGATTCACCATCCTTTCTTACAAGTTTATGCTAAGTTCCTTATTATAAACTAACTAAGATTGTAATTTATTAGTGCTAGTTTTTATTTATTGTTGTGACTTATCTATTTTAGACGTAGCACATAATAATTAGCTCCTAACCGTCTTTATATTAGGGTGTTTTATGCCCTTGTTTCTTATTGGATATTCTTAAAGGCATCTTATCACTTATCAAGAACTAGTCCATGTAATCATATGTTAAGGTGTTTGTCAAAGGGAATCATATCTTGCAGGATAATAACTTAAATGATAGGTTCATTTCATATAGATTGGGATACTCTCATTGGCTTCAAGGAGATGGACTAAAGTGAAGGGGAAAGAGTACTAAGGTGACAATGGTGCATCCCCCAAGTGTGCTTATCCCCATAACACCATGGTTGGGAATTCCATAAGGGTGCTAATTTGGGTGGTAACAAACAAAAAATGACCAAAAAACATAAATGATTATAATTACCCAATGCTAGACATACATATCTCTGCATTTAAAAATCTCATTTAATCAATAAAACCATCTCCAATATTTTGCAAAAAAACATATAAGAAATATATTCATATGATAATAACTTCATCCATTCATGGAATATTTACTTACTAGTTCATTGTCTCCTGTGCAATGACTTTTTTCCTTTAGTGATGTATTTCATGGTTAATTTTTGCAATAAAATCCTCTACGTGCATGCTCAATTATTAATCCTTATCAATGTATTTGATTTTGGTGGGATTGATAATATATTCATATCCTCACATCCTAACCTTTTAGTTCCCAAAGGATTTAGGCATGTCTAGAACACCTATATGCTAATAGTACTCTAATAGAGTTACATTATAAAGAAAGCAATTGAGTTTTCATGATTGAAGAGGTGAGTAGACGATTATACTCAATGAAATATCTAGGAATACAGACATAATTTTCTTTCCTTCAACTTTCTTATCTTCACCACCTTTGGATTCATCATCACCCTTATTATCATCATTCCCTCCTCCCTTTTTGTTTTCTCCACCATCCCTCTTCTCCCCATGAAAACCCTTCTTATCCCATCACCACCACCTTCCTTCTTCTCCCTCCTTTCTTTCCCCCATCATTTTTACCCCCTTCCTAATTGTTCCATCCTCCCTAAAAGTCATATCTTCTCTTCAAAATTCAAACTAGTACACTACATTGAATTTTTCAAGGAATATGTTTCAATAATGAGGGAAATTCCATGAAGGACATTGGGTTGTCAACTAGCATTGTATTTAAATGCAATAATCTCACATACTTTGATAAAATATCAAAATGGTGAAAGCTTCATTAAACCCCATAAAAACTCCATATCTCAAATATATATGAAATAAAAAAAAATCAAAATATCTAAAATCAAACACATGATCCCATGAATATTAAAAGATTGTAATAGACACCCACAAATCTGGCTTGAGAAAAAATATAGTAAGTTCACTTGCAAACTGGAGATTTCCACCATTAAAATTCTATGGCATAAAATATGTCATTTCCCATCCATTAACACACTTATACCATAATTTGTGCAACAAATATTAGACCTTACTAATCCAAGAGGATCTAAGGAATGCTCACAGAGGTCTAGGAGGATCCAAAATGCTTACAAAGGTCCCAGGGGATCCATAAATGCTCAAAATTTGACCATCTCAAATCGTCTCAAAAATGACATCAATGCATAGAGCTCGTTGTCGAATTTCCAACGACGCAAATGGAAAGTCGAAAAAATCTCGTATGCAAAATTTATAAGAGGTCAAAGTGTATGGGGAAAAAGAAGTGAAACGTGTCACTGCTACAAGGGTGACATGTGGAACATGTTTAGTGGAAGATGACTGGGAATATCATACCTCCTGGTGGACGAATATCAGGTTGACAAGTGGGTGAATTGTATGATGACACATGGAATTGGAGAGCCAATGAGAGGTCACCACGTGGCGACCTCCCATTGGCCTATATTGATTAATGTATGTTAAAATTATGGAGTTGATGAGGGTAGAAACCGCGACCTCCATAACCTCCCAAAGGTCTAACATGACCCTTTATTACCAATATACCACCATATGTTTCTTAACTATTATATGTTGTATATTTTATTTGAATTAGTGTTAAGTTTCAAGTGGAAGGGGAAAGGGGTTGAGGGCTAGCCTATAGCCCCTGGTTTAAATGTTATACCTGTTAGCACTGAAAGTCACACTTTGACTGCTAAAGTGTAAGCTCAACACCCATCAGAATGTAAGAGATAACTTTGGTTTTGAATGGGTGGATTGACAAGATGGATAAAGAAATAGAGAGGGAAACAAACTACAGATCAATAGGCTACACCAATGGGCAATGGAGCCACAAACATCCCACTCATCTAAGGCACAAAAGTTTCTTAACAAAAAACAAGATTATATCTTGATAGGTGGAAGAAATGAAGAAGGAAAACATAAGATAGAATGTTCAATAAATAGAGATCCTCTCAATTCAGTGAATCAACAAATACTTGAATATAAACAATGACTGATGGGAAAAATACAGAAGATCCTCTGCTGCTTAGGGATCCATAAATAATTGACAGCCTTTGATCCTCAAATCTGCAATATATTCAAATAATAAGAAATATAAAAGAAGAGTTACAATCTGAAATCATAGCTCTCATGAGTCTCCAATAGCAGTAATGCTTACAATCCTAAAATGCCCACAAGCTTACAAATGAACACACACAGAAAACTGCCTATTCCTACTCTCTCTAGCCTCTCCTGGCTCATCCCTCCTCCTTCCCCAAGAGATATTTCCTTCCTTAAATAGACAATATCATCCAAATGAACTAAGGAGGTCGAATCCCATCACCTCCATTGGATTCTAATCCTTGGAGATAGGTGGCAACAATCAAAGAGACAAGAATCCAACAAACTGCTAATTTTCAGGAATTTGTTGGAAGTCATTAATGAAATGTCTCCACCTCATTGCATGAGGCATTTGTTGGAGATAAATCTTAGGTGAAGGTTAATTGATCCTTGAGAATTCATTTGAACTCTCCTTGACATGTGACAACCTCCCAACAAGGTGAATATCAAAACCGTCACTGCTACAGGAAATTAGTACGCAGTGCCACTGTGCATAGTACACAATGCCTACTTCTATATCCAATATCTCTCAAACCAAAACACATTTTGAAAAAATAAGAGAGGTTTTTGTTATTTGTAATTTTATGAACAAAAAACTCCTCCAGTTTTCAAAAATAAATCCTCAACTTCTCATAACCCAAGTTTTAAATTAGTGACTCAAAACTGGTAGAATAACTCTACACAATTTAGCCTCTACCAAAATATTACGCAGCACCTATAGGTAGCGCTCAACTATGTTTCTACATGAAATTTGTAGCATAAATCTATGGGTGTTTTGATTCTTGAACTTGGATATTGGGAATAACTCAATATAATTTCAATTTTCCCCAAAACAAATAAAAATCCCATAACAATTGTATTCATTTGCCAAAATGAATAATGAAATGCAGATTATGTTCTCTGTGAAATATTAAGTAGTGCCTGTAGGTAGCGCCACTTATATAAGGCTGAGGCATAAACCAATATTGTGCTAACAATACCACATGACCATTCCATAAATTATGCGGGGGGTCTTAAAACCATACGCCAAACATTCGCGCGAGAGTATATACTATATATACTATATAGTTTCAACTATATACTATATATATAGTTTAAAACTTTAACCACCAACAAAAATGCCAAGGGTCATGGGGAATAGAATCCCTAACCACCACCATTTTTGATGAATAATTAACCATTATTCCAATGACCTATTTGTTACGGGATCCTCACTAAATATAGCATTAAGTTTCCAAATTTCACGTGGAGGAGGTTGGAGGCTCGGGTAAATATATTGGGCACTGATCCCAATGCATGAATTTCTAGGTTTACATGGATATTGAGGTGGCACAGTTTCCAATCAAGGATATGGATTTTTAGGTTGTACATATGTCTCGTAAAGTGTGCCATGAGGTATAATGACAACACCTAGGAAACTTTATACTCATTTTTCATGATTTTTCACAAGGGTCATGAATTCAAGGTCTATTTTGTGATTTGAAGTCATTTGTAAAATTCTTCACTCAATTTTCCATTAATGAACATTTAATGTATTATTTTGCGTGTTGAAGAGGGAAAAATTGAGCCAGTTTGGAAATTGGTTGACTTTATAGTCAAGTTTCTCATAATTTCACAAGGATTTCAATGGTGAAGTTATTTTCTTGTTTTGAGTAATGGAATTTAACATAATCCATTAAACCGGCACATGTGAGTTAGTTTACATGTGATTTTGATATTTGATATGGAGAAAGTAGTTTTTATTGTCTTGGAGGGAACTTAAACATGAAACAAAAGTATGTAATCTCTATGTAACTTGAGTTCTTTTATTTCCTACTTTGTCATCTCATCATTCAACAAACTAATCATCATTTTATGAGTTTTTTGGTAAAAATCACATCATCAAAATTATTCAAACCACCCCAATATGATCAATACATTATTTTTTGTTAAGTTAGATACTGCATGTATATACTTAAAGAAATAGGTGGTGTCTAAGTATTTCTAGATCAAGTGGTATCCAAGCTAGTTTTGGTGTTTGTTTTAATTTGTTGATGTGACATGAGATCCAAGAGTTCAGTTGGTGAATATTTTGAAGGATCTTATCAAGAATACAAGATGAGTAAAGTTCTCATGAATTTGAGTCTGCAAAAGAACATTAAAAGGAAAATCCAGAAGGAGAATTATGAGACGAGAATGTAGTTGCAAGATTTCGAGGAAGAGAAGCAGAGGCTACAAGATCGACTGTTATTTCATGAAGATTTTCACATAAGTATTTTTTATGAATTAGAAAGAAAGTTGTAGATATTGGCACCATGAATTGGTAAAGTTGGACAAGAAAATAATGAGAAGTCTCCACTATAAGAGAGACTATCTCCCTAAAAAAACATGATCGAGAAAGATGACTCTTCATATTATTCTTTTCCCCGTCAAGATGGAGAATGCTCAAGGGTAGCTAAAGAAAAGAGAAATTCAGATGAAGAAGTCTTGTATAAGAAATTGGAATTACCTTCCATTCTAGAGAAGATTAACTTGTGTAAGTCATATTTAGGGAAATATGTGCATGCTACATGAGAAGGAATGAAATTTTTTCCCACTGGTGAATAGTCTAGTTATCCATGTGCTTCCTATGGAAATAGAAACTATGATGTGGATAAGTATCGAACAATATAGCATGTTCCAGTAAATCCCTCCAAGAATAATGTAGATCATTTCTCAAGTCATAGGAAAATGAGGAATGATATGAAGGGATCCTAGAACAAGACACTCTTTTCTTATTGTGGTAAGAGTGGACATCATATTGAGAAATGTTGGATGCTTTACTTTCACTTATGTTCGAAGCATAACAAAAACGATGTAAATACATTTGCTAGAAGACAAGCAACAACTCCATATGAAGTTAATGGCCTTACTAAAAGGATTGGGAAAAAATACTTCCAGATGGATGGTCTTGGCAAATTGATATATGAAGGCATTGAAGAATGGTTTGTGGAAAGTGGATCATCTCACCACATGACTGGGATGAGATTAATATTTTTTACTTTATGAGAGTATGACAGAGATTCCTTTGCGTGATTTGGAAGCAACACCAAAAAAGAAATAAGGGGGTATGGATATGTAAGATTCCATCTCAAGTCGGGAGGAATTATGTGAATCGAACATATGTTGTATGTTTCATACTTAAAGGTAAACCTACTCTTAGTTGCAACATTTGAGGATGAAGGCTATGAAGTCATATTCCATAATGGCCAGGTACTTGTGTATTCAAGGGAATTTGCTCAAGACACAACAATAATACTTGGTATTCGCAAGGAGAGGTTATACATGTTATTGCGAATACCTATAGTTTGGTCTAGTGGTTACTTGGATTCAACATCAGATTCAATGTCAGATTCAAGATCAACATTAGAGGCATTGTCAGAGGTAGGAAGTTGCGAGACTCCTCCTAGTATAATGGGAAGAATAAGTCCATAAAGTAAACCATCTTTGAATTTTTTTAAATATATATATTTTTGAATGTAATATGCATATGTGTAAATCTCCTAAAGTCTACTATAAGGCTTGTAATCCACTCATTGTTAATTATAAGAGTTAGAGGGACTTTGTAAATTTCTATATTTCCACCTTGTATGAGTGAGAGGAATTTTGTAAGAGAGTTTCTATATTACCACCTTATATGATGTTTTGAGTGAGAGGAATATCGTTAGAGAGATTTCTAGATATCTACCTTTACATATTGTTATAGAGTGAGAGGAATATCGTTACGAAGATTTATAGATAGCCACCTATACATATTGTTTTGTAATGGGAGGAATCTCATTGTAAAGATTTATAAGGCTTTAGACAACATTATGGACACTTGTATTGTCTTGTAATCAACTGAAGGGATACATCTAGATAGAATTGTCTAATACAACATTATTGATTCTGAAGAACTGAAAGTGAAGGAAAAAAAGGATGCAGGAAGTTGGAACATGTAGATCAGAAGCAGAAATACCATCAAAGAAATGCAAAACTTTCTAGAGTTGGTAAAGGAAAAATAATACTCTTTAGAAATAAGAGGCATAAAGGTGCATACTATAAGCATATTTATAATACTATGTCATGTTCATGTGAATGTATACCTTGAACATAAGAAAATCAGGTACATATGATAATAGTACAGATCAAGTTGTTTTTCAAGGAGAGAGAGTAATGGACATAGAATTCATTCAGAGACTCTTACAGCTACATCAAAATTACATGAACAATGAGTCCAAAAGGGAAAGGAATAGATTGACATTCAACTTGGTTTCATATTGGTTGAGATGGACTATATTCAGTAGTAGGATATGGGAGTGGATGTTGAAATACATGATACAAGTATTGCAGAGATTTGATGAATAAGACTTTTGTTGTCAGGGAATCTATAAGCCAAAACCAAAGCTATTAGTGATAGTGTCAAAGGCTATATTCAGGGTTATATTCTAGAGAATCAGACATAATTACATTGATATAGTACCTAATATCGAATACCCAAGATGAATTCAAAATTCCAAAAGAGTCAACAAGATGGAAGAGTGAATTATTATCACTAAGTTGTTGAATGTATATACTTTTGAAGGTCCAAAAGTTCTTCAGTGGGAAGGTGTGATCCAGGAGGATATAAAGAATGATCACAGATGTCGAGGAGGATCAAAACCACTCATAGAGGTACCAAGAGATCCATAAATTCTCAAAATTCATCTCTCTCAAATCGTCCCAAAACAACATCAATGTGTAGAGCTTGTCATCATCTTTCCAATGGTGCAAACGGAAAGTCGAATGAAGATCATATGAAAAACTTATAAGCAATCAAAGTTCCAGTCAACTAGGTCAAAGGTCAAAGTACTATTGGGTATGTGTTATATTCTTCGCATGGTTAGAACTAGTGTCTATTTTTGGGTGGTTTTTTGCATCCATTTTTGGGTGGATTTTTGGCACATGGTTTCATTGATGGTTTTTTATTTCTGGTTAAGGAATTAGGGTTGTTGACTAATATGGGTTATTRGATTAGGGTTTTGGATGTTGTAGGATCCTATACRTATATTGTATTGTAAAAAATGTATGATGTGAATGAATATGGAACATGATGGTTTTCCCGTTTTGGGTTTCTAGGGGAAAAATCTCTATGCAATGTGTGTATCTTCCATTGTATCTTTTCTGTTCTTTTATTAAAAATTTGTTTGTAGTAAATAATTGTACAAGGTTAAAATCTATATTTCATATCGGAGAAATTATTGGCTTTAGGGGGATGCCTTCATGGTCAGGGGCTTGTTTGAGAACTTTGATAAGCCTTGTTACAGTGGGAGATCTATAGTATTGATTCTGCAAGTGAAAATAAATAGCGAGGAGTTTGAAAATAGAGATCGAGAAGTTTAATGGGAAACTTTTTGAGTTGTGGAAGCTCAATATGGAATATCTATTGGTAGACAGAGATCATTGGATCATGGTGGATCCAGGTACTGCACCTAAAGGAACGTCATTAGATGACTAGAAAAATTTGGATTGGAAGGCAAAGAGCACAATTTGATTGTGTCTCTCATATTTAGTATTACTGAAAGTTTCAGGGGAAGCTATAACCAAGGAGTTATGGGATAAGTTGGCAAACTTGTATTAGCATAAGTCCCTGGTAAATAAAATGTTCTTGCGGAAGAAGTTGTATAACCTGAGTATGAGAGATGGAGACTCGATGATAGAGCATCTGAGCGCCTTCAATATTGTGGTAAGTCAGTTATTATCTGTTGAGATTAAAATTCCATATGAAGACAAGTGTATCAGTTTATTGTGCTCTTTAACAAACTCGTGGGATATTCTGGTTGTGGACATAGGTAGTAATATAACTACCTTGAACTTCGATGATGTGGTCTCATCCTTGTTTTCAAAGGAGATGAGATGGAAGAACATGGAAGGATAGAGAACATATGCATTATTTTCAAGAGGACACTCCAATGAAAGAAAGAGATCTAAGTCCTCAAGTGGGAGATCTAAATCTAAGGGTAGATCTAAATTTCCCAAAATTTTTGTAAAGGTATGCTGGAAAAAAAGGGCACTTCAAGAATCATTGTAGATCCAAGAACGTTGAGAGAGTGAAGGGATATGAAGGTACTCCCTCTATAAAATAAAATACCTCCAAGGAAGAAGGAGGGGATGTGTACTTGGCTTCTTCAATAACACATGCATATCATGAGGCATGGATGGTTGACTCAGGTGCAACTTTTCATATGACTCCCGACAAGGGGTGATTCTGTGAATATGAAAGGTATGATGGAGGTAATGTTTTCCTAGGTTATGAATTGACATCCAAAACCATAGGATGAGGAAGAGTTAAGTTGAGTCTCATAGATGGAAGGATTAGAACATTGTCTGGCTGTTATAGTCCAAAATTCTTTAATTGTGCATACAAGACATTGGCCCTTCCATTTGCATACTTTGCCAAAATACGTTGAGGCTTCCTTTTTAAAAAACCATTTTTTGGAAAGTGTACGCGCCCTGTTGAACTAATATCCCATGTACACATGCATGTTTCATGCTAGTTATCCCACGTACACATGCCTGTTGCATGCTAGTTAGCCCACGTTTACCTCCAAATTTTTCAAAAACTATATAATTGCATAGAATTTGGTTGAGTTTATGGGTTATGGAGGGCTTCTTAATGATTTTACGCCTTGTATCCCCTCCCCAAACCAAATAACAATATTTTTCTCATATAAAAAGAGGTCTTGGGGATTCATTTATGAACAAGAACAAGAGAATAAGAAAACTCTACCAAAATCCCTTCCCTTTCTTAGCCCAAGATTTGCATCCCATTCCAAGTTTTAGCCTCGACCTTCCCCTCCATCCCTTCTCCTTATGCAATACTTCCTCCTTCCCTTGGTGATATGTTGGTTGTGAGAAGATAATGTGGGATTGATGCACTTGGATCCATGATAGAGGAGCCAGGACTTGGTTTGTTGAGCGGTTTCCAACAAAGGTGGTAATCCTTTTTATCTTGAAATTGAATAAAAGAGTTCATCCTTGTCCCAAAATCCTATGTTTACATGATTTTGTTAATTTGAGCATTTATATCTATGTATAGAATTTCAAAGTGATCAGTAGATATTGCATATGTTGTTGCATTGTATTCCTAACCTTTTGCAAGTCAGCTTTGGGGGGAGATTCGTGATCTAGGAGGCAGTAACAAGCGAAAGAGGTCTACACCAACTGCAAGGACTAAAGGTGCAATCATTAACACTCTTTCCTCTCTCTCTCGTCAATTTGTATAGATGGTTTTGGGGTAGATTAATTGTAGAATAGTATTTTAAGGGAGTTAGTGCTCTTCCTTTACCTTAAACCCAGTATAGGGAGATTTTCCTCGTAGAAGAATTGGGGACTCCACTGGGGAGTCTCTCTAGGGTATTAGTGGGAGATCTTGTTTTGATTTGGTTTTCAATGTCTTTCTGAGTTTTCTGAGTGTTCTGAGTTAGTTTGGGTCTCTGGTCACCTTCTAGGTGCCTACCAGCTTCCCTTTCCCAAGTGGTTTGTCCAAACTTTTTCTTTTTTGAAAATTTGTAGAGGTGTATGCAACCTACTCTTTGCACAACATGTTGATTAAGCTTGGTTGTCATTGATGTCAACCCTTGAATAAATTCCCGTAGCAAAAAGGTTTGGGTAATGGACCCAATATTTTTTGATGTAAATATGACTCATTATTCTTTTGGTTGATAAGAAGTAAATATGGATGAACTCCAAAGTGGTCCCCTTATGGTGAAAGCCCTCATGGGAAGATGCTTTGCGAAGTAAGAGAACCCATGATTAATTGTGGAATAATGAGATGAAGGACAGTGAATTTTTCAGGGAAACTATCCTATATGGATAGTACTTTTCATGCAATTTCTGGTGGTATGTAGAACATCACATAACTCTTCACGGTTAGAGATTTATGACCATGTGAAGCTGGAGAACCTAGGTTTGGGTAATGGACCCAAGTTTGTTTGATGGATAACGATATGATTTTTTCTATATTTAAAGGTAATACTATTCTAGATGGATAGTACATGTTGTTTCATTTCTGGTGGTATGTGGAATGTCACATAACTCCTCACAGTTTGAGAGTTATGGCCTTACGAAGTTGGAGGACCCTCATATGTCATCTAGAAGCCCCAAAAGGTCAATGTAGTCAAAGTGGTTTAAGAGATTTTAAAAGGTAAATAATAAAGTGAAGTGATGAGTGTATTGTAATTCAAAGTGAATACAAAATAAATTATTTCAATAATAAATTTAATGGAGAAATTAGAATTGGGTTAACCCTAAAATAAGGAAAGTGGGCCAAGTGACCTAGAAGATGTTTTTAAGGAAGCTACTTAGAGAGTATAAATAAGAGGCAAGGCTCTCTCATTTTAATTACACTTGAGAATGTTGAATATATATAGGTGTTTTAGGTAACCAAGGATATATAAGCCTAATTTCTGAGGGAAGGTGAAGAAAAGAAGGTTGAAATGCAAGGAAGAATAAATTCTTTTGATGGTACTTTCTAAGGTATGTTATTTACAGGTCATCTCACCATTTTCACTATAATGTTTCTTCTATAATGATTAAAACCATGAAATGGCTATGAAATTGAGAAAACATACCCAAGTATCTATGGTAAAAAATTCAGCTTCTGGGGCGTTGTATTTTGGGAGTTACACTTCGTGGAAAATAGGGTTTGTGGCTAGTCATGAAACTAGTCAAAAACAGGTGTTTTGGGTAAACACGTCATAACTTATTCATAAAAGATACAAATTCAGTCAGAAAAAATGTGTTGATTAGGGTACATTCTTTAGTATGTTGTGTAATAGTTTCATATCAATTCAATGAATATTTCATGTGGGGCACACTCTACATGGTCGCTCTCTAGCATAAGCCAGAATTCAGCAAGGTATGCCATTTTTTCTATAACTCCTTTTATGAGAGGTTACAAGTAGTGACACCTGGAGGAATTTCATAAAACATATTGAAGAACATTGTGTATCAGTTTCATATCTTTATACATTATATGTTCAAAGTTATGATTACTTCAAGTTAGGGTTGTTGACTAATCCAAAACTAGGCATGTGAGACTAAAGAAAAGTTTGATGAAAATGCTGGTCTCTTGTTGTTAAAGTTAAGGAAGATTTGAAGGAATGTGATCATATACAACAGGTCTATTATAGAGCTACAAATAATATTTGGATGATGAAATTGATGAGGACTTTTGGTTGAGGTACATGTTGAGTACATGGTTGAGACAAGTAGTTGATGAGTTGGCACATACATGAGGTGTATAGTTGATGATGTTGGTACATATTGATGAGTCATAGTTGATGAGTAGTTGACACATGATTGGTACATACTTGTTACATGGTTGGATGCACTTTTTTATGTTACAGGTTGATTACAGGTTGTTTGGTACAGGTTGGTGCATGGTTGATGCACTTGTTTATGGTACAGGTACAAGTTGATGCATGGTTGATGCATGGTTTAGATTTATTGGTACAGGTTTACAGCGGTATATATCACAGGTATAGTGTGACAGTGGTTACATCATTCTACTTCTACTTCAGGGTGGCAAGACGGGGCAAGGATAGGTGGTTGTAGCCAGAGAACATAGGGGGTTGTAGCCTCCTTCTCCTTGTAGGTAGAGAATTGGGGAGTTGGAGCTTCCCTTAGGTTGTAGCCTGAGAAACTAGGGGGTTGGATCCTCCTTCCAGTTGCAACTGAAAAAAAAAGGAATTTGGTGCTTCCAATGAATGCAATGTTGGATCATGTTGTCATTGATGCCAATGGTTTGATTGATTGATGTCATTTATTGATGTCAAGTGATTGATTGATGTCAAAGGATTGATTTATTGATGATTGATGTAATACAATATGTATTGTCCTTGATGAGAATGCATAGATGAAGATGGATCAATGAGTTGTCATTGATACATGATGAAGATGGATCGATGTGGTTCCATTGGTATATGATGCATTGTTGGAAAAAAGTATAGATGACTCATTATTGTCTT
>ML783316.1:255984-267933 GCA_009831015.1 Picea engelmannii | reverse complement strand
CCACCGCATTCATGGAGACAATTCAAAATCTACATGCAGCCCAAAGATTATTGTAAGTGACAGAGATCCCATCTTCACTAAACATTTTTGGACAGAATAATTTTCTTGTTTGGGTACTCAATTGGCTCATTTCTCATCCTATCATCCTCAATCTGATGGACAACCGAGATAGTGAACAAATGTCTAGAAGGCTACCTTCGTTTCTTTGTCTCTGATAAACAGACACAATGGTTCAAATGGTTACCCTTGGCAGAATGGTGGTATAACACTTCCTTTCATACTGCAACAAAAATGACACCATTTATGGCACTCTACGGATACCACCCTCCTTCCATCACTTCTTCTCTA
Source organism: Picea engelmannii (assembly GCA_009831015.1). Classification (NCBI taxonomy): domain Eukaryota; kingdom Viridiplantae; phylum Streptophyta; class Pinopsida; order Pinales; family Pinaceae; genus Picea; species Picea engelmannii. The sequence continues at coordinate 267,585 of ML783316.1, read as the reverse complement.
AAAGAAAAATCTAGGGTTCAAGCAGTGGAAGATCACACCGAGCATCAACAATAAGTTCTCCAAATCTTAAAGGACAACTTGACCATGGCACAAAATCGCATGAAACAAGTAGATCAACATCATAGTGAAAGAAGTTTTGAAGTAGGGGATTGGGTGTTTTTAAGACTACAACCATACAAACATATGTCCCTCAAGCAAGCCAAGAAGGATGATAAATTATCACCAAAGTACTATGGCCCTTATAAGGTGTTGCAAAAGATTGGTACTATGGCATACAAATTGGAGTTTCCTGCATCTTCACGAGTACACCCAATTTTCCATGTTTCATGCTTAAATAAGGTTATAGGTGACAAGATCCCAATTCAAACTATATTTCTAGAACTTGACGAGGAAGGAAAAATCATATTGGAGCCTGAAGCCATCACTGACATAAGAATTCGCCAGCTAAGGAATAGATCCATTTCAGAGTATCTCATTAAATGGAGGAAACTATCGGCTGAAGAATCCACTTGGGAAGATGAGTCTTTTATACAGAAGCATCGAGAGTTACTCAAGCATTGCGGACAACACTTGTCTCAAGGGGAGGGGCATTTTAAGCCCTAATATTGGCTCATTGCCCCTTAATTGGGGCATATTACATTAGTAATGTTATTTTATTTATGTCGGCTTTATTCCATTAGTTGTAATTATACCTCCTAGTCTCCTATATATACCAAGGAGACATTTTCATTTGGAATCATCTTGTACTTGAACATTTATGTGGAGTAAAAAGAGGTTTCCCCCTTGAAGAGGCTTATTATCTAAAATTATCTCTTTTTCAAGGCATTGAGTACTTATTCTGAGGTTTTTCTATGCTATATTGATAGTTGGTTCTTAACACTAAAGTATGTTGATCATGATGTGGAAGACATAGGGAAGTCCCCTGAGTTTGTGTAGCAAGTGTACATGTATATTAGAGGAGAGGTTCCATCAGGGGATCCCATTTTGGATCCAAAACAGTGGATTGTGGGACTTTATAACAAAGGGACCATGAACCTCCTAGAGATTCCTCATTTTGGGAGAGGAAAAGATGTACATGCTTGTGTTAAACATCTAATGGCACTAGTATATGGAGGCATCTTATGAATGGATAGGCAGATATCCATAGATGTAGACTTAGTTGTAGAAATTACATATTTACCAACAGACGATGCAAAACTAGAGAAATACATGGATGACAAAACCAAAGAAAAATCTTTGGCAGATGAGATAAAGAACAAATATGGGACTGACAGAGTTTCCAGTGGAATGGTCAATAGATAGATAAATGATCCAATAATGAAGTTCACAATAAAATTTATGGCAAGGAAACTTTTGAGGAAATTTCTCAAGGAGGAAGCCCCTGCAGGAGTGATAGCAGCAGCAACGCACTGCACGAAGGGGATTCTACTCAGCTGGGTTCCTTATGTATTAAACTTATTTTTGGAGGATTACAAGGATGCACATGATTTAGGTACACAGTTTCATTATTCATGGTTAATTATATTAATATCCTTGATTGGTTATGGAGAAACAAAATACAACGGATTTTACCAGAGACCGGGGAAGTGTCGTGCAGTGAAATATACCACATTATGGCACACTTTAGATATGAAGTAGAGGAAGGAAAATTCCATCATTTTCTCCATGATGTTTGAGGAGATGTAGGAGAACATGGATAATACATGGAGAATACCACCAGAAGTGGTGAGGGAGAACCAAGGAATAACATATTTTAAGGCTTCGAGACTTAACATGTGGATCCAAGCTAAGAGGGATCCTAAGAAGGAGTGGCTACAATTGAGATACTATGACACCGGAGAAGAAGTGCAGAGGGCCATGAAGGATTGGCCCGAGGAATGGAAGGTGTCAGTGATTCCAAAGAAGGTATCAAAAACTAAAAATCAAGTAGAGTTTGGCCCTTCAAAGAAGTCAACCAATCCAGCTGTAAATACAAGGAAAGAAATAGAGCGCGTGAAAGAAACATGGGGTAGCACAACCACTAGAAAACCAAGGCAAACAACTATTATCCCCAAGGTATTAGTGCAAGAAAAGGAGCATGTAGTAGAACCAAATGGAGGAGCACAGAAAGATATTGATTTTCTTATGCCAAAGGAAGCAAGAGGTAGAAGTCTCCCAGAGATGGATATACTAGTTACAACTATGCAGACAGAGACTCTGCCATTGAAGAGAATAGTGTTGCAGGAAGCAGGCCAACACAAGAAAATGAAGGCGCATAGGGAAGTACCTCAACTTACATTGACAAAAGATGATGCGAAGTTGGTCACAAAGAAATTACAGGACCACATGGAGGAGGCATGGTATAATGTAGAGAATAAAAGGGAGGAGATAGTCAAGAAATTAACAGAAGTCAAGGATGCACTGGAACATTTTCAACTCACCACAGCGCAGTAAAAAGAATAGGCACAACAACACACTTCTTAGGAAAGAGTAGTGCTAGAACATGAGACGGTGCATATCATAGAGATGGGGAATGAAAATTTTTGTATCACCCAAGCAATGTTGCAGGTGGATGGAATTACAATGCAGAAGCAACTGAAAGACATATATCATTTGGACTTGTCACTACCCAACATTCCAACAAAGGAACTATAAAAAATTCAAATAAGTGTCGTGCAAGAGATTCAATCCAGAGAGTGTGCAGATGCTACAAGTTTACAACTGGATAATGAAGTATGCAAGACAGGGGAGGTGACACTTAATAGGGTGCAGTTTGAGAGAGATGAAACAAAGAAGCCTACTGCAAGGTTATAACAACAAGTAGAAGAAGTATTCAAAAGTATTGATGACAATGCACAGGGGTATAATTTACTCACAAAGGGTAATATTGAGAAGATAGCACAAGTAATGGAGGTGAACAAAGTCCACATTTCAAAATTGATGGATCTCCTAGTTCCTAGTACTCCACCTGAAGTAAGAACACAAAGGGAAGTCACAGAGATATATAATAAGAGTGCGTAGTTATGGAAAAATATTCAGGAGGATGAGAAATTTCAATATTTATACGAAAAGGAAGAATCTATAAACACTGGAGTGCAATAAGTAAAGTAGAAGCAGAAAGCGATGAAAATCCTGGACAGATTGAGAAGTGCGCAAGAAATGAAGAATTTGTAGGCAGAGCTGAAGAATATACAAGTAGAAAAGTAGTCGAGGCAGGCATAGTTGGAACCACTATAGGAAGGCACTGAACAAATTCTTACATAGATTGATGCAGATAAGGGTGAAGTTGAACAGTTTGGATTGGAGAGTGGAGAACTGTTGAAGGAGCATATCACTGTGCAGACTGTGGAGACTATAGCAAAGAAGAGTGCACAAATAAATTATCAAGTTGAAAAAATTTCAAGCAGGTTCCAAGAGCTAGAGAAGTTAGTACAGGAGGCACACACTACCTGAGTAGCTCAGCTCGAGCCATAGGTGAGTGTTGGGTGGTTGTTGGCGCAGGCCATTTTGGGGAAAAGTGCAACAATTAATGAGGTAGTTAGGAAATGAACCAGAAAAAGGAGTGTGCACCGGAAAACAAGGAAACAAAGCGTCGAGAAAGAAAGAAAGGAAAAGGAAGGATGAAAGAGGCAGATCAAAGAAGAAAATGGTTGTATTTTGGACCAGCTGCACTTGGGAAGTTAGAAAGTGGATAAACCTAACTCACCTAGGGTTAGTGGTTTAGGGTTTTGGTCATCGTTGTAATGGGTAATTAACCTATTTTTGTAGTATAAATATGTATTGTGAGATATGAGGAGATATATTTGGTAATAAGTTGAGAGTTGTTAGTTGCTAATTGTTAGTTGTTAGTTACTAGTTAGTGACTAGTGAGTGTTAGTGGTTGAGATAATATTGAGATTATCTTAGATTCGGTTTTGGAGACAAAGATATGCATTGTAATCGAGGGTAAGGTCACAAGATATGGATCTTGGTGCGATCTTGTCAGCCTAAGCTGTACTCAATGGTAATGTGCACATCATTATAAGAATTTGTACGCAGATGTAATGCATGCAATGCTATGAAATTTCATGAAGATTAATAAAAGAGTGAAGAAAGTCAAATCTTTGTGGACGTTGCCTAGGGGGTGAACCATGCTAAATTGTCTATGTGTGCAATGTTTGTCTTATTTCTTGAGATTGTTTATATATGATGAATGAATGAATGAATCTATTAGTAGTAAAATGCAACGCATAGTAGAATGTCAATATTATTACTGCATATTGAATCTTAAATGAATACACATGATTACAGAATAGTAGATCTGGATAGAATGACATGTTATAATAATATATATAATGTGTTTGAGGTAGAAAGAATTTTTGAAATCCCCAGAAAAGCCTCCCTTCCAAGATTGCATACATCTGGGTCCTACAGTCACCCATAAAGCCATGTCAGGTGAGACTACAATGTGCACTCTGTGCACAGTGTTTCCTTCTAGTGTCCAGAAGGGATGATGGTTTTCATGGTTTTGTTGGAAACCTAAAATAGAACCCTAGTCAACATCAAAAACATCCAACATCACTATTAATTTTGAGCATTCCTCTGTTGAAGATATGAATTATTGTATGTACTGGTTGTGCCCAAAAGATGTCACCCAACTTGTAATCTTTCAACATGGTTCTTTCCATTTCTTTTACTTTCATATTCTTTCTTTTAGAAACTCCAATTTGTTGAGGTGTCCTAGCTACTAAAAATTTCCTTTTTATCCCATGTTCCCATGTTAGCCACAAAAACCATGAATTCTTTCGAAGTAAACTCTCCACCATTGTATGATCTCAAACATTTTATTTTCAAGTCTGTCTCTATTTCAAACATTTCTTTGTATATATTTAAGTGCTCAAATACCTCTGACCTCTTGTTAGGAAATCAAATTGCAGTCATCTGTGTAGTCATCAATCAGTAGCATGAATTATTGTTCATTATTTAATCCATTTGTTCTTGTTGGTCCACATATATTGGTACGTACAATATCCAATTGGTTTGTTGTTGAGTACTCATTTGATTTGACCTTGGTCCTGGTCTGTTTTTCCTGTTGGAAATGCTTACATAGAGTATTCGTTGGCTTTGAGATTTCAAGAATTTCTCTTATTGCTTCCTTTATGTGTATTTTGACAAGATTGTCAAAGTGCATGTGACCCATTCTTCTTTTCCAAAGCCAACTTTTATTTTCCTTTCCTAAAAAATAACTTTCCTTTCCAATTTCATTCAAAACATATATGTTGTTTGGAGTCCTTATAGTTGTTGCCACTAACCTTCCTGGTCCTTCTTTTCTTATTTCTCATTTCTCTGAGTCAAACTGAAGTGTGTGTCTCTGATCACACATTTGACTTACACTCAGTAGATTGTGCTTCATATCTTCAACCAGTAGAACATTTTCTTCCATTGCATCTTTATTTCCAAGCTTAACTATGCCTCTACCTATAATTTTAGCTGAATGATTATTTCCAAATGAAATTGATCCATCTTTTTCTTTCTTCATAATTAAAAACTTGTTCGTGCCACCTGTCATATGCTTTGAACAACCATTGTCAACATTCCAATCACATTTCATGTGTTGGGCTTGTAGAGAAAGAGAGCATTGATTCCACTTACTTTTCCATATCTCTTGTGGTTCCAATATATGACTGCTAATGTTCTTCTTTGATTCCCTGGGTGGAATAGTCAATCTACAATTCTTCGCTATGTGAAAAAAATTGTTTCATTTGTAGCATTCTATTTCATTTAACAACGAACCAAAACTACTTTGGTTCCTAATGTATGCTTCATAAGATATTATGAGATAACTATTATTTAAGTACCATGCATTGTTGTTTCTGTTCTTGGCATAGACTCTGCATTTTACAACTTTATGTCCAAAATTAGCATAATTAAAACAATGAACATAAAAGAATATTTGATACGTAGGAATAGATGATCTTCTTTGTGATGCACTCCTTCTGAATTTTTCTTCTTGAGTATTTTTTATTTATGGAATGTTATTCTTTGGGGGCTTGCACTCTTCCTTCTTGACTAAATCTCTAACCATCTCTATGTTGGATCATGTTGTCATTGATTCCAATGGTTTGATTATTTGGGAGATTGTTGGATCATATGTCATTGATGTAAATGGTTTGGTTTGATTGATGTCAAGTAATTGATTGATTGATGATTGATGAACAATGAATATGCTCTTGATGAGAATGATAGATGTCCAAGTGGAAACCAATTGATAAAGATTGATCATTGATATGATGCCCTTGATGAGAATGATAGATGTCTAAGTGGAAACCAATTGATAAATATGGATCATTGATATGATGCATTGATGAAGATGGATCAATGAGTTGTCATTGACACATCATGCATAGTTTATGTATATGATGCAGTGGTGAATTGATGCAAAGATGAATCATTATTGTCTTATCATGGTTGATAAGGTGCACAAATGGATGAACTCCAAAGTGGTCCCCTTATGGTGAAATCCCTCGCGGGAAGAGACTTTACGGATTGAGTTATCCTAGAAAAATGGTTGGAGGACCCATGCTTGCATGTGGATTAATGAGATGAAGATCAATGAAGCTATTGGTGAAACTATCCTATATGGATAGTGCTTGACATACCATTTCCGGTGGTATGTGAAATGTCACATAACTCCTCACGGTTTGAGAGTTATGTCTCTACGAAGTTAAAGGACCCCCATATGATGGCTTGAAGCCCCAAAAGGTCAAATAAGTCAAAGTCCTTGAAAATAAGAAATCATTATTTAAATGATAAAGTAAAGTGACAAAATCAAGAAAGATTATTTAAATGATCAAATGAAGTGAAAAAATCAAGGAGTATTTAAATGTTAAAGTATTGGAGAACTTTCTATTCATGGAAAGTGGTCAACCCTAAAATAAGGAAAATAGGTTAAGTGACCTAGAAATGGGTAAAGTAACCTAAAATGGGTTAAGTGACCTAGAAGATGAAAGTATAAATAAGAAGCTAGGATCTCTTGTAAAATGCACATTTTGGTGAGACTCCTTTCGTGGATCAATGGAGAGCTTCTTGTGAATATCTTTTGGAGTATTGATGGATAGCTTCTTGTGAGAGAATCCTATTGGTGTGGATATCTTGAGCATGATTGAATATCTATTCGGAGGAAGAGAGCGAGAGGGGGATCTCATGGACGCATCAAAGTTTTGGCAATGTCAGAGATCTTGACGACAAAAGTCTCGGATTCACAAAACACCCTATTTTCTGATGTCCATGTGGGATGTCTATGTATAGGGTGAATGTACACGTGGGCTGGCTATGTATAGGGTGAGTGTACATGCAGGATGACTGTGTACAGGGAGCGTGGAGTGGATAAAATCATGGAGATTTGTGTTTGAGCTAGTGCAAAGCTCTTGGATGATGAGGCAAGTTCCAAATCTGCATTCTATGGCCTCAGCTCTATCACTGAGACACTGATATGGTTACATTATTGTCTTGATGGATGCTATTGTTTGATGTGTTGTGAATGCTTAGGGAATTTTTGGTATGGATTCTATGATGTGGCTCAGTTTGGTTGATTTGGTTGATGGAGTGAACAACACTCTTGTGATTCAGTAGTGACATGATTTCTATGGTATACTAGTTATTTATACATGATTGAGCTAGCATTCATATTGATTTGTTGTGGAGCATGAGAAAGATATTGAAGAGCTTGGATGTGTTGTGACTGGTTTTGGGTCAGTTTGGACAGTGGAAGACAGAAGAGAAAATGATTGTAGGTTGCAGACGATCTGTGCATGTGAAGAAAAGAAAAACCCTAGTTTCTCATAAGCATACGCTTGTTGCATTATACATTGGCCGCATTCACACATGGGTTGTAGTGAGCCAGGGCACGTGCACACGCGGGCTACACTACTGACAGGTCACGTACATGTTGACAAATTGATATCTGTTGAGGATTGTTGCCTCATCTTAGTTGGTGTTGAGAATGTAAGTTGAGTCTTGCATATAGAGATGGTGCTCTTGTAGAGTTGTACTCTATTCAGTTGTTGCTGATAAACCCCAAGGATTGTAGTTCGTAATAAAAAGAAAATTGTACATACATCTTGTGTTCTTTGTGTTAATTGTGATGATGACTTGTTGATGATATATTTTTGATATGTGTTGTTGATATGTGCTCACATCTAACTGGTTATAAATGATAGAAATGGGTAATGAATAAATGTTGAATGCTAATTGATGAGTTGTTTTGCAAGAGGGAAGTTTTGGGAAAAATATCCCCACACTCATTCAACCCCCCTCTAAGTGTGGTAGGTGTGTCCAACAATTGGTATCAGATAAGGCCTTCACTACAAGCCTTAATAAGCTTGAAGGAGATCCATAGAGACACAAATGGATGATGAAGTTCCAATCCTTGATGAGGAAAACTATTCTACTTGGAGAATAGAGATGAGAGTGTATTTGAAGACAATGGGAGCAACTATTTGGAAGGAAACCATCGGTGGATATGTTCTGTTGAAGAACAAGTCAAAGTTTGCAGCTCAAAGGGAAGGAAAGACGAATGATGCATTGGCTCTCAAGACCATTCTTAGTGGACTCTCAAGCCCTATCAAAGAGAGCATGGGACAATGCACTTCCACGAAGGATCTATGGATAAAGCTAGAGGAGACATATAAAAGCAAGGAAGAGAAAGAAGAAATTGAAGACCACTCCATCAAGATCATCAAAGGTAAAGAATCATCAAAATCTCTTGAATGCATTATTTCTAAATGTGATTTTGAAAACATTTCAAGTGAAGATAAAGAATCAAGTGATAATAGCACAAAGGAAAATATTGAAGATGAAGGAAAAGCATTATGTGTTGATGTTGGAAAAATGGAAGAAAGTGAAGATACTTCAAATTAAGGTAAAGAACCCTCAAAATCCCTTGATTTCAATGATGATGATGAATTTTTCTCTACAAGTGAAGAAGAAGATGTAGAAACCGTTTGTGTAAAGATTGATGGCATTTATCCCATGAAATGAATTGAAGGAAATCTAATAAAACTTCAAAAGGAAATTGAAAAGGGTTTATATAGATATAGAAGTAATCATTATTATATATACTATAACTATATTTCGGATAACACTAATAAGTTTCTTTGGAGAAGTATAAGGCACATCTTGAATTTAAAAGAAATGATCAAGGAACAAGAAGAGAGCAATAAGACTCAATTAGAAGAAAAGGAAGAAGAGATCACAAGACTAAAAGATGGAAAAGAAGATATGAATGTAGAAGAAGAGATTAGTAAAAGTTTTGAAACTATTTTCCATCTCAAGACCCAAATTGAAGAAGCCAAAAGAATAGAGGAACTATTGAAGATTCAAATAAATGAAAAGGAAGATTCATGTTGCAAATTAGAAGCTGAAATTGTTGACCTTAGAAAGAACATGGAAAAGTCAAACAAATTCTTGAATAGCTCAAGAATCTTAGATGAGATCTTGGAATGTCAAAGACCATCATGTGATAAATCAAGTCTTGGATACAAAGGAGAAGATAAACATGCTGAAGCAAGCACCTCAAAGAAGCATTAGGTAAGTCCATCAAAGAAGGAAGACAATGTTGCAAAACAACCATCTACACAAGGCAAAGAAAATTTCAAAAGAACAAAGCAAGGAAGACATCAAGAAGCCATTCTTGGGACACCAAAGCAAAGGCATGAAAGTGTTTTTCATGGGTATTGTTAGTCATGTAATGGATAAGGTCACAAATATTTTGAATGTATATCTCATGAAAGGAGATATAATGGAAGATTCTATAACACCACAAGGTGTTGGAGATGTGATCAAGTAGGACACATTATTGTTCATTGTAACTCCATGAGATGCTACAACTATAGTGGATTTGGCCACAAATCGCAGGAGTGCTGGAACACAAGAAGAAATTCCATGATGAGGACTTCACATAGCATGGCTAGAAGAAGGAATGAAGTAAGAAAGGGAAACATCATTGAAAATATGGATACTCAGAGCTCAAGTTCTGAAGAGAAGGTTCATCTACAGAAGTGGTTGAAGAAGACAGAGAAGCCAGATCAGAATGAAAGATTGAAGGGAAGTACAAAAGTGTCATCTACTGAGGCACACATAGGTAACAGTGGTGACAGGCATGTGTACATGTGTGTTGACCTTGAATAGGTCACATACACACGCGCTTAGTTGTGCAGTAGGCCGCGTGTATGTTGAAAAGCCTTGGGAAAAAGGAAATGCACATGGCTTGGAGTTTGATGTGATGGTATAGCTCTGTATTCTAGGGTCTAACATTGTTTATTGTAGGTTCTGACACTGTTTTCTACAGGTTTTCATGGTGAGATCACATAATGGTATAATAAAAATAAATATTGGGTGCATGGCACTAACCCAAGAGTATGGATTGATGTTGATCTGCCGAGATTAATCATTTTTTTATGATGGTGGTGTACATGACTGGTATATCTTATGATCTATTATTGAAAGCATATGTTGATATCATGGTGCATGCATTTTTCATATGGATCGGGCTACATGTTGAGACATATGGTTGGATGATTGGCACATGTTTTATGGAGGACTTGGCATACATGTATGGGACTCATCATTTTGTGGTATTGATGTATAGTAGTACACTCATATATGGTATTACTTGATTTTCACAACATTGGTATTTGTTTGATACATGATTGTGGCACTTGGTTCATGATGGAGACGTATCATGAGTGGTATGATACGTTGTTTGGCATGTTGGTAGATGCACATGGTTGGCATATTGGTGGATGCACATGATTGGCATAATTGGTAGATGCACATGTTGGCATATGGTGGATACATTTCATGGATGATATCTTTTGGCACATTTTTGATGTACATGGGTGTTGTGCATGGTGGGCACATTTTGGTACATGATGCACTTGGTGGATATATTGTTCATGATTCTCTATTTCATTGTTGACATATATTTTGTTTCATGATGAATGGTATAGCACAAGTTTGATGCATGAACAGGTCCAAGGATCTTCATATGGTAGCATATTGTTCATCTTGTAGAGAAGATAGGGGGAGACATACCCTTAGGGGGAGTCATTCTTCTCCCATGATTCTAGGAGGAGATATTTATCAGATGCATACCTAGAAAAGGGCTCTATATTTGAAGAAAGAGCACAGAGGCATAATTCCAGGGGGGGCGATGGTCACAGGGGGAGTATGTTCGATGTATTTTCAGCATTACATCATATTGACATCCCTTGTTCAAAAGGGGAGAGATTATACAGTGGAAACAAGACAGGGGGAGTAGCCCCAAGAGGAGAATGGCCCTTTTCCATTGATGTCAAAGGGGGAGAGATGATCACATTGATGTGATTGATGTCTATTGATGGGAGAGATTGATGTGGAGAGGTAGTCACATTGACTATTGATGAAGAGAATGCCTTGTCTACATGTTGACATCAATAATTGGTAATTGGAGTTGACATCAATGTTGGTATTGCCATCAATGCCAAAGAGGGAGATTGTTGGATCATGTTGTCATTGATGCCAATGGTTTGATTATTTGGGAGATTGTTGGATCATATGTCATTGATGTAAATGGTTTGGTTTGATTGATGTCAAGTAATTGAT
>ML783316.1:219850-244667 GCA_009831015.1 Picea engelmannii | reverse complement strand
CCTCAGGAAATATCTGTCTCTGTGTTTCTCATATGTGTGACTGATGCTGAATATGCCATTGTTTATTCCCCTGCATTATTGTGATCATCATTTAGTGTCTCAACAAAGAGTTTAAAAGAAGCATAATTGTTTAAGCACGGTAAAAAATGATTCACCCCCCCCCCCTCTCAGTTGTCCAACACATTATTGTCTTGATGGATGTTATTGTTTGATGTGTTGTGAATGCTTAGGGAATTCTTGGTATGGATTCTATGATGTGGCTCATTTTGGTTGATTTGGTTGATGGAGTGAGCAACACTCTTTTGATTCAGTAGTGACATGATTGCTACGGTATACTAGTTATTTATACATGATTGAGATAGCATTCATATTGATTTGTTGTGGAGCATGAGCAAGCTATTGGAGAGCTTGGATGTGTTGTGACTGGCTGTGGGTCAGTTTGGACAGTGGAAGACAGAAGATAAAGTGATTACAGGTTGCAGAGGATCTGAGCATGTGAAGAAAAGAAAAACCCTATTTGCTCAGAAGCATACGCTTGTTGCATTATACACTGGCCGTGTTCACACGTGGGCTGTAGTGAGCCAGGGCATGTGCACATGCGGACTGCACTACTGACAGGTTGCGTACCTGTTGACAGATTGATATCTGTTGAGGATTGTTGCCTCATCTCAGTTGGTGCTGAGAATGTAAGCTGAGTCTTGCATATAGAGTTGATGCTCCTATAGAGTTGTACTCTATTCAGTTGTTGATGATAAACCCCAAGGATTGTAGTCCATAATAAAAAGAAAATTGTACATACATCTTGTGTTCTTTGTGTTCATTGTGATGATGACTTGTTGATGATATATTGTTGATATGTGTTGCTGATATGTGCTCACATCTAACTGGTTATAAATGACAGCAATGGGTAATGAATAAATGTTGAATGTTAATTGATGAGTTATTGTGCAAGAGGGAAGTTTTGGGAAAAAGATCCCCACACTCATTCACCCCACCTCTAAGTGTGGTAGGTGTGTCCAACACTCTAAATAACTTATTTGTTCTTCTTCATGTTTTGTTGTCTTGGAGCTTGACCCTTTCTCATTATGTACTTGATTGTATCCTATTTTGGACCTGTCATCTGATGATCTTTGACTACTGATGATTTGATCCAATATTCTAGTGCTCTTATATTGAATATACTTCTTCTGAAGATCTTTCCTTAAAGAGACTATGTATGCTTCCAAGATTTTGATCATTTTCTCCTTTTCATCTAATTGAATCTTAAGAATTTCATCAATTCTTCTATCTTCCTCTATTTGAATGTTTAGACTCATGATCATCTTCTCTAGTTCTTCAAAGTTCGAATTTTGAGATTCCTCTAAATAATTTTTAACTCTACCTTGAGTGACTTGTTTTTTTTTTCTGTCCTTCCTGAGTTCTTCTTATGCACTGATTATATCTTCTCTAAGATTGACTTCACGTTCTTCTTCAAAATCATCTTCTACTTCCATGAAGAGTACTCTTTATGAAACATTGCATTATCATTACCATCCTTGTCTGATGAGGAATTGTCCTCCTTTGAGTAGAAACGTTTCTTGAAGAATTTGTTTCTTCTCTTCTTTCCTTTTTTATATTTATTTTCTCTTTTAGAAGCTTATTCTTCATCACTATATTTATTCCTATGAGGACATTTAGAAGCAAAATGACCAATACCACCACAATTAAAACATCTCAATGGAAGCATACCTTTATACTTGTCATTTCATTTCTCTGATTTCCTTACAAAGTTAGCCATATCTTCATCTTTGTCTGAATCATCACTGCACCTACAACTTGGTTTTGAATTTTGGTTGTGCTTCTTCTTCATCTTCTTGGATGCCTTGAAATCTACTTCATTTGTGACTGGGTTCTCCTATTTTGTTCTCATTTAATAGGTTGTAAATATTCCATGTATCTCGTCCATGCTCAATGTACCGAGATATTATATTTCTTCTAGGGATGATATTTTAGAATAAAATCTCATAGGAAGAGACCTCAATACCTTTTGAACAACCACTGAGTCATCAACTTCTACTCCCAATCCTTTAATCGCGTTAACTACTTAGTCAACTCACAGAAGGTAGGATGCAATGCATTCATCTTCCTTCATCTTCGATTGTTCAAACTTAGCTCTGAAAATTTGAAGCTTAGATCCCTTTACCTTGCAATATCCTTCATAAATGTTTTGGACTTTGTCCCAAAGACTACCTTGAAAATGCATAACTTTGACAAATAATGAATCAACTAGACTACTTAGAATAGTACCTTTATCTTTTGAGTTGTTTTCTCTAAGTTTCTTTCCATATCTATCAGTTGGGGGAGTGGATGGTGTTGTATACCCATCTACTACGGATTGCTAAACATCAAATCGCTATTCCTATAAAAAGGTTCTCATCCTTTTATTCCAGAAGGTATAGTTATGACCGTCAAAGCATGGTGCTCCAATCTTAGTTTATTGCATGATCTCCTTCCAGTTGTTAGAATGATTCATGAAGGACCTTCTCTGATACCAATTGTTGGAATAATGAGAGGGGGTGTGAATCCGTATGAGAAAAATTATTACTTTTAATCACAATATAAAACCTCCAATGAATATTATGAGCATTCAAAATATCATCATCACCATAAGAATCACATAAACACAGTACAACAAAATTTTACGTGGAAACCCAATGTGAGAAAAAACACGGAATGATTTTCTTATTGGTGAAAGAGTACATTCATTGGAAGCACCAACTTCCTATTTCTCCATATACAACTATAAGGAGGCTCCAACCCCCTATTTACAAGATGAAACCTGAAGGAAGCTCCAACTCCCTAATTTTCTGGCTACAACCCCCTTTCCTTGCCCCATCCAACTGCCCCGAAATATAGATGTAGACCAATATGTCACTACATGTGTCACTGATAACCTATTTCTATTGTTGTCTATTATATTCCTACTAGTGCTACTAATATTAATATCTCATTAAGACTACAACCACAAACATCTCATACCAAGATCCACAAGAGAATTCTCCAAATCAACTGCTTATGAATCACTAAGACATACATGTTTCTGATTTCTTCAGAATACTCACCCTAACACACACAAGAAGACAAACCTTCAATCATGTAGTTGACCTAAGTTTTATATCCCCGGTCTTCACAAATGATTCTCATAGATCTGCGATTGTGTGTATTGTCTTCCCGCAGGTATCCACACTTTTCCTCACTGCAGGTCATGGATGCCCATGCTTTTCCTCCTGAAACCCATGCATATACTCAGATAATTTCTATATGAAACCCCTTCTTTGTACTCTCATCTCCTACAAACTTATTACTTCAATGGAATTTTTTTTCTTCGACTCACTACTTCATATCTCCAACCTGTAATCTTAGAAGTGAATACACAGAAGTGATTTGCAATTGACTCTTCTCTATGTTTTAAAGGAAATTTTCTTAATGACATGCAATTGCCATGAAACTCATGATGGCATGAAACTCACATGCAAACTTTTATCTTCTTTTTACTGCCACTTTACTTCAACATGCAACTTTGTTCAAGGGTTGACATCAATGACAACCAATATTCCAATATCTAAAATTTTGACAATTAATCATTTTCGATAATTAATTAATGACATGCAATAATTAATTAATGACATACAATAATTAATTATTCCTACAATAATTAATTATCCATGAAATAATTAATTAATCCTTGCAATAATTAATCTTTCAACAATTAATTAATCTTTCAACAAATGTAATAGGAATTAAATCATATAATTTGACTCACAAGGGTTATGGAAGAATGGTGGAAGAATTTTTTTCCACGGGAAAAAATTCTTAATTTTATTCAATTAAGATTAAAATTACATAATTCATATGCTTGAACAACGTTCTAAAATACTTTGTAAGGGAAAAAAAGAGACATATGGATTTCCTTCATATCTTACATTAGTATTCATGTCTTGTATATACCTCCTCTGCTACAAGCAACAAAATGTTTTTTCCCAGAATGGTGGAAGTTTTGCATCCTATACCGAATGTAATATATATATATAATAATAATATTCATTTATTAATTAAAATATATTATATTCTTCTAAACTAATGATGATAGGGGTGACTCGAAGGAATTAGAGGGTATTGACAACCATTTCACTTATTTGGTTTTTATTACATCTTTAAATATTAACATATTTTTATTTTATTGAACTCATGTTCTATTATTGTGTTTTTCTAGAAGATAGGGAAGGTTCATAAGATGAAGAGGGCATTAACAATAGTTTGATCAAATTCTTTGATGTCAAATTCATTTCTTATCCTTATACGTGTACATATTTTTTCATGCAATGTTGTATACAAAGTTGACGTTTCTCTAGTGTGGCATTGTAATACATGTTTACACGCACATGATGATGATGATGTCCACTGAGACCAAATTTGGTCTATCAGACCTTAATAAAGGTAAGGAATTACTTGGTTTTCTTTATAATTTTATTTTTGTGCTCGAAAAGATTTAAGAGAAGCATTCCTAAATCACTATAGTTTTGATGAGTTAAAAAGTTAGGAAGGTTGGTATTGTAAAAAATAATTTGAAATTGCGATCTAATGTTGGAATACTGAGGAGGGGGGGGGGGTGAATCAGTATGAGCACTTTATTTCCACTTTTAACCACAATGTGTATTCTTTAACTCTATGAGGAGTATTCAACAATTTATCATTATCATTTAATATATCATCAGTAGTATAAATAAACCATGACCAACAAGAAACCACAAATACATAGTACACTAGAAGTTTACGTTGAAAACCAATGCGGGAAAAAACCACAGAATGATTTTCTTATATGTCAGAAGAAATACATTCATAGGAAGCATCGAAATCCTTATTTTCCAGATACAATTGGAAGGAGGATACAAACCCCTAGTTTTCAAGCTCCAGCGTAAAGGAAACTCTGACTCCTTGATTCTCTGGCACCAATTGGAATGAGGCTACAACCTTCTTTCCTTGCCCCATCCAACCACCCAGTAATATAAATGTAGACAACTTGTCACTACCACCGAACCAATCAACCTGTTACTGATTTGTCACTGTCACTGCCACAACCTGTCATTGTTGCTATACTTCATCAACTCCATTCAAACCCTTATGTCTCAAACCATCATACCAAGATCCACAAGAATGTCTCCCAAATCAATACTCATGAACTACTAAGATATTTATGTGTTGGACTATTGCAGAATATAGACCCTAACATACATAGTAAACTATACCTCTTAAATTGTAGCTAACCTGGTGGATTTGATTTTCTGAACTTCAGTTTCCTCAACAGATTTATGCCCTGTGATCTGTAAACTCGTGGATGTTCTTTCTTTTTCCCATGGTGGCTCACAGATGTTTGTGTCCTTCTATCTCTACAACTCACATATTTATGTTCTTATATGTTCATCTGTGTTTTCCTTCACTAAACCCTATGGATTTTCGCACTCTTACTTCACTGCAACTCGCAGATGTTCATGCTCCTCCTTCACTACAACACACAGATATCTTTAGGAAAACCCTAGAAAAGTAATCTCAACTTAGTCCCTTTGGCTCCTACAACTTCTCTCTTCACTGAACTTCACCGCCTCACACTCATTGCTTCAGATCTGTCAATAGTGCCTACCAACAACACTTTACAACATAGATATTCAATGTGCTCAATAGGTGTTAATGAGAGCCTCTTTAAGTCTCATTTATACTTTCCAATTGAATTCCTCTAGGTTTTAGATTGTAACTATTTTACCCATCTTCCTTATTTTAGGGCTAACCCACACTCTCTTGTTGCAACCACTTTACCCTTAATTAAATTCTTGTTGCAACAATGCTACCCTTAAAGAATGACCTGTAACTACTTGTTGACCTTCTAGGGGCTTCTAGATCATTCTTCGGGGTTCTCCAACTTCACAAGGCCATAACTCCTCAACTGTGAGGAACCAGGTGGTGTACCACATATCATCGGAAACAAGATGATACATATTGTCCATCCATGAATGAGTTACCTACATTTACACTATCCTTTTTAGGATATATAGACACTTCGGAGTTAGTTAAGATCTACTTGGTCTAATGTGTCATTATGTAAAAGTGTGTTTCTTAGTATGTTTCTTTAGTATGCATTAGTATGCATTTGTTGTTAGGAAATTTGAAGGTCACGACATGTTCCCGACATAGAGTGATTTGACGGTTCATATTCTTATCACTATTAACGACCATTGATCTGTGACTTAACGCTCAATTTGTCCATGATCTCTATTTAAAGAGAATGGAGGGTCATTTTCCAATGATCGATTGTGAAAAACCCTCTGGTAAAATATCGTTGTAATATCTTTGTTTTGAATTAATAAACTGCTCCAAGTGGTCGCGTTGGTTGGGGCCATTGATGTTTCCCCATGGGGGTTTCACCATGTCAAAACATCATTGTGTTGATCTTTTATGTGGTTGTGTGAGTGGTTACTAAAGGTGTTCATCCTCTGTTGTAATTATTCTATTGTTGAAAAATCCTTCATGTCCTTTTTCCTCAATCAACTGTAGGTTCCATAACCATACCTTCGGGGCTTCCCAAATTCTTCAAGGTTTGATGTCAATGACAACCAATATTTCAACAATATCCCCCTTTGTCATTGATGGAAACAATCTAATGTACCAACTCAACATTGATGGAATGGAAACTCTTCACTCCCTCTATATTTATACCTCTGATCCTTCTCTCTATTTCCCTACATCCACTCATTCTCTCCCCCTTTGACATCAATGACAAAGGGTAAATTTCCTTGGGGCTGCTCCCACTATCTGAAGCCTCCTTCAGGATTCTCCCCCTCTATGAATTCTCCTTGGTGTTTCTCCCCTTGTCTACACTCTCCTTGGGGCCGATCCCCTTGTCTTCACTCTCCTTGAGGATGCTCCCTGCTGTATGCACTCTTGAGATCATTCTGCTGACTTTTTCTCATCATGGTACTTCCTCGTGTAAATCATTGACATATATGAAACACATTCAAAATTTCTTGGCACCTAGTCTTCATGACATGTCATATTTACTTCTTCTCTACCTATGTCGTGTTTTGCTTGATGCTATGAAGTTCATTTCGGGGAAGAAACTACTCCAAGTCTATATCAAAGATACTCAAAAGTCTCCCTCGAAAGAGGTTTAGTGAATATATATGAAATCTTCTCTTTTGTCCCAATGTACTCTAGATTGATGTTCTTCTCTGTAGATTTTTCCCGTAGAAAGGGATACTTGATCAAAATGTGTTTTTTCTTAGAATGCATCACCAGATTCTATGAGATACTAGTATCACTCATGTTATCACAAAGTATTATAATGGGATCATCATAGTCCACCTACATATCCTACAAAGTTTGTTTCATCCAAAGAACCTGAGTACAACACATTGTTGTGGCAATGTATTATGCTTCTGTTATAGACAATGATATTGATGACTACTTCTTGCTTAACCAGAATACCAGACACTCACCCAAATAGAAATTTTCTCCACTTGTACTTCTTCTATCGTCAATGCTTCCAACCCAGTCTACATTTGTATAAGCAACTAGAGATAGTTCATTTCCTTTTGGATACCATAACTCATAGTCTTTTGTTTCTTTCAGATATCTGAATATTCTCTTTACTGCCATAACATGTGTTTCATTTGGTGTTGTTTGAAATATTACTACATGACCAACTACTTGCATGACATCTGGTTTTGATGATGTCACATAGATTAAGATTTCAATAATTGATTTTTAGAGTCTTTGATCTGCATCCTTGGATTCATCTTATTTTCTCACCTTGCAATTGGTTTGCATAGGAGTACTTACGGTCTTACAATCCTCCATTACAAACCTTTTTAGCATTTCTTTGATGTACTTGGTCTATGAAATAAATATACATGTATCATGTTGATATATCTGAAGTCCCAAAAATAAATTCAACTCACCAGGTAAATAAATTTTGAACTCATTATGCATGTCTTTATCAAACTTATGACTCATCCTGTCATCGTCACTTCCAAAAATAATGTCATGAAAATAAACATCAATTATTAATATGCTATCATGATTTACCTTCATGTAGATATTATTGTATGCATTAAATTTCATGAACCCCCTCTGCTTTAAATACCTATCCAACCTTGAGTACCATGCTATGGGGGAATTCTTGAGACCATATAGTGCTTTCTTCAACCTACAAACATAAAATTCCCTTTATAACAGTTGAAATCCTTCTAGTTGCTCAATGTAAACTTCTTCTTTTAAATCTCCATTTAGAATGGATGATTTCACATCCATCTGTTATACCTTGATATTCTTTAAACATGCATAAACCAATATTAATCTAATTTATTCCATTTTGGAAACTGGGAAAAAAAATTCTTCAAAGTTTATTCCCTCAACCTAGGCATATCCTTTGCATACTAGACTTTCTTTACTTATGGTTACCTTCCATTCTCAATCAACTTGTTTTGAAATACCCATTTTGTGCCAATCACATTCTTGTCTTTCGATCTAGGAACCAGTTCCCATGTGTCATTCTTCTCTATCTAATCCAATTCTTCATCCATATCCCTAATCCAATTCTTCATCCATATCCCTAATCCAATGTTCATCCTTGATGGCCTCTTCAAAAGTGCTTGGTTCAACTATAGATAACAATGCTAAATGTTTTTGTTCTAGTGAAATTATTCTTCTTTGGGTTTCTACTCCTGCATATTTATCGCTAATAATTTGTTTTGGTGGATGATTTTTATGTACTCGTTGTCTAGGTGTATTAGGAGGTATATGCTACTCATATTCCTCTTGTTTTTCTTTTCGTTCCTCTTCTTCTTCTGCTTCTTCTTATACTTCTTCTTCTTTTAGATCTTCCTTGTCATCCTGCTCTTCTAGGTCTTTTCTTCCTTATTTGTCCTTCTGTACATATGTCTCATCAAATTTTACATTGATGTTTTCCATGATTCTGTTGAGTCTTGGACTGAAATATTTATACTTTTTTCTTTTGATTGAATACCCAACTAGTATGCCTTTGTCAACTCGGGAGTCAAATTTTCCAAGCCTTCCATATTCTCTTTTGAAATAAAATTTTCTTCCAAATACTCTGAAATGTTTCACATTTGTCGGTCTTCCTTTCCATAAATCATAGGGAATCTTATCATTTTTACTTCTGATCATTGCTTTGTTCAGGATATAAATTGTTCTATGTACCATCTCTGCCCAAAATATGTCACTCAACTTGGAATATTTCAACATGGTTATGTCCATTTCATGTATTGTTTTGTTCTTTCTTTTGACAACTCAATTTTGTTGAGGTGTCCTCGCTGCTGAGAACTATATTTTTATTCCATGTTCATCACATAAATCCATAAATTCCTTTGACGTAAACTCTCTTCCATTATCTAATATCAAACACTTGATTTTCAAATTCATCTGGGTTTCAACCATTTGTTTGTATATCTTGAAGTGTTCAAAAGACTATGAGTTATTCATGAGAAAGAAAATTGAAGTCATTCTTTTGTAGTCATTCACTAGTAGCATAAAATAATTTTCTCCATTTAATCCCTTTGTTCTTGTAGGTCCACATAGATCAATGTTTATAATCTCCAATGGTTTTGTCATGGAGTATTGTTTTGGTTTGAAATTGGTCCTAGTTTGTTTTCCTTGTAGACAGTGCTCACATAGAGTATTTGTTGGCTTTGAGATCTCAAGAATTTATTTCATTGCTTCCTTTCTATTGATTTTTACAAGGTTATCAAAGTTCATGTGACCCATCCTTTTGTTCCATAGCCAACTTTCATTCACTTTTACTGAAAAACGTTTTTCCCTTCCAATCTCATTCAAGACATATATGTTAATTGAGGTTCTTCTAGCTACAACTACCTATTTTCCTGATTCTTCTTTTCTGATCTTAGATTTTTCTGAATCAAACAAAAGTTTGTGTCCTTGATCACACATTTGACAACCACTTAGAAGATTGTGATTCATATATTCGACCGGTAGAACATTTTCTACCTTGGCATCTTTGCTTCCAAGCTTGATTGTGCCTCTACCTATTATTCTGGTTGAGTTCTCATTTCCAAATGAAACCAATCCATATCGTTCCTTCTTTAGAGTCCAAAAACATTTATTATCACCTGTAATATGCTTAGAACAACCATTTTCAACTTACCAACCACTTTTCTTGTGTTGCGCTTGTAGAGCAAGCGAGCATTCTTCATTATTGAATTGATCTTGCTTTCTTCTCCATATCCTTTATGGTTCATGTTTATGACTGTTGTTATTCAACTTTGGCTCCTTTGGAGGAACAACCAGTCTACAATATTTGGCCATGTGTCCAAAATTGTTTCACTTGTAGCACTTTATTTCATTACTTAGTGAACCAAAAATTTTGTGATTTTTGTTTCATGCTTCATGTGACATTCTAGGATAACTGTTGTTTGAATATCCTTCATAGCTATATATTTTATTAGCATAGGATCTACAGTTTGCATCTTCGTGACCAAAATTTTTGAAAGAATAGAATTAACCAATAAAAATAGTTTGATACCTCGTTGTAGGGGATCTTTTAAATCGTGTTGTTCTTCTGAAGCCTTCTTATTCTTGAGATGTTGTCAATTTCTAGTTCTATTTTTTGAATATTCTAGGTGGTCCAGATCCTTTGTTCTTTTCTTCTTGAGTACCTTTGATTATTTCTGCATAGGTTCTTTGTTCTTCTTCATGTTTAGTTGTCTTCGAGCTTGAACCTTTCTCAGTCTACATCTAGTTGTATCCTAGCCCAGACCTGTCATAGTATGGCCTTTGACTACTAATGATATCATCCAATATTTTGGTGCTATTATGTTGCATGTATTTATTCTGAAGATCTTTTCTTATGGTAATTATTTCTTCTTCCAAGCTCACAATCATCTTCTCTTTATCTTCTAACCATTTTCTAATTGTTTTTGCAATCCTTTTTTCTTCTTCTACCTAGATCTTTAACTTTGTGATTATCTGCTCGATTTCTTATGAGTTGGAATTTTGAGATCCTTCTTTATTCTTTAAATTTTCCTTGAGTGAATTGATTTTCTTTCTTTATTTCCCTAGTTCTTCCAAGGCACTGATTAATTCTTCTATGAGGTCGACTTCACCTTCTTCTTCAAAATATTTGGAATATTCATCATCATAATCTACTTCCATGAAGATTACTCTTTCTGAATCATTGTCACTATCATCATCCTTGTCTGATGAAGAGTTGTCTTTCTTTGAGTAGAATTTTAATTTCTTTTTGCTCTTTCTCTTGTCTCCCTTTTGACATTTTTTTTCTTCTTAGGGTATTTTTCTTCATTGCTACCTTTATTCTTAGCATAAGGAAATTTAGAAGAAAAATGACCAATACCATCACAATTAAAATATTTTAATGGAAGCATACCTTTCTACTTGTCAATTCCTCTTTTCAATTTTCTCAATGACTTTAGTACTTATTCATCTTCCTCTGAATCATTGCTACAACTAGAATATGTTTTTGACTTTGGCTTGTTCTACTTCTTTGTCTTATTGGATGACTTGAACATTGATTCCTTTGTGAATGGGTTATGTTGTTCTATTCTCATTTCATAACTTGTGAATATTCCACGTAGCTCGTCCATTCTCAACCTATCAAGATCATTTATTTCTTCCATGGATAATATTTTAGGATCAAATCTCATAGGAAGAAATATTAGAACCTTTTAAACAATCATTGATTCATCAACTTCTTCTCCCATTCCTCTAATGGTGTTCATAATTTTGTCAAATCGTAGAAAGTAGGATGCAATGTCTTCATATTCCTTCATCTTCAATTGCTCAAATTTGAAGCTTACCTCCCTTGAATTTGGGATCTCCTTCATAAATATTTTGAAGTTTATCCCAGAGATCCTTTGCAGTCTTGCAATGCATAACCTTGAAAAAAAATGAATTATCCAGACTACTCAAAATGGTGCATTTAGACTATGATTTTCTTTTGTTGAGTTTCTTTCCATCTTTGTCAGTTGGGGGAGTGGCTAGTGTTGTATATCCATCTACTATTGACTTCTAGACATCAAATCTCTGTGCATGTAAAAAGGTTTCCATCCTTTTATTCCAAAAGGTATAGTTTTTTCCATCAAACCTTGGTGATCCAATATTAATGTATTCTATGATATCCTTCCAGTGGTTAAAATATTTCTTGAAGGACCTGCTCTGATACCAATTGTTGGAATAATGAGAGGGGGGGGATGAATCAATATGAGCACTTTATTTCCACTTTTAACCACAATGTGTATTCTTTAACGATATGAGAAGTATTCAACAGTTTAACATTATCATTTAATATATCATCGACAATATAAATCAACCATGAACAATAAAAAACCAAAAATACACATTACAATAGAATTTTACATGGAAACTCAATGCATGAAAAAAACACGAAATGATTTTCTTATATTTCCAAAGAAATATATTCATAGGAAGCATCAACTTCCTTATTTTTCAGCTACAACTAGAAGGAGGCTACAAACCCCTAGTTTCCAGGCTCCAAATTGAAGGAAGCTCCAACTCCCTGGTTCTTCGACACCAAATGGAAGGAGGCTACAAACCCCTTTCTTTGCCCCATCAAACCACCCAGTAATACAAATTTAGACAACCTGTCACTACCATTAAATTAATCAACTTGTTACTGATCTATCACTGTCGCTGCTATTGGAGTCGTTGTTTTCGGGTAGTTTAAGTGTAATTCTTATAATCAAAGGTTGGCCATTTAAGTTGTATTTTACTTCGTGACCTTTAGCCATTGAAAATATCATTAGTCCCGATATGCAAAGTGGCGATGGTCGTTGTACTCCTAATACCATTTCCTTTTAACCATGAACGAGCTTTTTCACTTTTCTTTACCTTGGGATATCGCGTTTCGAAAGTTACAAGTCACACTGTTTCTAAGCCCCAACACGCGAAGCCGCGAAATAACCTTGAAAGCTTACCTAGATTAGCACCAAGAGTAAAGTTCCTTAAACCTTAGTTAAGAGCTGTCGGTATTTTGTGTCTCAGCGTTCGCCCTCCCCAAAATTCTTACCGTCATAACTCTGATAAGCGAAATCGCGAGACATTCATGCAAGTTACCCGAGTTAGTGTCAGGGGTGAATAGTTTTAAACCATAGTTAAACTCTGTCGGGATTTCGCAACTCGACATATGCTTCTCCCAAAAGATATACCTTCAAAACCCTGAGTCGCGAAGTCGCGATATTACTTAAATATAAATTAATGAAACACTTAATCCAATTTACCTTCTGGCTTAACTAAATCACATCATCGCGATCTCGAAATTTTGCGACTCGACATACACTCCTCCCAGGAAATATACCTTCGAAGCCCTGAGTCGCAAAGTCGCGATATTAATGAAAACATGATTAATTAAACACTTAATCTAGATTACGTTTTCTCTTAACTAGATCGCGTCATCACGATCTCGGGTTTTAGGGGCTCGAAGGGTTAGAGTGAAATCTCCCAATACAGAGAACATTAAAAGGTTGATTAAAGTTTAAGAAAACCTAATTAAATAAGATAAGCCAGCTTAAACAATGCATTAATACAATTTTTCGACATGCACCATCTATGGGATAAATTTAAATGTTTTGCGCCAACTGGTATCACGACCCGTCAAAATTTATGGCATTTATTTGAAATAAGTCGAAGTGATAGGTAAAGATATTGTTTTTATTGCTAACATATTTCTTGAAAAATGATTTGACCGTTCTGTTCATAAGGACACCAGAGTTTTAAATGATCGAAATATAGATTTCTTTCTCTCAGTATTTTCAAATTTCATTTCTATCTTGCGCAAAGAAGCTTTTATCATCAGGCTAATTTCTGTATGTATACAGATTTTTACTACAGGAGAGCTAAGTCACAATCCTCTGTCATGGCCCCATGAAAAGCGTCCAAGGAAAGTGCTGAGAGTTCAGGGCAAGGATCAGATAATGTTTCTGATACTTCACCATGAAGTGTTGATTCCATTAGAACCTGGTCATACATCTTCGAGGTTTTGCAGTCCGAATTGGTGAACTGTTCAGATGATTCCAATGATAATGAGAAGGATGACTTGGCCACCAAATACAAGATCGTCATCCAAGAAGAGATGCATAAAGTAGCGGCCAGGCCATGTCTTCTTCCTTACTATGATATGATCTGATGGGTGCTAGATCATGTAGATATCCTGACCAGAACCATCATCAGCGAGAAGAAGGTCACTATTGGGACCTTTAGACCAGAATACTTACAGGTGATGTACAAATTGTCATCCACGTCGAACTTCGCATACAATGCCGAGTTTCTGAAGGATTTTAAACAGAAGGAATGCGATCAATACGGAAAAAGCTTATCTGATTTTATCAAGGATTGGGTATCACACCCCATGAAGTTCAGGGCAGATAGTAAAAAAGTTTATTCCATATATTCCTTGGAACCGTAGTTCAAATACATAGCAATGATAACCTGTGGATTATATGGGAGGGAGGACACCACACATTTTTTCCTCCCGTGGGTGCCTCTGATGCATACAATCATGGAAGGATGTTCCTTCGACTAGGACAAACTATTGTCAGATAGTCTAACCAATCGAATTATAGAATATCGGACGCAAAGGGCGAGTGGGAAGGTCGCTTCATTTTTTATGTCTGCATACATCATGGATGCCGTGTGTTTCATGATGCCTTTTCCCTTAATGAGATGGAGCTGGGCTCCATCTAATGCTGAGCCTATCCATGTCTACCATTCAAAGATTTGGGAGGATAAGGCCGTAGATTTCATATAAAAAAAATTCAATTGGGTAATGGTACCAATGCATGTCACCATCTTTGGTAATCCACCACCCAGGATCTCAGATAGCATCGTGACCAATTTGAGCAGTGTGGTCGACTAGTACATGGAGGCAAAATTTTCATACATCAAGGTTTTCGGTGCCTCTGTTCCTCTGCATGCTCTACCATTATTTATACCCGATAGGCTGGCTTGTTGTGAAATCGCTAGGCAAACCATGATTGGTGGCATAAACAAAGAGCTTAAAGGATTTTTGAAGAAGGTATGGCCACCTTTCCCCATTCATTTGAATACCTATTCTTTATTATATTTCGGGCATGCAAAGGTCGAGGCAGCAGCCTTGGAAGATATTAAATTGGTCCACATTGAATTCAAGAAACACGACCCACACAGGGTCATGAGTAATCACATGGCTAGTTGTGGATGAACGTGAGAATTCACCTCATGATGATATTTTCCGAGGCGCAAGATCTTATGATGAAGTTTTGGGTCGAATACAATCCCTGACACCCAAAGACAGGGCCGATGTTTTCAAATTCCAAGAACACCAACGGAGCTGCCTTCCTCCAGTATTACAGGGTGAGAACCCAACGACCATAGAGGTGAAGCAAACGGAAGTTGAGGGCTACGGAAGCCGAGGACTCTAAAGATTCAGCACCCGACCAAGAAGAGCACCAGGAAAAGAAAGAGAAAACTGGGGGCCTGAAACAGGAAGCTGAGACTCCCAACCCTCCAAGCAAATCAACCTTGGTTGTTACTCCGAGGAAATCATCTAAGCAGATCGGCAATCCCATCATTTATGTTACCCCCCTACAGTCCACAATAGGGATCCCAGACGCAGGTTGGATTTTCGATGAAGAATTAATGCCCATAACTATGGAAGAGCTACCTCCGAATGAATTCTTCTTCGATAAGAAGAGAAAGGTTTTCGTGAAACAATAACTTTATCAAGAGGCAGGCATGGTATCCAAGAAATTTAAAAATTTCACTGATGGGAGAGCTATGAAAAAAGAGGAATTTGCAACTCAAATAGCAGGAACATTAGGGGCTTTCTCTACAGCCAACCAATATTCAGTTGGGACCCTAAAGGATCAGCTGAAGTGAAAAATGTTTTTGATCAAAACATTAGAGGCTAAACTAGCTACAGCAAAGGCAACTGCCAAAGATCAGGCGAATACAAGTATAGAGCAAGCTAGAGTAGCTGATCAAAAGGAAATCGAGTGGCTCAAAGACGATCTCGAACAGACACAAATGATGGCTTAGATCAGTCAAATATAGATAGGCCAACAAGGAGAATTGATAGGGAAACTACAGGCCAAATTAGACTTCGCCGAAAGCCAGGTAATCGATATCGAGATATTTCAATCCCAAGCTATAGAAATCAGAAAAAGAGTGTCGGCAGCTTAACAAGGTCTACTTTCTAAGGTGGAAATGATTCAAAACAACTGCCAACTCATTGATCAAGTATTGGAAAACCTCTCTCTCAGAGAAAAAGAAGCTGGGGTGGCTCGGGTTTCTTTCCAAGAGGCTATTATAGCCACGACGAAAAGGGAAATAGGCAGTAGTTCTAGGTTTTCCATCCTAGAGAAGACCCGAGGTAGCATCTTGCTGAAAGAATGGGAGCGTAACATATCTGAAGGCAGACAACAAGCTAAAGAGGTAAAAAAATATTGTGAAGAAACTTTTCGTTTTCTTGATGGGAGTTGGTTGGGTTTCGATGGTGAAAGCAACACTAAGATACTGGGCCAGATAAATACAACCAAGCATCTGCTCAATATCAAGGAAAATGAAGAAACAGAGTGGGCTGAAATATCACAAATAACCCAGACGGACATAGTCCCAATAGATAAATGGGTAATTGAACTGAGTGTACAATTATGTTCTATCAGCGCCAAAGACCAATAGGTGGAAGGAAAGTTGCCACAATTGGTGAAGGATTGTTACACTTTTGAGGGAAATAATCAAGCAAAACCTTTTAAGTTGATATTCCAGCTGGTGGAGAAGTGCATCACTTGCACCGAGCATGCAAAGGGGCAGGTTTCTCGTACCAAATAAGGATAGAGACAAAGAATTGAAACGTTTAATCTCCTTTTGTTGTAACCAAAAACCTTTGGAACGATTGAGATTCCAACATATAGAAATTTGTATAAATATACACTTTGAAGAAAGAAAGAAAGGGTTGGACCTTTTTGGTCAATTGTAATAGAGGCTATGTCCTTTTGAGAATTAATACAAAGTAATCTGGAGACTCTTGATTCCGTCAAGACTGTGTTATGAGTTTGTTTTCTCTGTGATTTCATATTCAATTTCATTTCTCTTATATATGTCTGATGAATGTTTCATTGCAATTTAGTAAAACCTCTACTATGGTGATCAATTTTTAGCTATCTATATCGTTCAAAATTTTTCCTCTGTATTGGCTATTAGCAGGTACAAGACCCATGAACCTTTTAGATTTTCATATTTTATGCTTCGTCAAATTCCTTCTTATCTTATTTTCTTCTTCTGTTTACAGGGTGAGATTCCCCCTTGATAGGAGCCTTGCTTTATAGACAGCTTAATGTTTTTCTCATATTTCACACACCATTTATTTAAAATATAAATTAGTTATGGAAAAAGGCCTTTGGTTTGCATTTTATCCTTAATATTGGATTCAAAGTTCTATTTTATAAGATCAAATTGATATAGCATAAAAAATTTCGAACTCACTTTTAGTTTACTGTTCCTCTATGACTGTTCCTATTGTAAGACAACCTAATATTGAACCCAGTTTATTGGACCGAACACATATCACTTTAAACCTTTTCGATACTATACTCAAAACAGCCACCACCCGGGTAGAACTTGAACGTTCATGGTCCACAATTGAATGGGATATAAACATCCAGGAATAGTTGGAAGCGTGACAACGACAACCTGGAAATCAGCCTTAGCTTTCTTTCCCAAAGGTTGATGCTTTCCCCCTCCTTACTTTTCACTCACTTTCGGATGCCTAGACACTGTACTTTCTAAGCCTTAAGTATAGACTCTAGAACAACATCTTTCTGGTGTCGTTGCCAGGGATGAAGTTACGAAACCTTTTCCCTGGGAAGAACGACATTCTTGCAAGTTTCACCCTTTGATAGTGAACAAAGAGTGAACACCCTCTAAATCCTTTTCTTATGTTTCACTTGGCGACTCCACATTTAAATAAGCTGGCATCCAGTCAAAATAATAGCATACAAAACCCAGAGAGCAAACAGAACACGCCTGTTTTTGATCCCAAAAAAATACTGAAAACTAGAGGTTCCCTTAAGCCAACTATAACAGTCTACCAACTTAAGTACCCACAACCCAAGACCAAGAGTTCTTTTGAAACTTCAACTTCGCATAGTTCCCCTCCTGAAACCATCAATCCAATTTTAGCTAGCTCTAAGGTTAAAAGTGAAATCTATCTGACAACCTCTGTCGTACACAAAGGTAAAAACCCCGCAGTGAATTTATCAGCGGTCGATATCCTGCCGAATCTTCACTTAGATTTCATGACCTCACTGAGTCTTGAAGAGTATACCATACACTCAGATTCCATGCCCACGGGTTCCCCTGATTACATTTCTTGCAAATCTAAAGATCCAAGTCCTTGCATCCCTTATCACCCATCTTTCTTTTTCTCATCTCACGAAGAAGCTAAATATTTTCTTTTAGTGTTCCATAACCCTCTATATAATACATTGTTTCCCTATCCAATAGTACCGATGGAAACCACCAGAGGAGGAGGAGGAGGGGTTTTAGGAGGTGGAGGGGCTCCAGGAGAAGGAATGGGAGGCCAAGGGCCTCCCCCACCTCCCATAGTTTTCACTAAAGTGGCTGTGAGATATGCACCATTGGTCCTACCCGTCCCTCTTCATGACCTTCCTGAAAATTATATAAAAAACTTACCAAAATTTACAAGGGAAGGAGACTTGACTACAGCTAAACATATAAACTTCTTTGATCAGTTCGCGTTTATCCTAGGTCTCGAGCACGAATACGTGTATTCGAGGATGTTTGTTCAAACTTTCGAAGGATAGGTACGAACCTGGTTTCGATGCCTACCCACAGGATCGATATTATCCTACAATTCCCTAGAAGACTCCTTCCTTAGACAATGGGGCGAAAGGAAAGACCACTTGTATTATTTGACTGAGTTCAGATATTTAAAGAAAAAGAATTTGGAAACAGTTATGGAATTTATTCAGAGATTTAACAAGCTGTATAATAAGATCCCAACTGAAGTTAAACCATCCCAACCTGCAGCCAAAGTAACCTTCGTTGGATCTTTCGAACCCGATTTTTCCCTTCTCTTAAGAGAAAGGTGAGGGGCTACCTTAACCCAAATGTAGGATGATGCTGTGGAAATTGAATCTAACATGATGGCCTCTGGCAAGTTGAAATCTAAGGTAGAAACAGGAAACCGAGAAACCAGACATTTTAGGGAACAAGCGGGACCCTCAGGGTCTAATAGATCCACAGACGACAAAATGGATGATATGGCTAGGATAATTAAGGAGTTGTCGAACAAGATTTCCATAATGGAGATAGATCAATCCAAGGGTAATCCTTTCGTTAAAAGAGAATTCAGAAGAAACCCCAACCCTCAAAATCAACAAAGGCAGATTAAAAATGAAGACCAGAAAATTCAAACCCCTTTTAAAAAATGAAAATTTTATAGGAGGAAATGACCTGGAAGATTTCGAGGGTCTGGAAGAAGATGTGACAAATTTGGGTGATGACTGCACTTAGCCTTATGTAACTAAATAAGATTACGAGAATTATTTAAACACACCACAACCATCAAATGAAGATGATGATATAAGCAACATTGATTTCGTTGTATGTCAAGAAACGACCGATTCTGTAATGGCTGAGATCCAACCTAGGTATAACCTGAGGTCTAAAAACAAACATGCGTTGATTCCTCAACCCAAGAAAATTCTCCCTAGAGGTGAAGTATATGTTCCCACCCCGAAAGAGACCAAAACATCTAATAACAAAATAAAAGGGGCAGACTTGTTGGATCCCAAAATGAAGGAGGTTGAGACCCAAACAAGGGAAATCAAGACAGTTGAGACACACACACCAGTAAATAAACTCACAAGTAATAAATCAGCTCAGACAAATAAGTTGGAGAAGAAAGAGTCTGAGGTTTCAAACAGAGAAATGGACAAAGGTAGTGGCCATTTTAGTTTTGAAAATGAGATAAATAGGATCAAAATACCAATCCCTCTGGTTGAATTAGCAAAGAATCCTGCATATCGAAAGGAGATAACCAAAGTGATAGGTTGTTCAGATTAAGAAAGTCAATCTAACGTGATAAATTTGGAAGATGATAAGCCCAATATCACTTTTGGTCCACATTTCGAGGGTTCCAGAGACACCGTTGCTCCTTTCTATATCACCCTAAATGTGCATGATCAACTGTTGCATAACTGCATGCTAGATTCTGGAGCTTCACATAATGTGATGCCCAAAACTATTATGGATAGATCAGGCCTCGAGATCACCAGGCCTTACGGATATATCTACTCTTTCGATTCGAGAAGAGTTAAGTGCATGGGTATGATAAAATATTTAGTAGTCACCCTTGCCCAGGTCCCAATCAAAAGCGTCCTGATTGATGTAGTTATTGTTGATATCCCCCCAAAGTATGGCTTATTGTTATCAAGGTCGTGGGGAGCCAAACTTGGGGGGTCCATCCAACTAGACATGACTTACGCCACAATTCTTGTATTTGGTGGGCAACTTACTCGGTTATACAGGGAAACGAGGTTAGCCTATACAGTGAGCGATCTTCAGAATCCTAAAAATTTTCCTGTTTACATTGCTGATCAAGATCTAGGAAATTGTATTTTGTCTTTTGATGATGGTATAGATAGCTGCATAGAAGAAAATTACATAGATGAGAAAGAATATGAAAATATGCATAGAACTGGGATCTGGAAAATGTTTTTTGACGGTGCCCTGTCATGTGAAGGAGCAGGTGCAGGGGTACTTTTTGTGGCACCTGAAAATAAATTTCTTTTCCCTTTCTCTTACAGTCTTCAATGGGATATAGACTACACCAACAATGTATGTGAGTATGAAGCCTTAGTATTAGGATTGGAAGCTTCCAAGAAGCTGAACATAAAAAACTTGGAAGTATATGGAGACACAGAGTTGATATTCAAACAGATGAATCGACAATACCAGGCCAAGCACCCGAGATTGAGATCGTACGAAAATTGTGCCTGGGATCTAATGGAAAATTTCTTCTCACCTATAAATATCCACTTCATCCCACGCACCAAAAATTTGCAGGCCGATTCATTAGCCAAGGCAGCCTCGATGTTCGCTCCCCCTACAGCTTTTAAATTAAAATACCACATAGAGGTAAGGCACAGACCATCCATCCCGAACAACATACAACACTAGCAGGTTTTCAAGGATGACGAACAGATCAGGAAGTTCCTCGAAGCAGTGGGTGACTTCTATAAAACTCACATTGATCAAGAGAATCAGAATGATCACACATGGATCATGCAAGGAGAAGGCCCTCAGGAGTTCCGAGAAAAATTTTCTAACCATCGCATGTTGGTTTTAAAAAATAATCAGATTCCAAAGGGACTAATCCCCCTGGAGAGTCTTTTCGATCAGAATGACATGCCCTTAAAATCCACTCTGCAACCCCAACCAGAAGAGGTTGAATATTGTGATGTAGGGACAAAAGATGAGCCTAGGATGGTGAAAATATCAAAGTACCTTCCTCCTGAGGTAAAAAACAAGTATAAAGATTTGCTCGCATGATATAAAGAAGTTTTATCTTGGTCTTACAAAGGTCTTAGAACCTACGACACTATTGTGATCGAACACAAGATACCTCTGAAGCCTGGTGTCAAACCCTTTAGACAAAAACTTAGAAAAATAAACCCTATCTTATTACTCGTAGTCGAAAGGGAAGTTAAAAATCTTTTAGACATGAAAATAATAGTACCATTGAGATACTTTGATTGGGTAGAAAACCCGGTCCCGGTTAGAAAAAAGAGTGGGAAGATTAGACTATGTGTTGATTTCAGAAATCTAAATAAATCTTTCCTCAAAGACAACTACCCTCTACCTAAAATGGATCATGTTTTAGAAAAGGTAGTTGGGGAAAATAGGATTTCGATGATCGACGGTTTCTCTGGGTACAATCAAATTGTCGTAAATGAACAAGATAAAGAAAAAACAGCCTTCACTACACCCTGGGGTACATTCATGTATGATAAAATGCCTTTCGGTCTAATGAATGCAGGTGCCACCTTCCAACGTGCTATGGATATTGCTTTCGTCGATGAAAGAGACAAGTTTGTGGTTATGTATCTCGATGATCTAACCATTTTTTCTAAGTCTGATGAAGATCATTTAATACATCTCAATCAGACTTTCAAAAAATGCTACAGGTTTGGTCTGTCTTTAAACCCCAAAATGTCTCACTTTGCCATGCGAGAAGGTAAACTCCTGGGCCATATTGTGTCCCGAGACGGAATTAAAATTGATCCTAGCAGGGTTCAAGCTATAAATATTCCTAGAAATGTAAAGGAAATTCAGTCATTCTTAGGAAAGATAAATTTTTTGAGGAGGTTTATCCCAAACTTTGCTGAAATTGTGAAATTGATCACAGGTATGTTAAAGAAAAAAAGCGAAGTGAAATGGACAACAGAGGCCAAAGAATCGTTTGCACATATCAAGAAGGTTATAAGTGAGGCACTTGTACTGGCAAGCCCTGACTCTCTAAAGGATTTTCGCATTTTCTCATTTGCCTCCGAGCATACAATTGTCATGGTGCTC
The DNA here is from genome assembly GCA_009831015.1 of Picea engelmannii. Taxonomy (NCBI): domain Eukaryota; kingdom Viridiplantae; phylum Streptophyta; class Pinopsida; order Pinales; family Pinaceae; genus Picea; species Picea engelmannii. The sequence continues at coordinate 221,993 of ML783316.1, read as the reverse complement.
CTCCAGAAAAATGAAGAAGGTTTTGAACAACTGATAGCTTTTTTCAGCAAAAGTCTCAGAGACGCAGAACTGAAATATGATATAATGGAAAAGCAGGCATATGTTATGGTGAAGGCATTAAAGTCTTTCAGAACTTATGTATTGCATTCCAAGATAATTGCGTATGTACCTACTAGCTCTGTAAAAGAAATTTTAGTTCATCCTGACAGTGATGGAAAAATGGGATGGTGGCTCGCTAAAATTCAAGAATTTGATCTGGATATAAAGCCGACGAAACTAGTAAAGGGTCAAGGTTTGGCTAAACTCTTAGCTGAATCAAATTTCAGAGCCCTCGGTATAAATAGCCTACAGGGATGTGAAGAAGGTAAGGATATGAACAAGCTCTATGAGAAAACAAATGAAATCAGAATCGAAGAAAAGTTTACATCCTCAGATTGGTAAAAAAACATAATATCCTACCTACTGACTTTGAAATGCCCGAGTGATTTATCCCCATCCAAAGCCAGAATGCTAAAACTGCATGCGCTCAAATACTGTATATCCGAGATTCAATTGTATTGGAAGGACCCACTTGGCTTCCTGTTGGTCTGTTTGGTTGAATCTGAAACAGAGAAGGTAATAAGCGAATTCCATGAAGGAGTGTGTGGGGGACATCACACTTGGAGAGTGACAGCTTATAAAATCCTGAGGGCAGGGTATTATTGGCCTAAAATTTTCTCGGACATCAATGCCAAAGTCAGGGCTTGCAACCCTTGCCAATTGTTCATGGGAAAGCATAAAATCCCAGAGCTACTATTAGTCCCATTCAAAACAGAGGCTCCTTTTCAGCAGTGGGGACTGGATTTTATAGGCGAAATTAACCCCCATTCCATCACTCAACACAAATGGATCCTAATCACCACATATTACTTCACTAAATGGGTGGAGGCTATTCCAACCAGAAGGGAAACAGATTCGGTGGTAATAGATTTCCTAGAAGAAAACATTTTATCTAGATTCGGCTGCCCCCAAAAGATAGTCACAGATAACGCCAAGGATTTTAAATCTATGGCTATGATAAGATTTTTCCAAAAATACAATATCGTGCTCGATCATTCCACAAAATATTATCCCCAAGGAAATGGACTGGCCGAGTCTTTGAACAAGAGTCTGATCAATATAATTAAGAAAGTGTTGAATGATAACAAAAGATCTTGGCATGTGCATTTAAAATATGAATTATGGGCGAATCAGATAGGCACGAAAAAATCCATCGGCACCTCTGTTTTCCAAATGGTGTACGGGACTGATGTGGTATTACCCATAAACCTATAAACCATTCACCATAACATTAACACAAGAAATAGAGAAAACCCTTGAGGTAGGGTAACACCATATATTAATCCTTATGGAAGGATAAAACTCCTCAAGCAATCCTTGCTTGTACAATCACAATATTCTTCACTATGTTTCATTACATTGCCTACACTTATTTATATAGCTCTCTCTATCTCCTAGGAACCTTCTAGAGAGCCTTCTCACATTTATTACATCCAACTACCATAGTGGGCCTTTATTAATACAGTCGACCTAGTCCACCTTACATTGAATGACCACATTCCCATATATTAATTGACTTCCACTAATAACACATAACTACATTCCCATTGGGTACCTCCCTATGTACCCCATATTACCTCCCTAGGTATACTACATTCCATCCCCCTTCACATGTTTCATCCTCGAAACATGAGAAGAAACCATACAATATGACCGACTAAGCAATGTATCCAACTGGTACCAAGTACGACCATCCATCCATCCCAATGGAAGTCGAACATGATGTATATCTGCTACATTTCCACCCTTATCTTTCTCTGCATCATGTCGGGGTTGCCATGGGATTGTTTCTGTAGCTTGAGCTCTTCCTGTAGTGTTAGTAGTCCTCCATGCACCTCTTGATCGGTTTCCTGTCTGGTGCCCTGCTAGTGCATAAATGTGTTCATGCACATGCCCTTGCTTTGATGAATTTTGCATCTCTATATGATGTGGATGGCGATATACAACAATTGTAGGAATTTGTTCTTTTTTCTTCAAATCTGCAACACTTTGTGCCTTTGAGTCAATGACCTCCTTAGCTTCCTGATTATGTCCTTCTTGTATT
>ML783316.1:172220-205513 GCA_009831015.1 Picea engelmannii | reverse complement strand
CATCAAACTTCCTCATATCAATCTTAGGAACGTGGTTGGTCTTCAAACCAAAGTTGGAGTTTCTCCATTCTTGATTCACCTTCCTTGTGTCCTCCTCATGAATTTCATGGGATGCATTTTCACTTTTGGGTGTCTTCTCTGTTGCAAAATTTTTCATTACTTCCATGATCTTAGCTTCCATTGAATCCATATTAGTATCCAACTTGGCTTCCATTGAATCCATCTTAGTATCCAACTTAGCTTCCATTGAATCCATCTTAATATCCAACTTAGATTCCATTGAATCCATGTTATTTTGTAGTTCATTTATGTCCCTACGCATTTCTTCACCTTCATCAAGAGTCCAAGTAGGATTTTCTGGAGGCTTATTTGGTGTAGAAGTTCCCTTTTTGGGTGGCATGTTGGCCGAGTATCACTTTTGAACCTTGATTTTGAGGTGGTTCTGCTAGACAATATTTCTTCTATTGTATCTCCCAAGTTTCATCCCTTCTGGTATGAAACTTTCCTTTATGTATTTCACTGATATGTCTTCTCTGTAATGCCACAGGTCTGATCAAAATTGGATGTGCCAAGTGGAATTTACGGTAACTTCCCCACAGCTTGCCGATTTTTGTCCTTTCCAGGAGATCTCACTTGTATAGTGTGCCCCGCACAAAATAATTGATATCAAATTCTGAAACATTCACCCAAAATACTACAGACTGTCCAAGATCCAATGAAACCAGTCCCACTCAATTTGGATACTCTAGCAAGAAGTTATTCTTGTTTTACCTGGAACACCTTCTTGAGGCTAGTCAATAGGACTAGTCAGATACCCTATCTTACACCAGGTGTATATACAAATTTAAGATGACCCAGAAGCTGAAATTTTTACCAAAGGTACCTTACTAATTTCTGTAAATTTCCTCTGGAGGACAGGTTCTGAAACGTTACAGAAAAATGTTTACAGTGAAAATTCCACAATGACTCATTTCAGGATGATTCCAGAACCATATCTTGTACAGGATGTATCTCCGAAAGTATAAGGCCTCAGGAGCTGAATTTTGAACCCAACATACCTTGATCCATCTTCTAAATACCCTTCAAGTGGTTCCTTCTGAAACGTTGTAGAAAAAAAGTTATAGCGAAAATTCCACGATGTCTCAGATGTAGTAGCGAAACCCCAAGACCTTGAGCTCTGATAGCATATGTTAAGAACCAAACATCAATATAGCATGGAAAAACCTCAGGAAAAGTGCTCAACGCCTTGAAATAGAGATAATTTCAGATAATAAACCTCTTTGAGGGGGAAACCTCCTTTTACCCCACTTAAATGTTCAAGTACAAGATGATCCAAAATGAAAATGTCTCCTTGGTATATATAGGAGACTAGGAGGTATAATTACAAATAATGTCTTAAAGCCGACATAATTAAAATAACATTACTAAGCTAAATTACAACTAATGGCCTAAAGCTGACATAAATAAAATAGCATTACTAATCTAATATTCCCCAATTAAGGGGTAATGAGCCAATATTAGGGCTTAACACAACTTAATGTTTTTCTCATATTTCACACACCATTTATTTAAAATATAACTCAGTTATGGAAAAAGGACTTTGGTTTGCATTTTATCCTTAATATTGGATTCAAATTTCTATTTTATAAGATCAAATTGATACAACATAAAACAAATTGAAATCACTTTTAGTTTATTGTTCCTCTATGACTGTTCTCATTGTAAGACAACCTAATATTGAACCCGGTTTATCGGACCAAACACATATCACTTTAAACCTTTTCAATACTATACTCAAAACAACCACCACCCGGGTAGAAATTGAATGTTCATGGGAAGTAATTGAACGGGATATAAACATCCAGGAATAGTTGGAAGAGCGATAGCGACAACCTGGAAATCAGCCTTAGTTTCCTTTCCCAAAGGTTGATGCTTTCCCCCTCCTTACTCTTCGCTCACTTTCGGATGCCTAGACACTTTACTTTCTAAGCCTTTAGTACAAACTATGGAACAACAGCTGCCACAACCTGTCACTACTTCTATACTTCATCAACTCCACTCAAACCCTTATGTCTCAAACTCTCATACCAAGATCCATAAGAATGTCTCCCAAATCAATAGTCATGAACTACTAAGACATTGTTGTGCTAGACTACTACATAATATAGACCCTAATATAAATAGTAAACCATACCTCTCAAATTGTAGTTGACCTGATGGATTTGATCTTCTAAACTTCAATTTAATCAATAGATTTGTGCCCTATGCTTTGTAAACTTGCAGATGTCCATGCTTTGTCCCACTGTGGCTCGCAAATGTTTGCGCCTTTCTATCTCTGCAACTCACGTAGTTTTGTGCATCTGCATTTTCCTTCACTGAACCCTACAAAATTTATTTCTCTTACTTCACTGCAACTCATGGATGTTCGCTCTCTTCCTTCACTGCAACACGTGGATAACCTCAGGAAAACCCTAGAATAGTAATCTCAACCCTTAAAGAATGACATGTAACTACGTGTTGACCTTCTAGGGGCTTCTAGATCATTCTTCGAGGTCCTCCAAGTTCACAATGCCATAACTCCTAAACCGTGACGAACCATGTGGCATGGCACATATCATCGAAAACAAAATGATACGTATTGTCCATCCATTAATGAGTTACCTACATTTACACTATCCTTCATGTCATTTTCTCTCGATCAACTGTGGGTTCCATAACCATAGCTTCGGGGATTCCTGAATTCTTCAAGGGTTGACATCAATGATAAACAATCTTTCAACATGTACATAGGACATTCTAAGAGAAAGTGTTTTTCATATTCTACCCTCTTAGTGTCACAAAGATGAAACATTCTTTTGACCCGTGACATCTTAGGTATTGTCCAACACCCCGACTCACTATTTATATTGTGAGAGTTTTTTCTTATTTATAAATGTTGATTTTTTTCTTTATGCTAGTTAAAACCAAGAGATACTTTTTATATTGTAGATTAGAATTGATCACCTACTTAAAGAATCTTAATTTTATTTTATCCTCTCATTCTTTATTGCACAACAATTGAATCTCCTTAAATTTAGATGTAATAATGTTTTTAACAATATAATTATGCTATAGTGTGACATCTTCCTTTATTCCCTAATGATTTATCAAATATGTGACATCTTTATGCCAACCCCACTTAAGCCACACACATTTTTGACTAGATTTTGAAGAAAGAATAGGAAGCCTCTTTTCTTCCATGTTGTTTATCTTGTTCTTGTGCATTATATACTTAGCCATAGTTGTGCTCTCAATGGAGGAAAGACTCACTTCGATGAGGAGGATAGGATAGGGTGTGTTGCCTTTAATTTTGAAATTACAAGTTATAAAATACTTATGTATTTTCTCTATGGTTCTCCACGATTCTCTAGATATGTTGCAGCCCCAAACCTCACAACTATATAAGAAACAAGAGTGGCAAAAGTCTCAAAGAAGATTTTCTTATTATCCAATAGCCAAAGGTGTATTGATTTACAACTCTTTACAAGCCCATAATAACTTTCCCACCCTCCATTTATCCTTTTCTCATTGTTAGAATTCTAGTCAAGCTTGTGATGGACATCAATTCTGAGATATTTGTATGAATTCACTTACTCCAAATTGTTGTTTCCATACATGAAAATAGCATAAGTGATCTTTTTGGATTTAATTATCATAACCTTAATTTTGTTATCGTTAGCAATCATACCTATACTAGAGAAGAAATCCTTGAGAATTTTTAGTTTCTTGTCGATATCAAGGGACTCATCACCATAAGAACAATACCATCAGTGTAAAGAATAAGGATGATAACTATACTAGCTAGAGTCGATCCCACACAACCTACTCCTTCCAAAAAGGGTAGGGGAAAGGGGACAACCTTTCTTAACACCTGTATTACAATCAATTTCTTCTAACCAACCTTTAATGTTCCTAAATTTAGTAATTAAATTCTCATACAACCTTATCACAACAACTATCAACTAAAAAGGAACTTTTAGATCTTCTAATCTATTTCAAATGTTAGTCTCAGGAACCTGTCAAAATCTTTTCTAAAGTCAACAAAACAAGACAAGATATTTGTTTTATTAGTGTGACAATACTCCACAATGATCCTAAGCATAACAAGGTGGTCCACAATTGAATGATAACTCATAAATGTAGCCTAGCCTTTATCTCATTTTTCATGGCTTCTAGTTGTATGATAATCTTCTTTTCCATAGATTACATGGTTATTTTACTATTTAATTTACAATCTTTATATATACATGATTTTTTGCTTCCATGATGTGAAATTGATTGAATGTTAGTGTAGTAAAATTTAATAATTGTTTTTATGGATACATGATTTGTTTCTCTAGTCATGGTTTGAAATTGACTGAATGTTAGTGGGGTAGTGCATGTATATATGCATGGTTTTCACTCTCAATATTAATACATTGTGAAATAGACTTATATGAGATTTTGGGAGGCATTTTAATCCCTTGTAATAGTTATCACACTAGACAATATAGGAATATATGTAATAATACATGTAATAAAGTATATTAAAAGATAAAATCACCTAACTAGCTATTCATTGGAGCAGGTGCAATATATCCAACCATTTATCCCATGTATTTATACTCATGAAGAAAAATCTGCACAAGGAAATCAAAAGAAAAATATGCAAGAAACAATTTAAATTGTCAAAGTTCGTGATGTCACCCAGAGATCAAATATCTTCTTAATTGGATCAGTTGAATGTTATCGTTGGTCAATTAGGAGATATTAGATGTGTTGGTCGAGTCTGATAATATGGTCTATTAAGAGATTTCAAGTAGGATGTGTTGTCTATTTCCTAGCAGAGACATCCAAAATAAATTGAAGAGAAAACATGGAAATGGCACAAGTCTATTGACTGCTTCAAGGAGAATCAATTTGTATAAAGTTGGTGAAGGAGATGAATAAAGGAGTAGACTACTAGATTATTTTTTCTATGAATATGTTCATCCTCTAGGTGCTGAAATCGGTTGAGGTGCGCTTTTATCTTATGAGAAATGTTGAATACAAACTCGTCACCACCATGCTGTCAACTTTCATGATCTTCCCTTCGATGACCATTGTTAATTCATGTTCAACAAGCACACATAGTAATATCATACCCAAGAATGTCTCCATGGTCGATTGTGTAAGGTCTTCATTGCTTGGAGAAATTTTGCCCAAAGAGGAATTGTTAGAATAAATCTTACTTTAGGAGACTAGATTGGGTTGGTTGAAGATTTGTAGGAGGCTATTGAGATATCTTCTCAACCACTCCCACCAAATATGGAATCAGTTGGATCTGAATCCAGCTATATATTTACCTATGTATGTGTGTAACAATGCAGTAATACAATCTATTGTTTGTGTGTTATTCCTATGCAATGGATGCTCTTCCAATTTATGTTTTGGTATCAGAGCTTGGCTGGGCTTAGCTCCTCACAGAGTGCCCAAGAATATGAAATAGATTGAGAGGCTATTATCCTGTACATACGTAGATTAGGAGTGTTGAATTTTTTATTTATGTATGAATTTTCTGTAGGAGAGTGGATTAATTTTTATTTTTTTTAGGGTAGGTAGATGTTGTGTGAAAGATGTCACTGCCCAGAATCAATGATCAAAGTCATCTTTGAGAACCGCCCAACCTCGTGGAAACCGTGAAAAGAAAGCTCTCCTCTCTCAAATAGTCCATTGAATAATTAAATCATTACTTGATCACTTGGAGGATTGCAGAACACAAGTGGATTCGTAATCGTTCCACCATACAACATATCTCTTGGAAGCTAGATCGTTCGAACATGGACTGTGAGCACAAGGACTCGTGAATCCACTTCCATACGAGTTGCGTTGAAGCCATTGTGTGTTCCATCATAAAAGCGTACGGACTGGATTGGTGCTATTGCTGCCAAAGAGTTCTAATTGTCCAGAGTCACTGCTAGCCTGCGTGTCCACAATAGTTGAAAACTGGTGGCATCATCCAGCGGAAAGTTTTCTCCGTGGGATGGATATCTACAGTGATACGATGGTTGAATATGACATACTGAGAGAAATCTGGTTAGAAGAGTCGCTAGTCGAGGAGAAATAGTGAAGCCTGTGTGCAGAGCTATTGTAGAAATACGATTCTCTGAAAATTATTGCTGACAACTGTTACGGAGAGAAGCTGTTGCAGTCACAATTCGCTGTTGAAGACAATCTGCGATCTGCTACTGAAAGAAGGAGATCCAGTAATATATTCACATATGAAAGAGCACAACAATATGAGCCACTGTGGAATTAGCTATTATTTCTGCTTGACAAGAAGCCAGAGATCGAATCCAGTCCAGGGCACGCGGCTCCCAAATTATAATTGGTGTTTGGTTGTTCATATATTTATATATTGGAAGAAGAGCAGAGGACGTGAGCCGCATTACAATTTATAGCCTGTTGGTCGGCACTGCAGAGTCGCTGTTGTACGAAGTCCACGACAACTTTTTCCCCTTTCTTGGTTGCATTTGTCAGAGTTTTATGTCAAATTGGTTATTTTTATATTGTTTAAGTTGTAAAGAAGAACCAAATTTTGAACATAGTGATGTAGTTCAAGATTGTAGTTCTTGCGTGTTCTTCGGTGCCACAAGAGCAAGTTACTAGTTTGATTATGTCGAGTATGTTATAAGTTGTAGATTCTTGTTGTACTTCGGTGCTCCAAGATTGAAAATTACAGGTTACATTTACCTGGTGAGTTTAAAGTTTTGTGTGTAAGTGTTTATGCAAAAATAAGAACTTGTATTTTGATGCAAGCTCGTAGCCCCAGTATCAAGTACATTGTTTTTATTAGAATTCACCTTGTGTAAAGGAATGTTGAGGACATTTCGTATCCAAACTTTTCTTCTAGATACTGAAGGATAGCCGAAAGCAAAAATCCGACAAATGAAGGCAAGTTCATAGAATGCATCAATAGTTGTCAACTTTTATCACGGAATCCCCGATGAGCCAAGTTGTCAAATTGTCCAGTATACAAGTGCAATAAAGATGGTCAGAGGCGTTTTGAATTTAAATGTGTTGATGGAAAGCTCGAAGAAGTGGAAGAAGAAAGAGCGGAAGCCATGTGATTGCAGAGTGAGTTTCAGTGCTGAGGAAGACCAGATTAGACAGACAGATGAAAGTTCTAGTGTTGTAATTTTTTGTAATTGTGATTAAGTATTATAATTTGTAAAGTAAGCATTAAGGGAGGGTGTTAGAATAAAGCTTACTTTAGGAGACTAGATTGGGTTGGTTGAAGATTTGTAGGACGCTGTTGAGATATCTTCTCAACCACTCCCACCAAATATGGAATCAGTTGGATCTGAATCCAGCTATATATTTACCTATGTATGTGTGTAACAGTGCAGTAATACAATCTATTATTTGTGTGTTATTCCTATGCAATGGTTGCTCTTCCAATTTCTGTTTGGAATAAGAACTCAAATGGTAGGGAGAGTCAGACACATTAACTACATGTACTAAAGTCGAACCGACCACCTATCGTTTGACCTACATCAATTGAAAATCATGATAAGAAGAATGTCAACCTGGATATAAGAAGTTTGTGTTAAAACTCTGCATCCACCAGAACATAAAATAATATGCAGCAGAAAATAAACAGAGACAGATCACACATAAAACTCTAGGATATACGTGGTTCACCCAACTTCGGGCTACATCCACCAAGTAGGTTATCGGTTTTTATTATTGTTCATAATATGGAGAGTTGCAGCAGGCTCCTTCTACTCATCTTTCTATTGCCTCTATGGGCATACATCAATTTATAGAAATTTACACACAGTTACATAAGAAACTAACTGTTAAATTCTTTCCTATCCATGGTCTAATTTAGTTACAACCAACCTTCTCTGATACCAATTGTTAGAATAATGAGAGGGCGGGTGAATCTGTATGAGAAAAATTAGTACTTTTAAGAACAATATTAAACCTCCAATGAATATTATGAGCGTTCAAAATATCATCATCACCATCAGAATCACATAAACACAGTACACCCGAATTTTACGTGGAAACCCAATGTGGGAAGAAACCACATAATGATTTCTTTATTGATGAAAGAGTACATTCATTGGAAGCACCAACTTCCTATTTCTCCATATACAACTAGAAGGATTCCCCAACCCCCTATTTACAAGCTAAAACCTGAAGGAAGCTCCAACTCCCTAATTTTCTGCCTACAACCCCCTTTCCTTGGCCCATCCAACTACCCCAAAATATAGATGTAGACCAATATGTCACTACCTGTGTCACTGATAACCTATTTCTATTGTTGTCTCTTATATTCCTACTAGTGTTACTGATATCAATATCTCATCAAGACTACAACCACACACATCTCATACCAAGATCCACAAGGGAATTCTCAAAACCAACTGCTTATGAATCACTAAGACATACATGTTCCTGATTTCTTCAGAATACTCACCCTAACACACACAAGAAGACATACCTTCAATCCTGTAGATGACCTAAGTTTTATATCCTCGATCTTCGCAAATGATTCTCATGGTTTTGCGATTGTGTGTATAGTCTTCCTGCGGGTATCCACACTTTTCCTCACTGCAGGTTGCGTATGTCCATGTTTTTCCTCCTGAAACCCATGGATATACTTAGATAATTTATATATGAAACCCCTTCTTCGTACTCTCGTCTCCTACAAACTTCTTACTTCAATGGAATTCCTTTTCTTCGACTCACTGATTCATATCTCCAACCTGTATTCTTAGAAGTGAATACACATAAGTGATTTGCAATTGACTCTTCTCTATGTTTTAAAGATAAATTTCTTAATGACATGCAACTGCCATGCAACTCATGATGACATGCAACTCACATGCAAACTGTTATCTTCTTTTTACTGCCACTTTACTTCAACATGCAACTTTGTTCAAGGGTTGACATCAATGATGTCCAATATTCCAATATCTAAACTTTTGACAATTAATCATTTTCGATAATTAATTAATGGCATGCAATAATTAATTAATGTCATACAATAATTAATTATTCCTGCAATAATTAATTATCCATGAAATAATTAATTAATCCTTGCAATAATTAATCTTTCAACAAATGTAATAGGATTTAAATCATATAATTTGACTCACAAGGGTTATGAAAGAATGGTGGAAGAATTTTTTTCCATGGGAAAAATTTCATAATTTTATTCAATTAAGATTAAAATTACATAATTCATATTCTTGAACAACATTCTAAAATACTTTGTAAGGGAAAAAAAGAGACATATGGATTTCCTTCATATCTTACATTAGTATTCATGTCTTGTATATACCTCCTCTGCTACAAGAAACAAAATGTTTGTTCCCAGAATGGTGGAAGATTTGCAACCTATACCCATTGTAATTGATTGTTAATTATGTGTTTATAAATATATATATATATATATAGAGAGAGAGAGAGAGAGAGAGAGAGAGAGAGAGAGAGAGAGAGAGAGAGAGAATATTCATTTATTAATTAAAATATATTATATTCTTCTAAACTAATGATGATAGGGGTGACTCGAAGGAATCAGAGGGTATTGACAACCATTTCACTTATTTGGTTTTTATTACATCTTTAAATATTAACAATTTTTTTTTATTGAACTCATGTTCTATTATTGTGTTTTTATAGAGGATAGGGAAGGTTCATAAGATGAAGAGGGCATTAACAATAGTTTGATCAACTTCTTTGATGTCAAATTAATTTGTTCTCCTTATACATGTACACATTTTTTCATGCAATGTTGTATACAAAGTTGACGTTTCTCTAGTGTGGCATTGTACTACATGTTTATACGCACATGATGATGATGATGTCCATTGAGACCAAATTTGTTCTATCAGACCTTAATAAAGGTGAGGAATTACTTGGTTTTCTTTATAATTTTATTTTTGTGTTTGAAAAGATTTAAGAGAAGCATTCCTAAATCACTATAGTTTTAATGATTTAAAAGGTTAGGAAGGTTGGTATTGTAACAAATAATTTGAAATTGTAATCTAATGTGGATGTACTGTTGGAATACTGAGAGGGGGGGGTGAATCAGTATGAGCACTTTATTTCCACTTTTAACCACAATATGTATTCTTTAAATTTATGAGGAGTATTCAACAATTTAACATTATCATTTAATATATTATCAGTAGTATAAATAAACCATGAACAATAAACAACCACAAATACATAGTACACTAGAAGTTTACATTGAAAACCAATGCGAGAAAAAACCATAGAATGATTTTCTTATATGTCAAAAGAAATACATTCATAGGAAGCACCAAAATCCTTATTTTCCAGCTATAAATAAAAGGAGGATACAACCCCCTAGTTTTCAGGCTCCAACCTAAAGGAAACTCCAACTCCCTGATTCTCTGGCACCAATCGGAATGCGGCTACAACCTTCTTTGCTTGCCTCGTCCAACCACCCAGTAATATAAATGTAGACAACTTGTCACTACCACCGAACCAATCAACCTGTTACTGATATGTCAGTGTCACTGCCACAACCTGTCATTGTTGCTATACTTCATCAATTCCACTCAAACCCTTATGTCTCAAACCATCATACCAAGATCCACAAGAATGTCTCCCAAATAAATACTCATGAACTACTAATATATTTTTGTGTTGGACTATTATAGAATATAGGCCCTAACATACACAGTAAACCATACCTCTTAAATTGTAGCTAACATGGTGGATTTGATCTTCTAAACTTCAGTTTCCTCAATAGATTTGTGCCCTATGATCTGTAAACTCATGGATGTTCTTTCTTTGTCCCATGGTGGCTCACAGATGTTTGTTTCCTCCTATCTCTACAACTCACATATTTATGTGCTTCTTTGTGTATCGGTGTTTTCCTTCACTAAATCCTACGGAGTTTCACGCTCTTACTGCACTGCAACTCTCAGGTGTTCACGCTCCTCCTTCACTACAACACACATATATCCTTAGGAGACCCCTAGAACAATAAGCTCAACTCAGTCCCTTTGGCTCCTGCAACTTCTCTCTTCACTGAAATTCACCGCCTCACACTCACTGCTTCAGATCTATCAATACTTCCTACCAATAACAATTTACAACATAGATATTGAATGTTCTCAATAGGTGTTAATGAGAGCCTCTTGAAGTCTTATTTATACTTTCCAATTGAATTTCTTTAGGGTTTATCTTGTAACTGTTTTACCCCTTTTCCTTATTTTAGGGCTAACCCACACTCTCTTGTTGCAACCACTTTACCCTTAATTAAATTCTTGTTGTAACAACGTTACCCTTAAAGAATGACTTGTAACTTCTTGTTGACCTTCTAGGGGCTTATAGATCATTCTTCAGGCTGGTCCAACTTCACAAGGCCATAACGCCTCAACTGTGAGGAACCAGGTGGTGTACCACATATAATCAGAGACAAGATGATACATATTGTCCATCCATGAATGAGTTACCTACATTTGCACTATCTTTTTTAGGATATTTAGACACTTAGGAGTTAGTTAAGATCTACTTGGTCTAATGTGTCATTAGGTAAAAGTGTGTTTCTTAGTACGTTTCTTTAGTATTCATTAGTATGCATTTGTAGTTAGGAAATTCGACGCTCATGATATGTTCCCGACATTAAGTGATCTGACGATTCATTTTCTCCTCGATATTAATGACCATTGATCTATGGCGTAACGCCCGATTGGTCCATGATCTCTATTTAACGAGCATGGAGGGTCATTTTCCGATGATCAATTGTGAAAAACTCTATTGTAAAATATCTTTGTAATATCTTTCTTTTGCATTAATAAACTACTCTAAGTGGTCGCATTGGTTGGGGCCATGCATGTTTCCCCTTAGGGGTTTTACCATGTCAAAACATAGTTGTGTTGATCTTTGATGTGGTTGTGTGAGTGGTTACTGAAGGTGTTCATCCTCTGTTGGAATAATTGTGTTGTCAAAAAATCATTCATGTCCTTTTTCCTCGATCAGTTGTAGGTTCCATAACCATACCTTCGGGGCTTCCCAAATTCTTCAAGGTTTGACATCAATGAAAACCAATCTTTCAACAATACCCCACTTTGGCATTGATGGAAACAATATAATGTACAAACTCAACATTGATGGAATGGAAACACATTGCTCCCTCTGTATTTATACCTCTGATCTTTCTCTCTATTTCCCTACATCTACTCATTCTCTCCCCCTTTTACATGAATGACAAAGGGTAAATTTCCTTGGCATTGCTCCCCATGTCTGAAGTCTCCTTGGGGAATCTCCCCGTGTCTAAATTCTCCTTGGGGTTCCTCCCCTTGTTACACTCTCCTTGGGGATGCTCCCCATTCTGCACTCTCCTTGAGGATGCTCCCCACTGTATGCACTCTTGAGATCATTCTACTGACTTGTTCTCATCATGGTGTTTCCTCGTGTAAATAATTGACATATATGAAACACATTCAAAATTTCTTGACACCAAGTCTTCATGACATGTCATATTTACTTCGTCTCTTCCTCTGTCATGTTTTTCTTGAAGTTGTGAAGTTCACTATGTGGAATAAACTACTCCAAGTCTCTATCAAAGATACTCAAAAGTCTCCCTCGAAAGAGGTTTAGTGAATATATATCCAATCTTCTCTTTTGTCCCAATGTACTCTATCTTGATGTTCTTCTCTGTAGATTTTTCCCGTAGAAAGTGATACTTGATTGAAATGTGTTTTTTCTTAGAATGCATCACAAGATTCTTTGAGATACTAGTAGCAGTGGTGTTATCATAAATTATTAGAATGGGCTCATCATAGTCCACCTATTTATCCTACAAAGTTTGTTTCATCCAAAGAACCTGAGTACAACACGTTGTTGTGGCAATGTATTATGCTTCTGTTGTAGACAATGATACTGATGACTACTTCTTGCTTAACCAGGATACCAGACACTCACCCAAATAGAAATTTTCTCCACTTGTACTTATTCTATCGTCAATGCTTCCAACCCAATCTACATTTGTATAAGCAACTAGATATAGTTCATTTCCTTTTGGATAGCATAACCCATAGTCTTTTGTTTCTTTCAGATATCTGAATATTCTCTTTACTTCCATAACATGTGTTTCATTTGGTGTTGTTTGAAATCTTACTACATGACCAACTACTTGCATGACATCTGGTATTGATGATGTCACATAGATTAAGATTTCAATCATTGATTTTTAGAGTCTTTGATCTGCATCCTTGGCTTCATCTTATTTTCTCACCTTGCAATTGGTTTGCATAGAAGTACTTATGGTCTTACAATCCTCCATTACAAACCTTTTTAGCATTTCTTTGATATACTTGGTCTATGAAATAAATATACATGTATCATGTTGATATATCTGAAGTCCCAAAAATAAATTCAACTCACCAAGTAAATAAATTTTGAACTCATTATGCATGTCTTTAGAAAAATTATGACTCATCCTGTCATCATCACTTCCAAAAATAATGATGTCATCAAAATAAGCATCAATTTTAATATGCTATCATGATTTACCTTCATGTAGAGATTATTGTATTCTTTAAATTTCATGAACCCCCTCTGCTTTAAATACCTATTCAACCTTGAGTACCATGTTATGGAGAATTTCTTGAGACCATGCAGTGCTTTCTTCAACCTGCAAACATAATATTCCCTTTATAACAATTGAAATCCTTCTAGTTGCTCAATGTAAACTTATTCTTCTAATTCTCCATTTAGAAAGGATGATTTCACATCCAGCTGTTATACCTTGATCTTCTTTGAACATGCATAAAACAATATTAATCTAATTTCTTCCATTTTGGAAACCAGGGAAAATTTTTCTTTAAAGATTATTCCCTCAACCTAGGCATAGCCTTTGCGTACTAGACTTGCTTTATTTATGGTTACCTTCCATTCTCATTCAACTTGCTCTGAAATACCCATTTTGTGCCAATTACATTCTTGTCTTTCGATCTAAGAACCAATTCCCATGTGCCATTCTTCTCTATCTAATCCAATTCTTCATCCATATCCATAATCCAATGTTCATCCTTGATGGCCTCTTCAAAAATGATTGGTTCAACTGTAGATAACAATGCTAGATGTTTTTGTTCTAGTGAAATTATTCTTCTTTGGGTTTCAACTCCTGCATCTTTATCCCCAATAATCTATTCAAGTGAATGATTTTTATGTACTCGTCAGCTAGGTGTCTTAGGAGGTATATTCTACTCATATTCCTCTTGTTTTTCTTTTCGTTCCTCTTCTTCCTATTCTTCTTCTTTTAGATCTTCCTCGTCGTCCCACTCTTCTAGGTCTTTTCTTCCTTATCTGTCCTTCTGTACATCTGTCTCATCAATTTTTACATTGATGTTTTCCATGATTCTGTTGAGTCTTGGACTGAAACATTTATACGATTTTCTTTTGATTGAATACCCAATTAGTATGCCTTTGTCAACTCGGGAGTCAAATTTTCCAAACCTTCCATCTTCTCTTTTGATATAAAAATTGCTTCCAAATACTCTGAAATGTTTCACATTTGTCGCTCTTCCTTTCCATAACTCATAGGGAATCTTATTATTTTTACTTCTGATCATTTCTCTGTTCAATATATAAATTGTTGTATGTACTATCTCTACCCAAAATATGTCACTCAACTTGGAATCTTTCAACATGGTTATGGCCATTTCATGTATTGTTTTGTTTTTTCTTTTGACAACTCAATTTTGTTGAGGTTTCCTAGCTGCTGAGAACTGTATTTTTATTCCATGTTCACCACAGAAATCCATAAATTCCATTGATGTAAAATCTCGTCCATTGTCTAATATCAAACACTTGATTTTCAAATTCATCTGGTTTTCAACCATTTGTTTGTATATCTTGAAGTGTTCAAAAGACTCTGACTTCTTCATGAGAAAGAAAACTAAATTCATTCTTTTGTAGTCATCCACTAGTAGCATAAAATATTTTTCTCCATTTAATCTCTTTGTTCTTGTAGGTCCACATAGATCAATGTGTACAATCTCTAATGGTTTTTTGCATGGAGTATCTTTTGATTTGAAATTGGTCCTGGTTTGTTTTCCTTGTAGATAGTGCTCACATAGAGTATTTGTTGGCTTTGAGATCGCAAGCATTTATTTCATTGCTTCCTTTCTGTTGATTTTGAAAAGGTTATCAAATTTCATGTGACCCATCCTTCTGTTCCATAGCCAACTTTCATTCACATTTACTAAAAAAAAAATTTCCCTTCCAATCTCATTCAAAACATCTATGTTGTTTGAGGTTCTTCTAGCTATAGCTACCTATTTTACTGATTCTTCTTTTCTTATCTCAGATTTTTCTGAATCAAACAAAATTTTGTGTCTTTGATCACATATTTGAAAACTACTTAGAAGATTGTGATTCATATCTTCGACCAATAGAACATTTTCTACCTTGGCATCTTTGCTTCCAAGCTTGATTGTGCCTCTACCTATTATTCTGGTTGAGTTCTCATTTCCAAATGAAACCAATCCATCTCGTTCCTTCTTTAGAGTAAAAGAAAAATTCTTATCACCTATAATATGCTTCGAACAACCGTTGTCAACTTACCAACCACTTTTCTTGTGTTGCGCTTGTAAAGCAAGCGAGCATTCTTCATTATTGAATTGATCTTGCTTTATTCTCCATATCTTTTGTTGTTCTTGTTTATGACTATTGTTATTCTACTTTGGCTCCTTTGGAGGAACATTCAGTCTACAATATTTGGCCATGTGTCCAAAATTGTTGCACTTGTAGCACTCTATTTCATTACTTAGTGAACCAAAAATTTTGTGATTTTTATTCTGTGCTTCATGTGACTTTCTAGGATAATTTTTGTATGAATATCCTTCATAGTTCCATATTTTATTAGCATAGGATCTATAGTTTCCATCTGTGTGATCAAAATTGTTGAAAGAATAACATTAACCAAGAAAAATAGTTTGATACCTCGTTGTAGGGGATCTTTTAAATGGTGTTGTTCTTCTGAAGCCTTCTTATTCTTGAGATGTTGTCGATTGCTAGTTATGTGTTTTGAATATTCTAGGTGGTATAGCTCCTTTGTCCTTTTCTTCTTGAGTACCTCTGACTATTTCTACATAGGTGCTTTGTTCTGCTTCATGTTTAGTTGTCTTCGATCTTGAACCTTTCTCGGTCTACATCTAGTTGTATCCTAGCCCAGACCTGTCATAGTATGGCCTTTGACTACTGATGATATCATCCAATATTTTGGTGCTATTATGTTACATGTATTTATTCTGAAGATCTTTTCTTATGGTAATTATTTCTTCTTCTAAGATCACAATCATCTTCTCTTTATCTTCTAACTATTTTCTGAGTGTTTCTTCAATCTTTTTTTCTTCTTCTACCTAGATCTTTAACTTTGTTATTATCTGCTCGATTTCTTCTGAGTTGGAATTTTGAGATCCTTCTTTCTTATTTAACTTTTCCTTGAGTGACTTGATTTTCTTTCTTTATTTCCCTATTTCTTCCAAGGCACTGATTAATTCTTCTATGAGATCGACTTCACCTTCTTCTTCAGAATCTTTGGAATATTCATCATCATAATCTACTTCCATGAAGGTTACTCTTTCTGAATCATTGTCACTATCATCATCCTTGTCTGATGAAGAGTTGTCTTCCTTTAAGTAGAATTTTAATTACTTTTTGTTATTTCTCTTGTCTCCCTTTTGATTTATTTTTTCTTCTCAGGATCTTCTTCTTTATTTCTACCTTTATTCTTAGCATAAGGACATTTAGAAGAAAAATGACCAATACCATCACAATTAAAACATTTTAATGGAAGCATACATTTGTACTTGTCGGTTCCTCTTTTCAACTTTCTCACTGAGTTTAGTACGTATTCATCTTCCTCTAAATCATTGCTACAACTAGAATATGTTTTTGACTTTGGCTTTTCTTGATTCTTTGTCTTATTGAATGCCTTGAACATTGCTTCCTTTCTGAATGGGTTATCTTGTTCTATTCTCATTTCATAATTTGTGAATATTCCATGTAGCTCGTCCATTCTCAACCTATCAAGATCATTTATGTCTTCCAGGGATAATATTTTAGGATCAAATCTCATAGGAAGAGATATTAGAACCTTTTAAACAATCATTGTTTCATCAACTTCTTCTCCCAGTCCTCTAATGGTTTTCATTATTTCGTCAAATTGTAGAAATCAGGATGCAATGTCTTCATCTTCCTTCATCTTCAATTGCTCAAATTTCTCTCTAAGGATTTGAATCTTACCTCCATTGACTTTGGCATCTCCTTCGTAAATATTTTGAAGTTTATCCCAAAGATCCTTTGTAGTCTTGCAATGCATAACCTTGACAAAAAATGAAATATCCATAATACTCAAAATGGTGCATTTAGCCTTTGATTTTCTTTCACTGAGTTTCTTTCCATCTTTGTTAATTGGGGGAGTGGGTAGTGACATCTACTATTGACTTCTAGACATCAAATCCCTGTGTTTGTAAAAAGGTTTCCATCCTTTTATTCCAAAAGGCATATTTTTTTCCATCAAACCTTCATTCTCCAATATTAATGTATTTTGTGATATCCTTCCAGTGGTTAAACTATTTCTTGAAGGACCTTCTCTGATACCAATTGTTGGAATAATGAGAGGGGGGGGGGATGAATCAATATGATCACTTTATTTCCACTTTTAACCACAATGTGTATTCTTCAACTTTATGAGCAACATTCAACAGTTTAACATTATCATTTAATATATCATCAGCAGTATAAATCAACCATGAATAATAAACAACCAAAAATACACATTACACTACAAATTTACATGGAAACCCAATGCATGAAAAAAACACGAAATGATTTTCTTATATGTCCAAATAAATACATTCATAGGAAGCATCAACTAATTTATTTTTCAGCTACAACTGGAAGGAGGCTACAACCCCCTTTCCTTGCCCCGTCCAACAACCTAGGAATACAAGTTTAGACAACCTATCACTACCATTGAATCAATCAACTTGTTATTGATCTGTCACTGTCACTGCGACAACCTGTCACTACTACTATACTTCATCAACTCCACTCAAACCCTTATGTCTCAAACCTTCATACCAAGATCCATAAGAATGTCTCTCTAATCAATAGTCATGAACTAGTAAGACATTGTTGTGCTAGACTACTGCAAAATATAGACCCTAATATAAACAACAAACCATACCTCTCAAATTGTAGTTGACCTGATGGATTTGATCTTCTAAACTTCAGTTTACTCAATAGATTCACGCCCTATGCTCTGTAAACTTGTGGATGCCTTCACTTTGTCCCACTATGGCTTGTGAATGTTTGTGCCTTGCTATATCTGCAACTCACGTATTTCTGTTCATCTGCACTTTCCTTCACTGAACCCTACAAAATTTCTTTCTCTTACTTCACTGCAACTTATGGATGTTTGCGCTCTTCCTTCACTGCAACACATGCATAACCTCAGGAAAAACCTAGAGTAATAATCTCAACTATGTCCCTTTGGCTCCTGTAACGTTCTCTTCACTAAACTTTGTTGCCTCAGAATCAATGCTTCATATCTGTCAATAGTACCTTCCCATAAAAATTTACAACATAGATATTCAATGTGCTCAATGGGTGTTAATGAGAGCCTCTTGAAGTCTTATTTATACTTTCAAAGTGACTTCCTTTAGGGGTTAGCTTGTAGTTGTTTTACCCTTTTTCCTTATTTTAGGGATAACCCACACTCTCCTGTTGCAACCACTTTACCCTTAATTAAATTATTGTTGCAACAAATTTACCCTTAAAGAATGACATGTAACTACTTGTTGACCTTCTAGGGGCTTCTATATCATTCTTCGGGGTCCTCCAAGTTCACAAGGCCATAACTCCTCAGCCGTGAGGAACCACGTGGCATGCAACATATCATCAGAAACAACATGATACATATTGTCCATCCATTAATGAGTTACCTGCATTTACACTATCCTTCATGTCATTTTCTCTTGATCAACTGTAGGTTCCATAACCATACCTTTGGGGCTTCCTGACTTCTTCAAGGATTGACATCAATGACAAACTATCTTTCAACATGTACACAGGACATTCTAAGAGAAAGTTTTTTTCATCTTCTACCCTCTTAGTGTCATGAAGATGAAAAATTCTTTTGACACGTGACATCTTAGGTATTGTCCAACACCTCGACTCACTATTTATATTGTGTGATTTTTTCCTTATTTAGAAATGTTGATTTTTTTCTTTATGCTAGTTAAAACTAAGAGATACTTTGTATCTTGTAGATTAGAATTGATCACCTACTTATAGAATCTTAATTTTATTTTATCCTCTCATTCTTTATTGCACGACAATTGGATCTCCTTAAATTTAGACGTAATAATGTTTTTAACGTTATAATTATGCTATAGTGTGACATCTTCCTTTATTCCCCAATGATTTATAAAAGATGTGACATCTTTAGGCCAACCCCACTTAAGCCACAAGCATTGTTTACTAGAGTTTGAAGAAAGCATAGGAAGACTCTTTTCTTCCATGTTGTTTATCTTGTTCTTGTGCATTAGATACTTAGCCATAGTTGTGCTCTCAATAGGGGAAAGACTCACTTCGATGAGGAGGATAGGATAGGGTGTGTTGCCTTTAATTTTGAAATTACAAGTTATAAAATACTTATGTATTTTCTCTATCGTTCTCCATGATTCTCTAGATATGTTGCAGCCCCAAACTTCACAACTATATAAGAAAAAAGAGTGACAAAAGTCTCAAAGATGATTTTCTTACTATCCCATAGCCAAAGGTCTATTGATTTACAACTTTTTTCAAGCCCATAATAACGTTCCGACCCTCCATTTATCCTTTTCTCAATGTTAGAATTCTAGTCAAGCTTGTGATGGACATCAATTCTAAGATATTTGTATGAATTCACTTACTCCAAATTGTTGTTTCCATACATGAAAATAGCATAAGTGATATTTTTGGATTTAATTATCATAACCTCAAATTTTGTTATTGTTAACAATCATACCCATACTATAGAAGAAATCCTTGATAACTTTTAGTTTCTTGTCGATATCATGGGACTTATCGCCATAAGAACAATATCATCAGTGTAAAGAAGAAGGATGATAACTATACTAGCTAGAGTCGATCCCACACAACCTACTCCTTCCAAAAAGGGTAGGGGAAAGGGGACAACCTTTCTTAACACATGTATTACAATCAATTTCTTCTAACCAACCTTTAATGTTCCTAAATTTAGTAATTAAATTCTCATGCAACCTTATCACAACAACTATCGACTCAAAAGGAACTTTTAGATCTTCTAATCTATTTCAAAGGTTAGTCTCAGGAACCTGTCAAAAGATTTTCTAAAGTCAACAAAACAAGACAAGATATTTTTTTTATTATTGTGACAATACTCCACAATGATCCTAAGCATAACAAGGTGGTCCACAATTGAATGGTAACTCATAAATGTGGCCTAGACTTTATCTCATTTTCCATGGCTTCTAGCTATATGCTAATCTTCTTTTCCATAGATTACATGGTTATTTTATTATTTAATTTAAAATCTCGTAATGTGTTTATATATACATGATTTTTTGCTTCCATGATGTGAAATTGATTGAATGTTAGTGTAGTAAAATTTAATAATTGTGTTTATGGATACATGATTTGTTTCTCTAGTCATGGTTTGAAATTGACTGAATGTTAGTGGGGTACTACATGTATATATACATGGTTTTCACTCTCAATACTAATACATTGTGAAATAGACTTATATGAGTTGTTGGGAGGCCTTTTAGGCCGTTGTAATAGTCATCACACTAGACATTATAGGAATATATGTAATAATACATGTAATAAAGTATATTAAAAGATAAACTCACCTAACTAAGTATTCATTGGATAAGGTGCAATCTATCCAACCATTTATCCCATGTATATATACTCACGAAGAAGGAATGTGAACTTCGTTGGTTAACCTTCCCATAAATACTTATTGACTATCTATTCCTTGGTATGTTTTCCTTAATGTATCTATTTTCTTGAATGCTTGTGTAATCGAGAAGATTACAATAGTGGTGTCATTTCCTCCTCCATTAGGCTAGGTGACAACACTAGCAGATGGGGGTGGTATGAACCTGTAGAATATGGAGAGATAACAGGATCAATTGTTGATTGTAAATGATGATGGATGTTGCTCGGCCTGGATGCTTCTTGCGTTGGATTACTGGTTGATGTTGCTCACTTGTTGATTGCCTATTAATTGAAGATGTTCACAGAACGTGGAAGCTGCTAAAGAAGAGATGAAAAAAATGTTCAATAATCTATGTGGAATATGTTTGTTTTCTTATGGATGTCGCTCTCAAAAAGATCAATATGCACAAGAAAATCAAAAGAAAAATATGCAAGAAACAATTTAAATTATCAAAGTTCATGATGTCACCCAGAGATCAAAGAGATTCTTATTTGGATCAGTTGAATTTTATCGCTAGTCAATTAGGAGATATTGAAAGTGTTGGTCTAGTTTGATAATCTGGTCTATTAATATATTTCAAGTAGGTTGTGTTGTCTATTTCCTAGTGGAGACATCCAAAATAAATTGAAGAGAAAACATGGAAGTGGCATGAGTCTGTTGATTGTTTCAAGGAGAATCGATTTGTATAAAGTTGGTGAAGGAGCTAAATAAAGGAGTAGACTACTAGATTATTTTTTCTATGAATATGTTCATCCTCTAGGTGTTGAAGTCGGTTGAGGTGCGCTTTTGTCTTATGGGAAATGTTGAATACAAACTCATCGCCACCATGCTTTCAAATTCATGATCTTCCCTTCGATGACCATTTTTTATTCATGTTCAACAAGCACACATAGTAATATCATACCCAAGAATGTCTCCATGGTCAATTGTCTAAGGTATTCATTGTTTGGAGAAATGTCGCCCAAAGAGGAATGAGAGTTAAAATGGTAGGGAGAGTTCGACACATTAGCTACATGTACCAAAGTTCACCTGACCACCTATTGTTTGACCTACATCAATTGAACATCATAATAAGAAGAATGTTGACTTGGATACAAGAATTTTGTGTTAAAACTCTGCATCCACCAGAACATAAAATAATATGCAGCGGAAATTAAACAGAGACAGATCGCATATAAAACTCTAGGATATACGTGGTTTGGCCAACTTCGGGCTACGTCCATTAAGAAGGTTATCAGTTTTTCTTATTTTTCATAATATGGAGAGTTACAAAAGACTCCTTCTACTCATATACCTATTGCCTCTATGGGCATACATCAATTTATAGAAATTTACACACAGTTACATAAGAAACTAACTATTAAATGCATTCTTATCCATGGTCTAATTTGATCTGAAATCCATTCAATTCTTTGTCACCAAATTCCAACAATCTCCACCTTGAAAACAATTAACCCGATAACTTGATCCTTCTTTTGTTCATCACCTTTTCTGCAAGTCAAGAGATTCCAAGCACCATTGTAGCTTATCTAAAAGTACTGGCTTTGTGAACATGTCTGCGTAGTTCTCTTTTGTATGAATTTTTTCAAGTAAAACTCCACCTTCATCAATGACCTATCTTACAAAATGGTACTTAATAGGAATATGTTTAGTTTTACTGTGGTAGGATGGATTCTTAGCCAAGTGAATAGCACTTTGACTATCACAAAGTAGATTTACTTTGTCCTACGTCCTTCCAAACTCACCAAACAAACCTTTTAACCAAACTGCCTCTTCGCAAGCATGTGAAGCAACTATGTATTATGCTTCTGTGGTGGATAAAGAAACAATTCTCTGTAGCTTTGACATCCAACTAATAGCTCCACCTGCAAAAGTAAAGACATATCCTAAAGTTGACCTCATTTTGTCCAAATCACCTGCAAAATTAGAATCAACATATCCACATACTAACTCGCAACCACTGTTATAGGTGATACAGTAATCACTTTTTCCCCTCAGATACTGAAGCACCCATTTCATTGTTTCCCAGTTCTCTTTACCTGGATTTGCCATATATCTGCTGACAACCCCAACTGCATGTGAAATGTTTGGTCTTGTACTAACCATCACATACATTAAACTTCCTACTGCATTAGCATATGGTATTCGAGACACATGTTCCTTTTCTTCTTTTGTACTAGGACATAAACTTGAAGAAAGATTAAAATGGGAAGCTAAAGGTACATAAACTGGTTTCACACTATTCATACCAAACCTCAAAAGTATTTTCTCGACATACTTCTGTTGTGACAACCAAATCTTACCATTCCTCCTGTCTTTGAATATCTCCATGCCCAAAATCTTATTTGTTGCTCCTAGATCTTTCATATCGAATGTCCTAGCCATTTTAGCCTTTAACCTGTTGATCTCATTTATTCTTTTGTTTGCTAAAAGCGTATCGTCAGCATACAATACTAAGATAATGAATATGCCATTATTTAATTTTTTAAAGTAAACACAATGATCATACTCACTCCTTGTATAATTATGGCTCATCATGAAAGAGTCAAATTTCTTGTACCATTGTCTGGGCGACTGCCTTAGAACATACAATGATTTATTGAGCCTACAAACAAATTTCTTGTTGTGATTCTGAATGAACACTTCAGGTTGTTCCATGTAAATCTCCTCATCCAAATATCCATGTAAGAAAGAAGTCTTAACATCTAGCTGCTCCAACTCCAAATCAAGTAATGCAACCAATGCTAACATACTTCAAATTGAAACGATTTTAACAACTAGTGAAAAAATCTCATGAAAGTCAATACCTCCTTTCTGAGAATATCCTTTTGCAACCAGCCTTGATTTGTACCTTTCTACTTTACCATGTCCCATGTAGCATTCTTCGCTAAAGCATTCATTTCATCCTTCATTACTTCTTTCCATTTTTCATTGTTAGAACCCTCCACAACTTCCTGATAGCACGAAGGTTCATCATCATTAGTAATTAAAGAAACTGATGAAACAAAATCATCATACCTTCTTGGAGGAACTCTAACCTATGTAGACCTCCTTAGGGAAGTTTGTGGTCCATCCACATTTTGTTGATTTTTATCATCAACCATGTCTTCCTCTACAGGAAACTCTTCATGAACATCTTCAGAAACTTATTCATGTTCACTTTCATCTATATTTGAACTGGTTTCAAACTGAATCTATTGATACTTAGGTACTTCTCCCTGTTTCATTTGAACATCTACATCTGATTTGATGAGATATGATTCATCAAATATTACATATATGTTAATAGTGATATTGTGGGTAGTAAAATCCCACAATCTATACCCCTTAATACCATCACCATATCCAACAAAGATAAGCCTTTTTTTATTTTGGATCTAATTTAGAACGTTGATGTTTTGGAATTAGAGCATAGGCTTCACAACCAAAAACTTTAGGATTAGAATAATTACAGGGGTGACCTTTCCATACCTCTTTAGGAATCTTTCACTCTATTGTTGTTGATGGTGATCAATTCACCAAATAACAAGTTGTATCTACTGCTTCTGCCCACAGTCCCTGTTGCAAGTTGGCGTTACTAAGCATACTCCTTTCTCTTTCTAGAAGACTCATGTTCATGCATTCAATAACTCCATTTTGCTGAGGAGTATAGGAAGTGGGTGTATGCCTATCAATCCCAAACTCCTTGCAGTAGTTCTCAAATTCCATTGACATGAATTCACCACCATTATCAGTTCTTAAACATTTAATGGACCTACCAATGTTATTTTCCATTAAATCTCTAAACTGCTTGAAAACAACAAACACGTCAACCTTTCTTTTCAACATATAGATCCACACCTTCCTAGAGAAATCATCTATAAGAGTAACAAAGTATGATGATCCTCCATACAAAATAGTAGGGGATGGACCCCAAACATCAGAATGGATATAATCAAAGATTCCCTCACTCATGTGTCTTTCGGTTTTAAATATCTACCTATTATGTTTTCCATAAATACAATGCTTGCAGAAATCTAACTTTAAAGACTTTAGACTAGAAAGTAAATTGCAATCAGATAATACCTTCAATCCTCTTTCGCTCATAAGGCCCAACCATTGATGCCACAGACGAACAAAATCACTGTCATTCTCGGATACAACTGTCACATGATCTAACTCGGTTGTTCCTTCTAACAAAAATAGGTTTCCAACCTTTTTCGCTTTCATAACTAGTAGGATTCCTTTGTAGATCTTCATAACTCCACCTTCAACAATACTCTTATATCCTCCAGTGTCTAAGACTCCCAAAGAAATTAGGTTCTTCCTAAGCTCGAGTACATGTCTCACATCAGTTAGTATTTTAACATTTCCATCAAACATCTTAATTTGAATGCTACCAATTCTCACAACTTTACACGAGATATCATTTCCCATGTAAACTATTCCATCATCTATAGACTAGTAAGTAACAAACTAGTGTCTATAAAGACACATGTGATTTGAAGCACCGGAAACTAATAACCATTGTTGATCATGACGTGAACCAATACTAATTGATAAAAATTTATCAGTCATACTTGAACCAATTGTTGAACCTATTTCAGCTGTGTTTTCTTCCTTCGTCTCCTCTGGAGGGTCTTCTTTGGAGGCTTGTTGTCGCTTCCAACAATCCTTCTTCAGGTGTCCAGATTTGCCAAAAAATTAGCACTTAAGCTTGCTCTTTTTTCCCTTCGACTTTGATAGAGAGAAATCCCTTTGAACATGTCCTCTTTCTTTAGGTCTTCCTCTAACCCTCATCGCCTCACATTTAGGGGTTTATGAATTGTATTTCTTCCTTGTTTCCTCATACAATAGTGCTCCAACAATAACATCAAACTCAATACTTTATGTTGTGTTGAAACTAATAGAGGTAACAAAGTGATCCCATGGCTTAGACAAAGAACACAATAATGTAATTGACTTGTCTTCATAATCGAATTTTACTCCCATGCTAGTCAACTGAACTAAGAGAGTATTAAAATTATTTAAATGATCGGCTATTTTTGTACCTTCCTTCATGCGCAGACTGTACAATTGTCTTTTCAGGAAGATCTTGTTTGTCAAGGATTTCGTCATATACAGGCTTTCCAGCTTCATCCACAAACCGACTGTTGTCTTCTCCACAACAATGTTGAACAGAACATCATCGGCCAAACACAGACGTATGGCACTTAGTGCTCTCGCATCGATCTCATCCTAGTCTTCATATTTTATGGTCATGGGTTTCTTTGTTTTTCCCAAAAGTGCCTTCACCATGCCTTGTTGCACAAAAGATTGTGCATATTAACCTTCCAAATCTTGAAATTTTTCTTTCCATTAAACTTCTGGATTTCGAATTTAGCACTTTGAGCTTTTTCCATTTTAGTCGTTCAGTTGCTTATCAACCTCTGTTGTCTTCTATGCCAAAAAATTCTTCTTAGCAATTCGCACTCCAGTAAACACACCAACATAGAGGTAATCATACCCTCTCAGAAGTATGCGGAATTCTTCAAGGTTCACCAAGAACCAGTTGTCTCTATTTTATTAATCTGCTCCTTCACACCCTTGGGCAGTCTTCATCTACACATGGACATGCGTTTCAAAAAAACTACATGGGATCGATTCCGAGCCCACAATGAAAACAACACAACGGAATTGAGAAAACCGTGCTCCCTTTACAATGATAATCAGCGCTCCCCTTACAGTGATAGCCCAGCGCTGATTTCATAACTGCTGATTTCATAACTGAAAGCAAACGTAAGTGTATGAGAGAATCAGCGCTACCTTTGTGTATAGTCCCCAACGCCGATGGAACAACGACGCTCCCACAAGGAAGAGGGAGATGGGCGCTCCCACAAAAAGGATAACCCAGCGTTAACTTAAAACTACAGCGCTCCTTCCATCATATAGCCACGCGCTGAAGTCAAAATGATGGTCCTCCTCCACGGTTTGGCACTGCGGATGGCGCTGCTCCTCCTCTGATGGATGACGCCCGCGACCTTCTCTCTCAATTCGTGATCTTGCACCCCGGATCTGGCCTCACGGGTCTCTCTGATGGATGACGCCCGCGACCTTTTTTCTCAATTAGTGATCTTGCACCACGGATCTGGCCTCAAGGGTCTCTAACGCAGCTCTGATACTAATTGTTAAAACTCTGCAGCCACCAGAACATAAAATAAAAATAATAATATGCAGTGGAAAATAAACAGAGACAGATCACACATAAAACTCTAGAATATACGTGGTTTGCCCAACTTCGAGCTACGTCCACCAAGTAGGTTATCGTTTTTTCTTATTGTTCATAATATTGTTCACTTACAACAATCTCCTTTTACTCATCTTCCTATTGTTTCTATTAATTTATAGAAATTTACACACAGTTATATAAGAAACTGTCAATTAAATGTGTTTTTATTCGTGGTCTAATTTAGTTACAACCAACACTGAATAATAAGATCTGAAATCCATTCTGGAAGGAATTCGTTGTCACCGAATTTTAACATTTTTGTCAAAATAAGTGATTTTGCATGTCATGCAACTCGTTAACTGGTGTATATCTAATGACCGTCAAAATAAGTGATTTTGCATGTCATGCAACCCGTTGAGTGGTGTATATCTAATGACCGACGAGAAACTCGAATCGACTTGAGAGATACACGGGTTTGGCACGCGAAGGTTACTTCCTGTAAGATATTTCCATTCGTTCGACTAGTTGACTTGGTCTCCTAGTTACTATTCCGATTTATAGTCGACTGAAAGAAATAAGTACAAAATCGACCAATTCGGCCATGTGGGGGCATTGCGCATTGAAGGATTCATTGTGTTGAAATGGAAGACTGACATAATTCAACATGCCACAATTATTCTCGAAGTCGAATGGAAGTTCTAGTGAGTTAATGGTTGATAGATAATCAATCAAGTTGGGGAAAGCTATTAGAAAAAGAAGTATGTATGGGGTTCATTAACTAAGTTCACAAGTCTATGTCATGTTGATATTTTTGAAATAGAGTAAAATCATAAAAGCAAGTTGCATGAAGGATAACAAACAAGTGTGGAGTAGTCAAAGTTAGTCTAAATCTAGTTTAATTTGAAAAAAAGAAAAATAATATATATGATGTTGATTAGTAGTTGAGTTTGAATAATCAAGTATATGTTTTTTATATGAATCGATGAAGTTTGTGTCTAAAAAAGGAGGGGGTTAAACGTGAGTATTTAAATGCTTGTGATCTCCTCTGCCATTGTAATTGAAGTCGGTCTTTAGCCGACAAGATCAGTTCCTCACTGACACTAGTCGATACCTAGTCGATGACATAAAGTCAAGCCCTACGCAAGAACAATATTTTTACTAACAGTTTTAGAGTCATACTTGAGTCATAGAAGAATTGTCCTTCATGTAAATGAAATTGCAAACTCCATACATTCCCAGATATTTGACAACACAGCCATGACTGACAACAACAACAGAGAAAACACATTGATGAGTAACAGAGCATTGACTAAGCACTTGAATAAAATATTGAGCATTTATAGAGGAAATATTTGCAACCACTAAGTTAGCAGAGCACTTACAAAGAGCATTCATGATGAGCATTGAACGTGAAAATTTTGCAATGGTCGAAGGCATTCAAGAAAGAGAAGTTTGATGACATACACACACCAGAGC
This sequence comes from Picea engelmannii, assembly GCA_009831015.1. NCBI lineage: Eukaryota > Viridiplantae > Streptophyta > Pinopsida > Pinales > Pinaceae > Picea > Picea engelmannii. The sequence goes on along the minus strand of ML783316.1, from coordinate 176,822 downwards.
TTAAATGAAAAGATGATGACAGAAGATAATATTGAGCCCCTTTGTAAAAGAGTTGTAGAACAACTCCCTGGGTCGTGAAAATGAAAGCAACAAAATTGTAAAATTGATTGATGTTGCAGACCCACATCGATTCCATAAAAATAACCCCTAGGAGTGGCATATCATTGGATCAAGTATAGAGAGCGCCTCATTGGTTTTGTAGGAGTAGAATTTGTAGTTGGTTGCAGGCAACAATGGATTCCTTTAACTGGCAAAGAATGTTGGAAGCATGGAGATCGAGGAGTCGAGATACATGATATGAAGTCACTCAGAGCCATTGGAATCCAATCACAGTTAACCTTGTATATGTGTATCTCTCTATACAACTTGCAGCTATTGTCACTGATTTACCTATGCATACCCGTACGCATGGTTGATGCACAGTAAGGATACTTCTGCAAGAGTAGAGATCCAATAAATTGTTGCACACTTCCTTGGGATGACCAAGGATTTGAGTGTGTGGGGGATGTTGAGAGGAATTTTAGGCCCTTGTAATAGTCATCACACATTAGACAATAGAAATTATAGGAATATATGCAATAATACATGTAATAATGTATATTAAAGGATAAAATCACCTAACTAAGGATTTTTTAGAGTGGGTGAAACCACTCCAACCATTTATCCCATATATTTATACTCATGAAGAAGGAATATGAACTTAGTTGGTTAACCTTCCCATAAATACTTCTTGAGTATGTGTGTTGTGATATGTTTTCCTTAATGTATCTCTTCTTGAATGCATGTGTAATATAGAAGATTACAACACAAGCCATAAATATAATTAATTTTTAAATATGATTAAAATAATTAATATAAAAACAATAATTAAATAAAAAATAATAATTAAATTAATAAAAATAATCAAATAATTAATAATAATAATAATTAATTAATTAATTAATAATAATCAAATTAATCAAAATAATAAAATCGTTACTAATATGCTTTTGATTCTAAAATGACATAATTCTAATCCTAAAATAACATCACCGTGATGTTAAAATGTTGCGAAAAGATTTATTATGTCATAAAAATAACACTAAAACAATGCATAGATAAAGTACTATGATGATAGGAAGATGCAAAATCAATGCAAAAGATCCATAATTCAATGCTAATAATTTAAATTGTGTCACCAAAGTGGCACTAACAAGACTCTCATGAATATAATATGACACACAACAACCAAAAAGATGTAAAAAAAACACATTTTCAAAAAAGAAGAAGATGAAAGATCAATGTTGAAACCTTGTTTTTCAAACATGTTCAATGTAGACATGACACAAACATTATTGAACATTGTAATGTCCCCCACCTCTTAGAGAGGTGATGAGGAGACTCAGTGGCCTGGGCACCCCCACTAGGTCATAGTCTCACACTGAGGGGGGGAAAGTCAAGAAGTTAAAAGTTATATTTTTAAGTTGACTTAAGAAAGGAAAAGGATAAAGGAGTAAAAGATAACTCAACAGAAGAATAGAAGATTAACCCTGGGAATTAACCTAACTCAACAGAGAATTAGAAGGAAAACTATAAGTAAGAGGCTGGGGCACACCTATTACTCATTCTGGTTTTGGACTAGCATTTGCTATTGCTCTTGAGCATTCAGTTTGGGGGTTTTGTTGTACAAACCCTTGTGAGAAACTCAGTGGTGAAATATCCACTCACCTTGTTCCGCAGCTTGGTCTCGGGGATGAAAGACTCCTCCACACCATTCTAGTCTCAGCCCATCTCCATCTAGCGCTTCAGAAGGTAGCAGGTCGTACTGTTCTTGTGTTTTCAGCAAGGGCACACCATCATCTAGAGGGAGGTTCGATCCAGCTTATCCTAAGGGCCTGGGGCCATTCCGACAGTTGGGGTTTGTTTGCAGGGGCAGGACCATCAGTTTGAGGGATTTTCTGGAGGGTTCTCATCATTCTACATTTGTCTGCAGATTGGAACGTCTTGGAGCCATAGGGGACATCCTGTGATTCAGTAAAACTCAAATCTAGGGAGATCTAAGCCTGAAACTTCTCCCATGGGATTCCTATAGCCCGATCTATATTCTTGGATAGTTTCAGAGCATTTGGAGGCCTCCTTCATCAGGGTCGAACCAGCTAGGGTTTCAGTCATCCAGTGGGGTGCACCATTCAGTGGAGAATTCAGATCTACGGGGTTTGAGAGTGGATTTGGAAATTTGGACATCTAGGTTGTCCTTATAGTTGCCCGATCTATCATTTGGCATATTTCTCAGGACGATTGGACACTGTTGGTAGCAGGGCAGAATTATTGAGGGCTTCAACATTCTTGCAGGACGTGGCACTTTCCATCTTGGAGGTTGAGCATTAGTACGACTCAGATCTGCTTGATTCAGTTTTCATTGTATATCCAACCTTTGGAGGCTTATTTTGTATTGTCGGGAGCATTTTGTAGCAGCTCATATCTATTGCTTGTACGACCATCTGAGGTTTATTCTAGATCGGCCATCTATTGTATTGATCTTACATTGCTCATAATAAAAAGGTCAGGTCTTTGCTTGTGCTTCTACATCTTGAATATATTTTGATCTCCATGTGTTGATGAATCTTGTATGCACTTAATAACTCAATAAATTAGTAGTAGTTAGTGATTCCAAGAAATAATTTGGCTTGGGATCATTACAGTGGTATCAGAGCCTCGATCCTCCAAACCTGTGGAGAGATTGGTGCATGCAGAAGTACAGGGGAATTGTTATGGGTCAGAGGAAGAAAAACAACAGTGAAACAGAGGCAGAAATGGAAGGGTCAAGAGACGACCATGAGCCTCAGGGCTTGACTCTTTTAGTAGTCGAATTTGGTAAGTTCCAACAAAACATGAACCACACAGAAAGCACATTGGTCTGGCAGTTGGATGAGTATCAGGAAACCAATAGAAGGGGACAGGCTGAAATCTATGAAACCTTGAAGAAAGTTGATGAGAATATACAGAAAATGAATGAGAACCAAACTAGGATAACTGACCTTCTGATGCAAGTAACCCATCGAGGCAAAGATCCTGATACATATGGGAATAAGGAGGTTGGAGGGTCCGGTGGAACCCATGAGGAAGTTAGATATAACCTGGAGAAAGCACCGGGATCCGAAGGAAGTCTTGGAGGTGGCATGTTCCATGGGCAGATGGGTAGCAGGACCAATCATAGGCCATACGTGCCAGTGTTCACGGATGAACCGCTAGGCCAACACTCAGGTAGTAGAGCTAACCCCACACCATACATGCCCACATTCACAGATGAGCAAGGGCAGCCAAGAGTACCAGGGAATACTATAGCTTGGATATGAAAGTTCAAAGACGGATGTCCCTAGACCAGTATTGTCAACTCAGGTTCAGAAACCGGCCTAGGACAAACCACAAGGGAAGCTTTGAGTTTGAGCGAAGGGAAGTGAAGATAGCGATTCCATACTTTGATGGTAAGGCTAAGATGACAACACAAGCATGGGTGTGGAAGCTGGATACTTACCTGCAACTTAACCCCATGAGAGAGATGGAGGCCATCAAGTTTGCCACTATGTACTTGGATGGAAAGGCCCATGACTGGTGGTACCATGGGCTCACCTCACTCGAACACAACCAGATTGTATCCTATACAGAATTCACTTAGAGGCTCATTGATAGATTTGATCTAGGAGATCCTGAGTTACATTTCCGGGAGCTCACCCAACTCAAGAAAATAGGTATGGTTGAGGCATACATTGATGAGTTCTAGAGGTTGGCAGTGATGGTGCAAGATATGTCCCCAACTAGGCTCATGATTCTCTTTACAGAAGGATTGATGGAACCCTTGAAGGGTTGGGTTAAGGCATTCAAGCCTACCAGCCTACAGGAAGCCATTTGGAAGACAAGGGATTTGGGTCCAGCTGCTAAACCAAAATTCATACCCAAACCACCTCTTAACAATGGTGGAAGAGATCAAAGGCCTCCAATAAACCAGGGAGGATGTGACCCTAAGGGTTATGACAAGGGCAGTGGAAGAATAGATGACAACACCAGGAGGGAACTGAGAAGAAAGCAACTCTGCTTCACATGCAAGGAGCCATGGAATCCCTCACACAAGTGCATGGGATGAGGACAGGTACATTACATCGAGGTCACTTCAAATGACGAAGAAGAGGATGAGTATGGTCAGATACAAAACATGGAGGCCGAAACGTTAGAGGCAACAGAAGAGGAGGTTCCAGAACTAGACTGTGCGGCTGAAGAGAAGGCTATGTTGGCATCTATCAGCGGGGTACCCAAGTTCAACACCTTTAGGATGAGAGGGGTCTTACAAGGACAGAGAGTGTCGGTTCTGATTGATGGAGGAGCTTCCCACAATTTCATTGATGCAGCATTACTGAAGAGGAGGAACATACCTACAGTAGAGTTTGAAGGATTCAAAGTGGAGGTAGCAGGTGGTAGTACTATACCCTGTAACAGATACATACCAGGTATGAAACTCACCTTGGGAAGGCATGAGTTAGTTCAGGATGTGTATGTGATGGATCTTCCTGATACCAACATCATCCTAGGGGTGCAGTGGCTCAGCACTTTAGGACCCATCACCACAAA
>ML783316.1:99399-169456 GCA_009831015.1 Picea engelmannii | reverse complement strand
TAACTCAACAGAGAATTAGAAGGAAAAGTATAAGTAAGAGGTTGGGGCACACCTATTACTCATTCTGGTTTTGGATTAGCATTTGCTATTGCTCTTGAGCATTTAGTTTGGGGGTTTTGCTGTACAAACCCTTGTGAGCAACTCAATGGTGAAATATCCACTCACCTTGTTCCGCGGCTTGGTCTCGGGGATGAAAGACTCCTCCACACCATTCTAGTCTTAGCCCATCTCCATCTATCGCTTCAGAAGGTAGCAAGCCGTACTGTTCTTGTGTTTTCAGTAAGGGTGCACCATCATCTAGAGGGAGTTTCGATCCAGCTTATCCTGAGGGCCTGGGGCCATTCTGATAGTTGGGTTTTGTTTGCAAGGGCAGGACCATCAGTTTGAGGGATTTTCTGGAGGGTTATCATCATTCTACATTTGTCTGTAGATTGGGACATCTTGGAGCCATAGGGGACGTCCTGTGATTTAGTAAAACTTGTATCTAGGGAGATATGCTTGAGATCTAATCTCGAAACTTCTCCCACGGGATTCTCATAGCCCGATCTATATTCTTGGAAATTTTCAGAGCATTTGGAGGCCTCCTTTCTTAGGGCCGAACCAACTAGGGTTTCAGTCATCCAGTGGGGCGCACCATTCAGTGGAGAATTCAGATCTATGGGGTTTGAGAGTGGATTTGGGAATTTGTACATCTGGGTTGTCCTTACAGTTGCCCGATCTATCATTTGGCATATTTCTCAGGATGATTGGACACTTTTGGTAGCAGGGCAGAATTATTGAGGGCTTCAGCATTCTAGCAGGACGTGGCACTTTCCATCTTGGAGGTTGAGCATTAGTACGACTCAGATATGCTTGATTCAGTTTTCATTGTATATCCAACCTTTGGAGGCTTATTTTTTATTGTCGGGAGCATTTTGTAGCAGCTCATATCTATTTCTTGTACGACCATCTGAGGTTTATGCCAGATCGGCCATCTATTGTATTGATCTTACATTGCTTGTAATAAAAAGGTCAGATATTTACTTGTGCTTCTACATCTTGAATATATTGTGATCTCCATGTGTTGATGAATCTTGTATGCACTTAATAACTCAATAAATTAGTGGTAGTTAGTGATTCCAAGAAAGAATTTGTCTTGGGATCATTACAAACATGACACAAATTTGATGCATGTAACAAATGTGGATTGAAAACATATATGAAAAAATGATGCTTCAAGAAGTGTGATTAGATAACAACAATGAAAAGTTGATGCAAAGTTAATGCCCCCTATTATTTCACATCTTACATAGTGAAAACTTGTTTTTTAAATAGGAGAATTACACTAAACTGTAATTCTACAGTGTCATATTATATTAGTGATTTTTATTTTTTCTATTACTCACTTGTGCACATAAACTAAGGACATAGTGACTCCTCTATCACAGTACGGTTTTCACCTTGGATTAGAAGTGATGTTGGTGAATAAAAAATGATTAAAATTTTAAAATATATTCTTCTTTCACCAACTTCAAACAATGTTGTCTCAAGATGTTAATATAAGCCCTCTAAAAATAAATCAACTTAAATTTGAAACAAACTAAACCCTCCCTCAAGGGTAAACAATAATTTATAGTCTAAATCAATATTGTGGGGATAGGCTTCCAAGTAACTCTCCGCTATAGTTTTGCATACGAAACATAGTTTTTTTCTTAGTCAACTTTAAATTATTTCTAACAAACGTGCCAAAAACCAATACAAGGTATACACTCTCATTTTAGTGTAAATGCTTAGGTTAGGTTCGGTAGTTTGACAGGGCTACCTATCTCTTTCAAATTATGTTTTAAACCCTTAATCATTGGAATATAGTAACTGCTTGTCCATGATCCCTAAAGAGGCTATCTTAGAAACCAAAGATACTTTTAATACTAGGAGGATTTCAAAGGATATCGAAATAATTTGAGATAGATAGCTTTCATCTTCTTACACCTACCCCAAGATTTCTTCACTATAATGGTTTATGTCACACTCTCACTTGTTGTCTTCAATGGATTTCATATCCATCTATTAAGAGAGATTGGAATCCCCAGTCACTGGTTTCAATTTGAGAGATATTAGTAGAATTCATAGGATCATGATTTTACTTTAAAACATCATATGGAAACACATACATCAAAGTACTATGAAATTTTTTACTTATTGAAATATACATAAAATATTGTTGAACCACCAATGCACTAATTTCAATATAGGAACATTTGATTTGAGTACCCATCTTCCATAAAGCACTCTTCCTTTTACTTATTTCCATGTAGGTCAAATATATTTATTGAAACTATAGCGGAACCCTAGTAAGCTAAGCACTCAAGGAACCCAAAAATACTAATAATATAATTGACGTGTTATTAGTCCCTCTCGAAGGCATATAGGGACTATAACGATCGATAATTCGTTGACTTTATATTAATTTGTCGTCTGACTATAAATTTTTGCATACTTTCTAATGTTCGACCTACAGAACTAAAAGCATTATTTTTTATATAATAAAAAAACCCATATATGTCATGATCTGATTGGATGATAGATTTGAGGTCTTATTGCCATCTTCTCTATTCCCAATGAATTATATGTTTCCATATCCAAAGTTTTATCATGTACGGTACCCTTTTTTATTTGTATTATTCATATTGAAATGTTTAGATATCCAAAGTTTATAGTACTACAAATTTTTTCATAATTTCTATTGTTCGAAGTACAGAACTAAAAACATTATTTATTTATTTGTTTTATTTGTGCTATTATTATTACTCCTTTGTATTCATATTGAAATGTTTGCATGCCGAAGGTTTATATCATTGAAACTTTTTTCGAGGTGCTTGAATAGGCCTGACAACTTAAATGTTTACATGGCTCGAGGTCCTCAAACAGGCTGACAACTTAAATGTTTGCATATCGCGAGGCCCTTAGACAACCTGACATCCTTAAATGTTTATCTAAATAGGCTTCTCGGAGTACATTTTTCCTCAAAATTTTCCATAAAATGTTGCAGTGAATTTGGACAATATTATTGTCCACCACCAATTGAATAGGCATTGTATGCTTCATACTTCTTCTAGGCTTAGAATGCAATTTCGTCATCATTGAAGCTACATACATTTTTTACTGGTTTGGTGGGTGCTCCTTCTTTACTGGTTTATCGGTTGTTGCTTGTTGTTGTTTGGTTCACAATTCGACCTGCGCTTCTTCCTTTTATCGTTTCAGAGTAAGTTTCCATTCCATAATTTCATTTTCTATTCCTTCTTTGTTGTTCAGTGTGTGCAGTTTGCAAGTAAGAATGTTTTCTTATTTATACTGGCATGCTCGTCATATGTTTTTGGTTCCTTCTGTGATTCGGCTGCAGTTTGGTAATCGTTGGAGATACATATGTTGTTTATTGGTTCGATGGTTGTTGCTTGTTCGTTGGTTTGTTGGTTCATCAATTGTTGGTTGTTGTTGTTTGGCTCAAGTTTATGAGTTTGGGACCTTGGGGCTGCATCTTTTTTTACTTCGGCTTTGCAGGGTTGGGGTCCTGTGCCGGTAGTTGGATCTTTTATTATTATTATTATTATTATTATTTGGGCGCTTTCCGGTGTTCAGACCCTGCACCCGCGAGTGGACTTGCGATTGTGTTATTTTCCGTGTCTGGCGAAGTGGAGAACTGTTCTGCTGTAAAATGTTGTTGATACTTCAGTGTTGAAATGATAGAAAATAGTGGCATAAGAAATAATTTGACAACTACATGTGCAATTGTTATAGCAAGATTTGCCTCACCATTGCTATCTTGCATAGAGGGTATTTTTCCATTTCCCTATGCAGACTTATCATCCCTTTTTGATGAATCCATAGCTAAAACATACATTTTTCCACATATACACTCCCTATCAGTTATACAATATGCGTATACGCTTGCTGCTCCACTGCATCTTGCGTATATCGGCATTTGTGCCAGAAAATACAAAATGAGGTCGGGTTTCCATGTCACGACAGGAGATCTCTAATCCTTGGCCTTCCATATACTAGAAACATTCCAAATCGGTCCTTCAATTTCATTGTGAAGGTTATAAGAGCACAATTTCGAGTTATGGAAAAGACGAGAAAGAATTCAACTTTGTGAGCAAAGTTACTCTAGAGAAATTACTTCATATTGAGTCTGCATCCCTTTGTTCCTCAAGTCTGAACACAGTGTTCATCCCCCAAGTTCTTCCCTTATTGTTGAGAGGACCTCTTTGCCTCTTTCTCATGAGCTTTCCTTTGGTGGAGGATTGAAGTGGTGGAGACCCAGTTGGAACGAACTTGGTTTCTTGGTTTCGAACCATGTCGACATGGAAGTCTGTAATGTTGACACTTTTGATGATCAATTATTAATAGAAATACTCCTTTCCCGTCCTATTGGTATCTTGCAAATATATGATTATTATCCATGGGTGTGTTTGTAATGTTTATTAATGGATTATTCTATCTGGTGTGCTAATTCCTTTTATAGCATCACTATAAACTTTCTTTGCTTGTTTGTTGAGAACTTCTTGCAGATATAAAGCTTTAGGTCAAAGTGCTCAACGGTGGAACATCATCAAATGTTGGATCGAGGTAGGCCTCTTTCTTGTATTGCACATTAGTCTATATAGTATATGTTGGAATTGAGTTGATTTATGCAATCATACCTATCTGTTGTGGTTTACCCTTGGCCATAAAGAGTTTTTCCCTTGTAACAGAAATGGTGACACCGTTGGGGAGAGATCTTCCTTCTAAGGGTTGAAGTACTTTTTCTTCTTACATTGCTCTTTTTCCTTTGTGGTTCTTGTCATATCACTGCTTGACAGATTCTATTCACTTTGAGTCTGGGTTTTCATCCTTTTACCCTTGCCTGGCCTTGTTTTAAATCATATACGCCCTTTTTTCCTTGACATTCATGTATACATGCTTGTTGTCTCATTGCAAGAAGCGTATATACGCTTTGTTCTCCTAAACAGTCGCATATACCACTTCCCCTTTCTTGTTTTCTTGGTTGAGTGACTGTTGGGTAGGTTTTAAAGATTGTTGAGCCTTCTTAGGTCTCTGTAGTTTCTGTTGAGATTATTTGGGATGACAGGAAGCCTATTTGGAGTTGACTTTTTGGGCGTAGTCTTTCTCTTTGTTTTCTATTTTTAATTTGTCCTTGGCTTCTAGGTTGTTTGCTTGGTTGCCTGGTATTCTTCTTGAGTTAATACTTTTATACACAATAGAATTCATATGTCAAGTTGCTTATTAGTCCATCCATTTTATTTTTAGAATATTGAAAATACAAAAGAATATGCATTTTGCATTGGTTGGAATTTTCGGCTTGGAATCTTTATCATTAGCTTAGCACATTTAGTGAAAGATTGTATTTTACTTCTGAATTGCAGAGTTGAAATTGAAAATTGCACTGTTATTATTAGCATATCATTCATTGAAAAGTTAAATATAGACTTTGCATTATATTCGTATTTATTTTCTTGTAGAGTCATAACACCATGAGTTTCACTTCGATACCTTTTTGAGTAACCACGACCAATAAAATTTACGCTTTAAACTAAAATTGATTAGTCACGTTTTTATTTTTAGTGTGCGCAAACTAGCCTAGGATTCAGTACCTTGGAATAGGATTTTGTGAGTAAACTTCTCCAAGGCAATTAAATCAACATATGTTTCTGAGATAGGAAGTTGAGAACTCCATTGTATAATCGGTAAGATCAGGAGGCTCTGCTCACACCGGAGTTAATCATGAGGTCGCGCAAAGTTAGTTGAAGGGATAACCCTTGGATACTCACCTAGCGTTAGAGATATTTCTGTGGATTTATTTGGATTTGGGGATCTTGATAGTACCCATACCTCTATGAGAGGTGGTGCTTTCATGGTTTCAGGCTTTGCTACCCTGCCCATACGGTGATACAGACTTACGACTGCTCATCTGTGCATCGGTTATACATTGGTTTATTAGTTGCTTGACTTAGGTATCTCATAGGTTACTTGCAGGGGTTATTCTTCTTGTATCCTAAGTTAGATAGGGGTCAGACAACACACAACCTTTATGGAAGATTATCTCTCCGGGGGGATCCGACCGACTGGTTGTTAATCCCACAAGGGCCCCTATAACTGATTTTGTTACCTCCAAACTTTAGCACAGAATCTCAAGTCACTCTTGGATGAGACATACCTTCTTTAGCGAGGGAGGCCACTCAACCACTTTAGCCTGTTTGCATGCATATTGGACATTTGAATTTTTGGTATGCTCTTTGACTACTAGTTGGCATAAGGAGTCTATTTTGGATTTCATCATCATGGATAATGGAGTTTCATTTTCTCCCTCATTCACTGCTACCCATCCCATGATGCCTACTCATTTCATGGGGACAAACATTTCCTCTTTTTACAATGGTATGCACCATTACAACACTCAGTCCATGCCTTGGGCCTCTAATCATTTTTCTCATGGTATGTATGATATGTCTTTGCACTTACCATCCTCTGTCTTGCCTCCTTATGCGAATACAAGTTTTGGGTTTGGAGGCATGATGCCTCTTTCTTATCCCTCTCCATTTGGTGGGAGTCATATCCTTCAAATGCCTCTTACAGTAGGAGGTTGGAATCTTCCTTCCTACGAATCCACTATGCAAGAAGTAAGTGATCAGTTAAATAATCATTCTACTTGTTGCACTCCGTCCACTTATCCTTCTTCCGCTATGTCAGTTCCTACGAACACTTTTCCCATGGCGGACCTCCATCTGTCCTCTGGTGTTTCATCCCGGGGAAATTATGTTTATAGTATGGGAAAACCCCCTCATGAAGTTCCTTCGCCTAGGGGAAACATATATCCTCACATGAGTAACCCTTGTCATGTCGATTTATCTTCACAAGCGGCTTCCTCAGTGTCGATGCCCTTACAACCCTTTATGAATCAATATGGAGGAGGATGCTATCCTACTGTACAGGGACGGGGTGTAAACCAGGATCCTTCCTGGCCTACAATTTCTCAAAACCAATCTTTCCTTGGACCTTGGAATCAATTGCCATAACCAATTACCACCGCATGTCTAGTCACTGCGTTTCATACTGAAATTATATCACCAACCTCTGCTAGCCATGTTGGATATTGGTCGACAACCTCTACGAGTCATGTTGAATACCTACAACTAGCCGTTGCAAGTCATGCTGGGGGCACATGTTTGGTCACTGCTAGTCACATTGCACATGCATCACCAACCTCTGATAGTCATGTTGGGGATCCATCACCAACCTCTGCTATTCATGTCGGGGATTCATCACCAACCTCTACTAGTCATGTTGGAGATCTTCTACTAGCCTCTACAAGTCAGGATGGGAGCATGTCACCAACCACTGCAAGTCATGATGGGGGAATTCATATGATTGAAGCCTAGATGTCTCAAAAGTAAGCCTAGATTCCTTTGCAGGACTTGTGAAGGAAGTCACCTTACTCATTTGAGTCCTGTTACTGTTGAGATACTAGAAGTGTGGGGCTCACCTAAGGGCCCTTCGGGTTTTGAGACATCTATGGTTTCACAACACTTTGTTCCTTCTTTGGTTGATACAAAAGTCATGTCGATGCAATCTTCAGATGACACCCCTTTTCCTTTAGGGGTTGATAAGTCCTTTGGCCTTGTTGTCTCACATCTCATTCAACCTGAGGTCGTGTTGATGCAATCTTTGACCGACACCTCTCCTATGTTCGGGGGTGATGCATATCTTGACCTTGTTGTCTTTCATCTTGTTCAACCAATGGTCGTGTCGATGCAATATTCAACCGACAACACTCTTATGTTTTGGGGTGATGCACCTCTTGACCTTGTGGTCTCGCATCCTATTCAACCAATGGTTGAGGAACTGGTTGTGTCGATGCAATCTTCGATCGACCCCACTCTTCTCTTGGAGAGTGACAAGTCTAAGGAAGCAGTCATGCCAATGTAATTTTTGGTTGATCCTGCTCTTCTGATTATGGTTCTATACCTTCTATGCCATGTCTTTAGCATTTCTAGTACTTCACCTTCTGAAGAAGAGAGAGTTTTACTCTTTCTGAGTTCTCTCCCTCCAAGTCTTGATGAGGTTCCCTTTTATTCAAATGGTCTTGTGAGGTATCCAATGCCTCTGCCTATGTATTTTCTGGGAAGAGACATTATCCGATATGCCATGGAGATGATACCCTCTGTTAGCACTTTGTCCTCCTCAACTTGGAGAGATTTTGGTATTCCCGAGCTTGTGTCAGTTCTTCGCAAGATACTGACATTCTGCAGAAGTCCAGCACGAGATCCTTGGCCTCCCCCATGACTCACCACCTAGAATCTCCCAACCGAGTCTCAGTTAATCTCTTTTTCGACTCTTCCAAAAATTGAAAAGATCACCGAGTGATTTTTCCCTTTCACACTCATTAAAATTGGATTTGAAAGATCATTTGTCATAGTTAATCTCTTTTCCGACTCACTATCAAAAATAGAAAATATTGCCGAGTGAACTTGTCTTTTTCACACTCGTAAATTGGATTTGAAAAGACGTCTATTTGGCACAAGTTTACCCCTTTTTCACACCAAATAGACTAAAAGATATAAAAAGGGACATTTTTTGGTGTTAATTTTTTATTGCATCTCATGCCCTCACTTGTTGTATTGAGCCTTTAGCCGTTTCTCGCTTCACGTTATAATTCGTTGCCTAAGTAGTTTGCATCCTCAACCAAGCATAGCCTTGTTTTTATCCTTCGCAATTTGACACCCTATACCTTAGAGGGAACATCACCCCGAGTGTCTATCTCCCACATGCATTTCCTTGCATTGAGCATAGGTACGTTCCACTGCTGGAAATAGTTTTTCTTACTTGCGATACTTGTTCCCTCCTCTGTATCATAGCATTCATTTGTAATGAAAAAAAAAAAAAGACGGGCTGGAAGGGAATACTATATTGTAATTGGCAGCAGTCGTATCACCTTTGAACTAATCACAACGTCAATGAGTCATTGTGTCATCATAATTTTTGGTTTAGCATGGCCTTAGGAAGTTGATCGCACTATAGAGTTTTCTCTACCAACTGGTTACTCTTCTAGTCCCTATAGAGAACATTATTGATGCCTCCTGCATCTAATTGTCACATCATTGAGTCCATACTGCCGAAGTCCACCATATGTCTCATGCTCTTGTTCAAAGGAATTCTATCAACTTGTGTCGGCCACTCCTCAGAAATATTGACTTTGCATGTCGTCCATACCCTTAGTTTGTCTCAGAATCACATGATACTTTGGTATTATAATGCACCCTGGCCCTACTTTCATCATTGGTAGGTCACCTTGAACCCAACAATCGACATTTCATCATTGGTCATTGACTGGGTGGTTTCCCTTGTGTTCAATAGAAAGACATCTATTCACACTTTAGGATTCATGCAGTTTCTTGGATTCCATTAACCTTATTGGTGGTTTCCTCACCTTTGTCGATAAGTTTTCATCATTGGCTTCTATTCAGAGGGTCCTTTTCATGTACCGCTTGCATTTGGCACACGCAAAAGACACACGGGGTCATTGGTTCATGAACATGTTCTTCATCCGATCTCCACCAAATCATGAAGCTCCTTCTTTGTTCCTCGTGATGACTGATAAGAGATGCCTCAATTCTCTCCTTTCAGCGGGTCTCTTTCCATCGACTTCAGCTCATTTATTCTGGATATGGGACCTAGAGTTTTATGAGTACCTTGAGGCTTGCAGACATTAGTGTTAGGCTCTCTCACCATTGATAGATGGGAATACATCAATGTCTCCTAATCAATGGATCTCTCAAGTGTTCGACACCAACTCCTTTATTCACATTTGTAGAGATGTACTCGGTGCCTTGATACCTACTTTGATTATCGGTAGATTGTCTCGTCTTTGTTAACAGTATACTTCAATGATCGGTAATCAAACAATGTCTCATCGTGTTCGACCTCAACTCATTTATTCAGATGATTTAGACTTACACCATTGGCAGATAATGTAGAAGACTTGAAGACATCTCTATGTGGCCACAACTTTTCTAAGTTGTTGCTTCCATTTCATTGGACCAGTACCTATTTGACTTCAGTGATCATGGGAGATCAGATTGTACTCCATGGTATACAGATATCTTCAGATTGATTTTTGAGACTAGTTTCACTGGGCCTTGTTCATGACTATGACAACTTTTGGCATATAACTGCATTTGTATTTGCCTATTCATGGCCATGAACACTTGTTTGGTATATTTTCCACATGGATCTGCATTGTATTCTTGGCAGCCATGCATGCAAAGTCAATACATAATGTAATGAGCAATTGAGTTCATCCGGCTGGTTCTGTACCACTCCACTTCTGGGTTATTTATAATGTATTTCAGCCATCGCATATACTCTGTTGATCTCACACATTAGGGGGCATTTGTTATAGCAATATTTGCCTCACCATTTCTATCTTGCAAAGAGGGTCTTTTTCCATTTCCCTATGCAGACTTATCATCTCTTTTTGATGAATCTAGGGCCAAAACATACATTTTTTCACATATACGCTCCCTATCAGTTATACAAGATGTGTATACGCTTGTTGCTCCACTGCATCTCGCGTATATCGGGATTTGTGCCAGAAAATACAAAATGAGTTCGGGTTTCCATGTCACGACAGGAGATCTTTGATCCTTGGCCTTCCATATACTGGAAACATTCTGACTCGACCCTTCAGTTGCATTCTGAAGGTTATAAGAGCACAATTTCGAGCTATGGAAAAGAGGAGAAAACATTCAAGTTTGAGAGCAAAGTTACTCTAGAGAAATTACTTCATATTGAGTCTGCATCCCTTTGTCCCTCAAGTTTGAACACAGTGTTTAGCCCCCAAGCTCTTCCTTTATTGTTGAGAGGACCTCTTTGCCCCTTTCACATGATCTTGCCTTTGGTGGAGGATTGAAGTGGTGGAGAGCCAGTTGAAAGGAACTTGGTTTCTTGGTTTCGAACCGTGCCGACACGGAAGTCTGTAATGTTGACACTTCTATTGATCAATTATTAATAGAAACACTCCTTTCCCATCCTATTGGTATCTTGAAAATATATGATTATTATACATGGGCGTGTTTGTAATGTTTATTAATTGATTATTCTATCTGATGTGCTAATTCCTTTTATAGCATCACTATATACTTTCTTTGCTTGTTTGTTGAGAACTTCTTGTAGGTATAAGGCATTGGTTCAAATTGCTCAACAGTGGAACATCATCAAACGTTGGATCGAGGTAGGCCTTTTTATTGTATTGCACATTAGTCTATATAGCATATGTTGGAATTGAGTTGATTTCTGCAGTCATACCTGTCTATTGTGGTTTACCCTTGGCCATAGAGAGTTTTTCCCTTGTAACAACAATTGCAATATCCGTTGTCTTTTTGTTAAAATAAAACATGTGCAAGCTACACTTATTAGCCATATATGGTGGAATGTTCCCATATCATAATACATATTTTTTATCCTCTACACATACTAGTGTGACCAAGATATAATTTGTCTTGTACTTGAGATATGATATGTACACCAAAGATACTGCAAAATTATATTTTCAAGTCTGGAATCACATCTGGATACTTTTCCATGGAAAACCAAAATCGTTTAGCTATGGCCATGAAATTTCTTAATATTTTGTGGCTTGTAATATATTTTGGGTAGGGAAAAACTTTATATATTTACAACCATGGATAGAGAAAAGAAAAGGTTCATGTTTATGACTATCTTTTATTCTATTCGTTAATTCTCATTTATTGTATGTACATATTACTTGTTCTCTAGTGCATACCGACTTCCATTCATGTTCATTGGATTTTGTGTGTTCCCACATTCAAACAAACAAAATAGCTGGAGAAAACGACGGAGTCTTCATTGGAGCGATGGAGGAGAAGATACAAAGGTACATGATTGTACTTTTATTTCATATTCCATTGTTTTGTATTTCATTTATTGTCTGTATATGTGTTCACCTAGTTTATTCTATGTATATATTGTGTACCTTCCTACATAATAACTTATCTTCATTGCATGTCTTCATGCATACTAACTTCCTTCATGTCCATTGTATTGTTCATGCATTGCTACATTTAAAAAAATAGAATGGCTAGAGAGGACGATGGACTCTTTGGCACGAATGTAGATGAGGAGTTATAGAGGTGCATACCTGTACTCCTATTTCATATTCCAATGTTGATTATTTCATTTATTGTCTGTGTATTTGTTGTGCTTGTTCTACTGCCTTGCACATTTTTTGTTGTATATATATACTACGTATCTTTTTTCTTATTCTCATGTGAATCATATTATGTTTGTTGTTACATTGAAATAAATAAAACTGTATTTATTTCTTTTACATGCCTTTCTTCATACCAACTTGCCTTCATGTCCATTTTATATTCGACGTTTATACCTTGGAAGAAACAGATTGGTTGGACAAGAATATGAATTCTTCTATGCAACAACAGAGGGTTATGTGGTACAATCTTCCAAAAGGTATACCAACTGTGCTAGTAAATTAAATATACAACACAGGTGGGGGCATATAATATTAGACTAGAAAATGATGATTTAGCAACAATGGGCCTTTGTGCCCTCCCCATTTCTACTTTTTTCATTTTATATTATCCCTTTTTCTTTCTAATTGCTCTACTTAGTCGTCTTTCCGAAAATGCCTTGGTGCGTAGGTTGACGGACTCACGGGTTCACATTTATGGTCACGCTTCTACATTATTCCATACTTAGCCACTTTGTTGATTGTGAGTGCCAGGTTGGTGGGTTCAATATTGTGCCTCTGGCTTCTGAGGTTCCACGATATACATATTGGACGTCGTGCCCCGTCGTCATGCCCTATTTACTGTTACACATTTTTTCAGTCAAAAAACTTGAGGCACACAATTTGACCCTTGGGTCCTCATGTCTCCTGAGTATCCCTTGACATCCTATTTCGTATTCCATCTCCTTCCACCCTACATGTGACATTAAGAACTATTATGGACAATATACAATGCATATGTTTGTTTAGTCCTTCTTATGTTCATCTACACATGCTTGCATCAGAAAAAGTTAGACTAGTGACATGGCCATGAGCAGTCAGTTATCCCAAACATCAACAGACCGACAAGGCCAAAGGTAAATATGCATACATTATGTTCCTAGTATGTTTACCAAACAAATATCCTCAGCTATTTATTCATCTATGGCATGGTGAATATGTTGATGTCATCTACAATACATAGTTTGTAGTTCATAAGAAGTGTCAACAAGTACAATCAAGACACCGAACATAGCACAGGTTCCGCAGGCTAAGAGGTATGGTTGCAAAACTATGGCTCCATAGTTCATCCAAGTTGTGCGTCTACTTGTAAATTTATGGCGGGAAAAAATAAAACGAAAAAAAAATGCACACTACCATTCACTTTACTTTTCCTATTCAAAAATTGTCACCAATTCTAAACTTGTATCACCCAAAATATTATCAATAGAGGGCTTGAACAACCGCCAAAATGGACAAGTGTTCATCAGGGACATAATGGTCATCTATAGCACCTACTTGGACAAGGAAAACAAAACTAGATCCATTATGCATGCTGACATGACATACAAGGAGGCCATGATGACAATCACACTGACTATTCCTACACAACTTTTCCAGAAACATGCAGAAAATATATCGCCAAGTAATGGGATATCCATTACAAATTTTAATATATTGCCCAAAACAGTATATGACCGTGGTGATTGTGATCAAATTATTTCTCTCAACGAAACAAGTACTGTGGAAAAAAATCCCTCTATTTGTTCAGAATATCGTTTCATCCCATATGCAACTATCAGCCAACTTGCACAGAGAAATGACATTTACCCAATCAGAACCATTGGCATGGCTATCACACTGGAGAGAAAACTTGGCTCACAACACATTCTCCATATAAAATGTGGAGAGTCAGACAACGACAAGGAAATGGTACCGATCTCCATATCTAGTTTTGTCATTTACTTTTGCATGACCATGTATCTCGGTTAAGTTACACAAATATTGCATTGTTCCATGTTGCAACTAAAATTGTTCGATACCTATTCAAATTTGTTTTCGTCAATGGAACAACAATTGCATAAAGGGAAATTTCCACTTATTCTCTTCAAAAATATAACAAAGAAAATGGATGTTAGAGAAAGGATCTTTCGCACAACTATTGTGGGTGGGAATCCCTCCTATGGACTTAGCATTTAAGGGCTCTAATCATGCATGCAGAAAATGACCATTTCAAAGGCCTCTACTCTTTCCTATTCTCCCAACACAAAACCCCACATTCATGCAATATAAAGTTGTAAATGAGATTCGGTAACTCTACTTTAAGTCCTTTGTTTGATGTCGATCCCTTTTCTTTCACTCGCTCTTTGATTGCAAGACTCCTCCCAAAGCTGACTTGCATTCACACATGAACAAACAAAAAGATGTAAACATGCATTTCATATACTAATTATTGGGTTAGTTGTGACAATATCATAAAATAAACATTCAACTTGAACACATGATATGGCAGGACGAGCAAAGTATTCCTTTTTGTATTAATCTTCACAAGAGTAAACTTACAATATGTGGTTGGCACTACTCCTCGAACCTGGTCCTGGGCTCCTCTTCAAATTTCCTCCAACTGTTTTTCTCTATACTTCTCTTTGCACAAGGATGGCTAAAGGTTGGGACAAGGGGAATGCTCAATTGGGTATAGTTTCTTCACTATGATTTTCCTCCTTTCAAATGGGACCCCTACCCCTTCTTTTATATGCTAGAAGGAGCTAGGTATTTGGTCAAATGACCGGCCATGCATGGCCGAAAGGTTTAGTTAACTTACCCAAAGTTGTTTGTTCCGTCAACAACTTTCCTTTTTCCATGCTTTTGTAGGTACACACGGGTTGTATTGGGGCAGCTAGCGTGTAAACGCATGCAGTAATGGAGTAGGGCGCGTGGGCCTTTATAAAGAGGGTTTTTAAAAAGAGTTGCTCAGTAGTGTTTTGGAAAAGAAGGAATTTGAGATGGCCTGATGCCAGGTAAGCATATCTGGTGCAAGTTAGGGTTATAATAGATGCCCCCTAATGTGTGAGGTCAAAAGAGCATCTGATGGCCAAAATACATTATCAATCTTCACCAACGTTCCAAATAAGTGAGCAGGGACCAGAAATCGGGAGGTGCCATCTACAAAATAACAATTTTCTCACCGATGCGGGCATACCCATGCTCGGAATGAAATAAAATCATGGCTACCAATCAAATACATTGTAGATCCATATCATATAACTATATAAAGTGTAGCCATGAGAAATACACAGTGAAGCTACATCTCGAAATCAAAAATATATACATGTATAGTATCCACCTTCTAGAAGCTGATAATGCCTAATGGTTGGAGATGAGGTCTTCAGAGCTCGAGAAACAATTTCAAAATCTTCAAAACTCAAGTAGGAGTGTAATATGAGTGTACAACTTCACTACCCAGAGGTCTTTGACAGCTCGTCAGGCATGGACTAGAGAATTTTAATGGTCAGAATGAAGGCTTCATTGATTTCGAACAAAGAATTGATTGGACTTTAAGGATGGTTGGGTATGAGGGAAAGAAGAAAACTATAGAGGGGCCGACTCAGGCTTGGTAAAAACTTCCCTTGGACAATAGCACGACAAATGATGAGACTCAGGCAACATGGCATTAACATAAGTTCATGAGGTAGGAGGAAACACAAACTCTTCATATGTTTGGAAGAATAACCAAATGGAGGAAGACACAACTCAATGTAGTGGGAACAACTGCCTAAGGTCATATTAAATCCCATGGCTTGACGAACAAACGGAAGGATGTGCTTTATCCAAGGGTGACTCATTGTGCTGCCAATACAAAGAAAATACTTTTCCCTTCCTCGTTTTGGGGTATATTTCATATTTTTGTTTTTTTCAATAATTTTGGAAAAAGAATAAAAGAATGCTACATTACAAAGGAAGAATGAGTGTCACAAACATACAAGTTCGAGACACAAGGACAAGACTGATGTTCAAAGCAAGGACACTCGGAAAAAATCCCTCCTGGGGCCAAAGGTGTCAAGACGCAAAGGCAAAGTGCTACAGGGCTTGTGTATAAGGCATGCTTCAGATGGTTCAGTTGAGAGCAACATGGAGTCGGCATTAGGCCAAAGACGCGGGTATGCAAATGTGATTAATAAGACACACAATGGTAACGTCCTTCGATGTAAGTTTAATGAGCCCAGAGAAGGTAAGATCGGTAGTTTTTCATGTTTAGAGAGTCTGAAAAAATGTAAAAGGAGACTCCACTATGGTACCTTTTTCGAAGGTAGTCTAGTCGGTTCAAAAAAGGGGTAAATTAGCACCGAAAAGACGTCTATTCAAAACCATTTTAACGAGTGTGATAAAGACAAGATCACTCGGAATTTTTTTCATTTTAAGGAGTCTGAAAAAACATTAACTATGGACTCCATTAGGAATGTTCCTCTGAACCGGCTTAACGAGTGTGAAAGAATAAGGTCACTCGATAATCTTTTCAATTTTAGAGAGTCTAAAAAGGGCTTAACTATGGACTCCGTGGGGGTTCCTTTTTCGTAAATTTAGTCTCTCAGGCCCAAAAAAGGGTTAAAATTATACCTGAAAATATTCTTCTAGATAACCGAGGTTTCTAGAGTATACCTTTGTTCGTATAGTTGACCATCCAGACTAAAAAGGGGGTAAACTATCGTTGGACAAATGTGAATTCAAATTTCAGTTTAATGAGAGTGAAGGGAAACAAGATCGCTCGACAATCTTTTCATGTTTAGAGGGTCTGAAAAGGGCTTAAAAGAAGATTCGTTATGTTTTGGGAGTCCTGAGGGTGAGGTCAAGAGTGATAAGGAATCATGCAAATGAGGATAAAACTCGTAATTAGGAAAAACTAAAAAGGGCTCCCAAGCCTATAGTCGTTAGTGACAGCATGGACACCATAATGCAACTAGGATCTACCTAGGGCATCCATGTTATGGTAAGCTCTACCACCAAATTAAGACAATTCTAAAGAAACAATAATGGTTCTGTGTTGCAACTTGGTGGGATTGATCCTATGGAAAAGAGGAAAAGACAACGAGATGTAGAAAGTGGAGGTGGAATCCTGACTTAATGCAACGAGTTGGAAAAAATAACTTTTTATCAAAGGACCATCAAAACGCCCCAAATCTCAAAACAAAATCCCAATACCCAAAGTAATACTTCCCATGACCATCCAAAGAAGACTCTTGAACCATCTTAAATGATTTTTAGTTTAGAAAAAATGACAAAGGGGTCTAAAGATTGACGAAAAGAGGCCAAAACCTCTATAAATAGAAGCTGGCAGCTCATTATCACCATTGTTAATTCAAAAATTGACTAAAATCCAAAACTGCCTCTTTGTGAAAATAATTGATTATGGGAGCCTCGGTGGATGAAACAACCATCTGCTTGGACCAAGTAAGTATAAACTACCTCATCTTGCAATATAATTCTTTATTTATGAATTTAGTTTCATTTTTGGGGGGGGTCGTCGACCTTCAAAAGGTCGTCCCTACGTCCATGTGGGTTTTCCTATGACATCCCGCGTGTACACTCACTCTGTCTTATGGAAAACCACATGTACACACAACCGTCATCACAACAGCCCACGCAGACCCTCCATTTAGTTCAAAAAAAGTTAAAAAAGTAAGAGTTAACCCTCTTAAACTTTTCCCATGTGCAGGAAGTATGTGCACTGGAGAGAAAGAGAGCATGAGGATATTAGTGCATTGGTTGGGGAAGACCCTAATGTTGTTGCTGCATTAATGCAATGTGGATTGTTAAGAAAATTTATGTTTCCTTTCATGCGAGCACAACCTAGGCTACTGAATGCCTTGGTTGACTACTGACATCTTGATGCAGAGGCCTTTATGCTAGAGAGGTAGTCACTGGTTCCAATGACAAAGGATATATACTTTCTGACTAGATTCTTCAGGAGAGAGGAACCAGTCAATCTCTGTATGTTTCCCTCTAGGCCTCACAATATATCGGAGTTGATTGGACTCCATTGTGAGGCGAGTACAGACTGGACGAGCTCGCAAGTGCCGATAAGCAAGATCTCATACTTAGCACTGCAGGCAATCATGTTGCTCATCGGGTGGACTACTAGGTCTGCAGCTTTGCATCAGGCATCCCATGCACAGATGAATTGTGTAGTTCAGTGCTTAAATGCACAGATTTTTGATTGGAGCACCACATTACTGGATTGTATGAACATGAAGCTAACAGACTGTTTGTTGCCGACTCAGAGGAACTTCGAGTTTGGAATGATTCTTTTCTATTTCTTCTTTGAAAGAGTGCCTAGTTTCAGCCCTCGAGAGGTGGTACGAGGGCATCAAGCCTCTCTTCCCGCGATATGCAGATGGGTGGTGTTGCTGCCACGATAGAGGGGAGGAAGGACCAATGAGTCCTTTGATGATGAATTTTTTGCTTGGTTGTCGCAATAGATCCCAGTCATAGAGGATTACGCTTATGTTGGGATTGAATTCTCGAGAGATCCTGAGATACCGGTATCTCCTGGCGAGGAGAGAGGAGAGATGGCTAAGCTTGTTTTTGTTTTTGTTTTTTTCTTTTTTTTTTGTTAAACATATGTAATTTTTATGTTGTTTTTTATATATATCATTTTTTTATACCAGAGCATTTTACAGATATGTGTCTATTATGTGTAGATGTGGGGCCAGTGCAACCAATGGATTACACAAGGAATAGGCAACGTCCTCAGCTAGGGGCCACACCCGTTGTCGCATGGGGACCAGTAGCAACAGGAGAGCTTCCATCCGATGAAGCTGAGAGGGTTATGAGAGGAGTAGAGAGAAATTTTACCTCACTCACTTGCATAGTCCCCATGGTAGAGATTGAGGATCTCCCACCATCTATGCATCCTCACGTAGTGGGGGCGCCACAAACATGGGTCCAGCTTTTTCGATGTTTGGAAAATGTTGTTGATTATTACAACAAGGCCCACAGGCCCCGTCCTTAGTTAGGCTGGACTTTTCACATGCCGAGGGAACTACTTGTATATGTTTTGAGGGCATAATCCCCATGACTCATTACTGGTCGTATTTTTGAGGCGCTTGTGCCCACCTATGTACTCTGGTGATTTTGATATTATATATGGACTTTTATGTCTTTTACATCTAGTTTACAAATGTATTTACATGTGTGTGTGTATTTTTTTTTACATGTGTGCAATATGCCAATCTAATACATGATTAGCTAGGGTGTCTGTAACTTGATTCAATCTCCTAGGAACATGGATATATGTAATGTAATCAAAGATTTGTTCTAAGAGACGTACCCTAAGGAACCATCGGTGTAGAGTAGGATCATAAACACGATACACTCCATTTAACTGAGACACAACTAGTTGAGCGTCTAAAAATACCCGGAGATGAGAAATACCATGCGACAATGTGTCACACAACAATTCTAGAACTGCACTGCATTTGGCAACATTGTTTGTGGTGTCACCTAAATAGATACCTCCTGAATATAAAAAATCACCTTGAGGTGTGTAGATTACCCAAGCAGAGGAAGCAAGCCTCTGAGTGTGTCGGCTGGCGTCGTACGCAAACCCAACGAACACCTCTGATTCACTTGACATCTGCCATAATGAAAAAGATGACATCAACACGACACATTCATAAAACCGAAAAAGGGGTAAAAACTAAAACATGCAAAATGTACAAGAACTATACATATGTTACAAAACGTTACCCAAGGTGACCTACCTATGAGTAATACTTCTTGAGGTAGAGCCCATTTCTAGGCTCCGCCAATGAATTTCCCTCAAAGTCTACCAGATGATAAGTGCCCTTTTTTAGAACCTCTTTTATGATGAAAGGTCCAAACCACATGGTTTTGAATCTTCTTGTCCCTAGGGAGTCTTTATCCTGGTCATAGACCAGGACAAGGTCACCTTTAGAGAAAATCTGAGGATGAACGAACCAATCATACTGACACTTGACCTTTTGTTTGTGAGCCTCGTTGGCCAGGGCCGCATCACAATGCTACTCATTGAGTTTCTCAAGGTATAATAACCTCTCTTCAAGTGGAGAAGTGTTTGGCAGTAACTGTACTGCCAACTTTAGGGACGGGATCTGACATTCTATAGGCAAGACTTCTTCCATCCCGTAAACGAGTTGAAAAGGTGAGAAACCAGTTGCAGTCTTAACAGACGCTCGGTAAGCCCATAATGTCGAGTATAACATCAAATTCCAATTTGACTTGGCCGAATTGATCGTTCATTGTAGGATGGTCTTAAGAGATTTATTTACAGCTTCCACCTGACCATTGGCTTGGGGGTAGTAGGATGACGAATGTTCTTGCCACAACCCAAGCTTTGATGTTAATTCGGTCATCATCTGGTTCTAAAAGTGACTACCATGGTTAGTGACAATCTCTCTCGGGATGCCGAACCTTATAATTATCTGGTTGAACAAAAGGAAAGATGAAGTTTCTCCATCATCTTTAAACATTGGCATAGCTTCGACCCACTTCTTGAAGTAGTCTACGAATACAATGATATAACGGTACCCCCTTGCTGAAGGAGGGTTTCATGTAGTGTAATCAATCCCCCACTTGGTGAAGGGATCAACTGTGATGAGAAGAAACATGGGAGCAGGATGTGCCCTCATCTTTCGAGAGAAGATCTGACATGGGTGGCACTTCTTGACTAATTCGATACAATCTTTGATTAATGTTGGCCAGAAGTAACTGGCTCGTAAAATATTTTGGGTTGTTGCCAACCGTTGCCAACCCAGACAAATGATTTCCACATTCTCCAGTATGGAAGTCGTTAAGAACGATAATTTCTTCTTCATGAGTGAGACATTGGCGAAGGATGCAATATACACCTCGACGATACAAAGTGTCGTCGAATATGAGATAGTTCTTGGCCTGATGGCATATACGACAACGCTCATCGCGAGAAGCAGAGGCAGGTCACTTCAAATTCTGGAGATAGACAAGTATATCTCCATACCAGGGATCTGAAGATGCGATCAAAAAAATGTCTCCTCTAATAGGCGACTCTTAGGGCATAACCTCACCGAATTCAACCGAAAGTTCCAAGATGAGCTCCGCAAAGACTAGTGACTTTTTGGATTTAGCTGAAACAAAATTTAAGTTAAATTCCTAGAGGACAATTATCCATCTACTGATCTTCCTACCAATGACGTGTCATGTTAATACATATTTAAATGGATTCACAATGGCAATGATGGTGGTCTTGTGAAACAAAATATAATGACGGAACAATTGAATAACATGAACGGCTGGCAACGCCAGTTTTTCAATATGGGAATAATTGAGTTTTGGTCCAACCAGGCCTCGGCTCAGGTAATTAATCACATATTCTGAGAGGAAATCATCCTCCTGAACTAAGACCATACCGATAGTCAACTCTGCTGCATCCAAGTACAATAAAAAATATTTGTTATAATTAGGTGGTCGGAGCAGAGGAGCAGTCGTGAGGGCATGTTTCAATGTGTTGAAAGAGTGTTGAGTGGATTCGTCCCAATGAAAAGGGATGTATTTCTTTAGCAAAGACATAAATCCCTTTGTGATTTCAGCATAGTTGGCTATGAAATGCCTCAAAAAGTTCTCTTTTCCCTGTAAAGTTTGAAGATGAAGGATTGTACACGGGGCAGGCAACTGAAGTATTGCCTCCACCTTGAGAGGATCGACCATGATCCCTATTGTTGAGACTATGAAACCTAGAAGTTGTCCTGACGTTACGCAAAATATGCATTTGTTTGGATTCAAGTGAATCTGGAAGTAGCGACATCGCTCAAAGACAAGGCAGAGGTGTGTGGGATGATCCATTCTCTTGTGAGATCATGATGTTAAATCATCTAAATAGGCTTTGACTATATGCTTGAGATCATGGAAAGAAAAAGACATGGCCCGCTGGAAGGTAGCTCCAGCATTTTTGAGATAAAAAGGTATCTTACGATAGGAAAATGTACCCCATGGACATATGAAAGTTGTTTTGTGTTGGTCTTTGGGTTTGATCTGTATCTGATTATATCTCGAAAAACCATCCATGAAAGAAAAAGCCTCACAATTGGCGCATTAATCGACTATTTGGTCAATGAATGGTGTGGGAAAACTTATCTTTTGGACAGGCTTTGTTCAAATTCATGAAAATCTGTACATACATGAATCGTGCCCTGTTTCGTGTTGACCGGCACAGGATTTGACACCCATTGGGTCAAATGGACAGGATAGATAAAAATTTCTTTGAATAGTTTCTCTATTTCAACCTTAATAGTTGTTGCTTTCTTGGGATTAACTAGATGAAGCTTCTCCTGAACTGGCTTGGCATTAGGATAATTTGTGATTTCATGTTTGACTATTTTTGGATCAATGCCTGGAATTTCCTCGTAAGACCAGGAAAAAACGTCGTGGAATTCTTTAAATAAGTCTGTTTAGATTTTAATCTCTTCAGGGGAACAATCAGCTCCGATGAAAACATTCTCCACAACGCCAGGGGTTCTAGAGATATTAATCGGTATAGTTTCAGTGATAGTTTCCATATTACCCTCGACATAAACCTCATGTGTAGCCAAGGGATTGATAGGACAAGACCTATCTCCAGTCATAGTCAAGGTGAATTCCCCTGCTTTGATTTTGCTTAACTCTGGGAGGAAGTATGATCTGTGATGGATATCATCTCAGGGTTTGTCTGGACTAGTCATTTCTTCAATGATTGCTTCGTCTGAGGGCAAGACTAAGTCTAACAAATCGGTATCAGCGAAGGAACCTTGAGCCCAAATAGGCTCTAGAATCAGATCTAACTCTTGTGCAGGAGTTGGATCGGTGTCGGCTGAAGCTTGCTGGACTAAAGAGTACGTTGCTTATTCCATGGACATACCATGGTGCCCTGTCCCTTCCATCGTGGATGATGGGGAAGGAAGAATCCACAGATCATTGAATTAAGTCGTGCGAAATGACGAAACTTGGAAAATATCAACCTTATGGTGGTCTGATATGAACTTGACATTGCCTTGAGGAGGTGGGTAATCGAAAGTACCCATCAAATGTGGGCACAAACCAACCCCTATGTTGACGATGCCCGGTTGGGGATTATCAATCATCGGAACCGCGGATGCCCCCAATGAAGGGTCAGATTGGGAGAAGGACAATTGATCAATGGTCATGATCTGACCCTTGTGTGGAAACAACAATACCCAAAAAATGGTAGTGACCATTTCTTGCATGGCATAGGTCCAACTCCTACCTAACAAGAGATTGTAGTCGAGGGATGTGTTTACTACTTCTACCTCGATGCACATGGTCTTCCCTCCTAATTGCATGGGGAAAGAGGGGATGATTCCATATGGTTGGAACGAACGTCGTTGAAAGAGGTAAGAAGAGTAGGTGACAGAGAAAAAATGGGCTGGCCAATGGCCTTCCAACATGCCAACAACATGACGCATGTCGAGGTGCCTTCATCAACCACCATGCGAAAAATGTTCCAAGTAAAAATTTTCGTGGGGTAGGCCACTATTATCTGAAATGCTACATGGTAAGGGAGACGAGGTTTTAAGTGGGTTGTATCCAGGATGATTGTACCTGGATTACAAGTCTCAGTAGATCCTAAAGCCGCTAACAAAGATTTGCTTTGGGAACGGAAACTTTGGAGGACCTCCAAAGTGGACATCGCACAAGGGGTTTGAGACAAATCCTCCACCACAGAATAGTTCTAGGCGGCCCTTGTGTTTGGGTTGTGAGAAGATTTCTTGAATTCACCTTTTGGGATGCATGTCATTGTTTCACCCAAAGTCTTCTTGATCAAGAGAGGAAGAGATGGGATTTCATCTTCTTTACCTTTCTCATAGGTGCTTGGTTTACTGTAGTCATGCGCTCTAGTCGATATAAAATCATCACCTTTCATCATATACACATTCGTGGATGCAGGATTGTTTGAAGATGGAGAGGGTCCTTAACTGCCCCCTTCCGTGCTTGTAGAGGCTTGGGTTAGGTTTTGCCTATGTTGAAATGGATTTGTTAACATAGCAGGCTGCTTCTATGACACAAACTTTTGGGCCTCTGCAAGCTGAGGGAACTGGTGGGTCAGGTGGTCTTCCATGCACAAGTTACACGGATACTTTTCCTTCCATTTCTCGGTGTTTCCCCCACCAACATTATTAGTGGGTTTCTTATCCCCCCTTACCCTTCTTACGTTGTTTTTTCTTTCCATCGGGTTGTTGGGTGGCCTTCAGATTTGTCGATTGCACACTATGTACATCTGACATTTGGGTAGGGGGAGCAGCCGAAACAGTAGTTTGGCTGGCTGTTGTGTGTTGTATAGACAATTGTTGCAATTTTTTTGTCAGTTGTTCATCAGGGTTTGTTTTTGTTGAACCTACAATACCATCGGCATGTGGTCCAACTCTCTGTTTGTTTTTATCAAGTATGGATCATGGTGCATCCGGAAAAATCTCATACAGTAAACCAGATTGAGAATAAATTAGCTCAATCTATTGAGCTCTCATGATGGCATCTTCTTTGGAAAACACTCTCGATGTTGCGACGTCTTTGGATAGCTGTGGGACCAAATACTTAAGGAACCACTCAAGCAGGAATGCTGGTGGGACTTGTACCTTAATCAAACTCTTCCAACGTATCCATTCTCGGATGTGATCAGAGATATGGTCCACTTTTGTCTGTTTGAAATTGGCCAGCAATTTTGTGTTGGCATCGTATCTCACAAGTAATTTGAAATGGTTTAGGAACACCATTACCAATTCTCCAAAGGAATAATATCTCAAGTGGTCGAGCTCGATGTACCATTTCGTATCACTCCCAATGAGAGTGTGTTGAAACAATCGCAATTGTATGGATTTGTCTTTCAACGAATTAGACAAGCACCAAAGATGGAAGGTGGTCACATGATCTCCTGGATCTTCATTAGGCTTGGCTTCAAACTTTGGTATGTCCGAAGGAAATTTTTTCAGCATAGGGGGCCAATGTGGATTGTGACAGATGGGGTCATTCAACAACCTTGTCAAGTCTGGAAAATGTAAGGTTGCCAAGAAAGGTAGTTTTGGTTGTTGTTGATAACCATGGAAAAGGGACCTGGAGTTTGATTGGCACCAAGTTGCCAGGAAAAGTTGGGTTGTTGGCTAGGATTTTGGTAGAAACCATGGCCTTGACCAACGTATTGATTCAACATTTGAGGATACATCATCGGCTGGTTCTCGTAATAGGACATAGATGGTTGGGCGTGGGGTGTGTTAGAATGGATTTGTGAAGGGTTGCCCCATACCGATCCCATGGGCATAGGTCATGTGCCTTGCCCAGGGTTCCATTGGTTATGAAAGGGGTTTCCCTCAATCGTCATTCATGATGAGGGAACTAATCCTTTCCAAGAGTTCCAAGGTCTTGGTCTAGAAGGAATTCCTGGGTTTGCCCCCTATACAGGAATAGTACCCTGCACAGGATTTGGTTGTCCATAACTGGGGTTTCCCCCAGTCGAGAATGCAGTCGAGGACAAAGCGTTATTACCAAATTCTTCGAACAAAGAAAACGGTGTCGAACCTACCGACATATTATGAGAAGGTAGTCCTCGACTCCCAACTCCAAACAAACTATTGAGTATGTTCATCCCGGTGGAATCCTAGTGAGTTCCACCGAGCGAAGGGGATGAAGGAGGTATATGACCTCCCCCGTAAGGGAAAGTGTTATAGGAGGTATAAGGGCCTCCGATGGATTCTTGCAGAGGAGTGTTAGAACTCCCTACCCCTAGACCTAATGTCTGTAAAGTGGAGAAGTAAAGTACAGGACTTGTACCTGAGCTAGGAATCCCATATGAAAATGGAGGGCCTATCGCACTTTGGGTGAAGGGAGTAGTATCCGCTACCATTGATGGACTTGGACCACTGCTTGAGGTAGAGGCGGTCGAGACCATGGTAGTCTGGACTGGTGATGGTGGGTTCGGAGGTAGAATACACACGGTGACGACAACCGTGGCGAGAATATTACGATTCCCAGAAGAAGAGACGACATTTGCTTCCATTACTACCTACTTTAAAGGTGTTGAAAGGTCCTCTAACAGAGGTTGGTCAAGTGTGGTTTCCTATGACCCGGTCACTTCAAACGACCCTTGTTGGTCAAGTTTTCGCCTTAGAGGTGGCAGGGGTGTCTCTAGTCTAACCGGTGACGAGCCCAGAAGCCTTCATGACTGGTGGAGTTCTTGATCCTCCATTGTGTGAGAATATCAATGAAACGGTAGGGCTTTCTACTCGTTCAAAAAAAATCAGCACACATTAGAAGAATTCCCTACAAGATAAAACAAGCAAACACTAAACTAGTTGGAAGAACAGTTACAACAACCAACACTAGAGCAACTTACCGGTGCAAGTGCAACTTGAAAATGGAATCACCCTCCGGGTATACTCTGCAAAGCATGGCCCGTTGTTTGTCCTAGGTACCGTGGTATATCCCCACAGTCACCTATGTATGTCAATAAAAAATATAGGCAACTAGGTTTCCAGCGCACGAATAGTCACCAGGCGAGTACAGTCAACAGTCGGGTAGACCACAATGAGTAGGGTATCAAGCCCGAAACATGTCAAGGGTATTGAAAGAAAGTGTTCTAGAAGACAACTGAGGACCTCAAATGGATTCGAGACCCACGAAGCTCTGTGGCAACTGCAATCAATGGAATCCTAAGACAAGCCCTCTATATGTGTTCTCCACTACGATTGATCTGGCTTTGGAGGGGTTATCTCTACTACCTTTCCGCACATGACCTCATGTTTATCCCCTGTGTTAGAGGGGGTTCCCGAATAAATTTCATGATACTGAACTTGGGCACTCCCTAACTCAGACTCCAATGTTTGATTTAATGGCCTTGAAGAGTTTCCTCTCCAACCTAATTCAAGGCCGTAACCCTAAACTAGTTGGTTGACCCTACAAACATAAAAAGTTTAATTAATTTTAGATTTAGTGTTAATTTTTATGGCTTGTATTAACTCAAAGGTTATGAAAGTGAAACTAGTGATGTTTTGAGAGATGAAAAGAAAGATAAACATAAATCTGGAAACAAAATAACTTCTTCTTGACAAATTCAGATTTTCTCTTCTAAATTCTCTAACCAACTTTTAAAAATAAAATTTCCTAAGATCTTTGAACAACAAACTCAAAATATAATTTCACTCGACTACAAGGTACTTATCATCTAAGTAACCGTCAATAACTTATGAAAGAAAAGACTTCTCCTGGTCACTAATGCACACCAACAACTATTTAACCAAACAAAGAAATAAAAGATTTTTTTATTTATTTGAATGCTCACAAAGAAAAAAGGAAAAATATCGACAAGTAAATACCAAGAAAACTTCTGGCCTAAGCACAGATCGCAAAGAGTCACTTTAAAAATAACACACAAGCAAATTAAAATGGACTCTCACACTTGTCTAAAAACCCTATAAAAGGAAAATTTTGAGGAAAACTTCTTAATGAAAAACAAAGTTATTGTTGTGATCAAACCTAAGTTACTGACCGCTATGACAGAGACCAAAACACCTTAGAGGTATAAACTCTTGAAAAAGAAAAGGATGACTACCTCTCCTTAAACAAAATATTTTCTCCACAGGCACATTGTTGATAGTTCAACAACCAACGTGTGCACACGAGTTGTGTAAAGTCGGGGTGCGTGTACACATGTGCATACCTTATGTAGGCCGTGTGTACTTCTAAAACTCTTCAAAAATGAAAAGACAAGCAATCAAGCACTGGCAGAGACTACTAGTATTGAAAACTAGAATCTCTTGAAGAATCAGAAACTTACTGTGTCAGAAAAAGAAAACAATTCAAGGAAAATTTCATAGAACAAAACCAATATGAGGTGGAACCTAATCTATAAAAATGCAAACATAGAGCCCAGAATGAGTTCCAGAAAACCCCTAAGAAGGATCACTTCTGACAGGGGAGAGGATGACTGCCTCTCTAAAAGAAATCTTCTGAAATCATACATGCGACTGACAATTCATCAGCTAGCGTGTACACATGGGTTGTGTGAAGGTAGGGTGCAGGTATATGCCTGCAAGCCTTATATAGGCCACGTGTACCTTTGCGGGTCCCGTGAAAAAAAAAATGCAGCCAAGCAAAGAAATAGAGATAACTGGTATGGAAGACCAGAATCTTTGTTAGCTCATACTTTTGCAGAAACTTTAAAAATAAGAAATGAAACCAATTTTTTTTTTAAATACCCAAGAAAAATATTCCCAGAAACCCTAGAGATCCCCAGTATGATTGTCAATTATGTTGCGGGTGGGAATCCCTCCTACAGACTTAGCATTTAAGGGCTCTAATCATGCATGCAAAAAATGACCATTTCAAAGGCCTCTACTCTTTCCTATTCTCCCAACACAAAACCCCACATTCATGTAATACAATGTTGTAAATGAGATTTGGTAACTCTACCTTAAGTCCTTTGTTTGATGTCAATCCCTTTGCTTTCACTCGCTCTTTGATTTCAAGCCTCCTCCCAAAGATGACTTGCATTCACACATGAACAAACAAAAAGTTGTGAACATTCATTTCATATGCTAATTGTTGGGTTAGTTGTGAGAATATCATAAAATAAACATTCAACTTGAACACATGATATGGCAGGATGGGCAAAGTATTCCTTTTTGTATTAATCTTCACAAGAGTAAGATTACAATATGTGTTCGGCACTGCTCCTCGAACCTAGTCTTGGGCTCCTCTTCAACTGTCCTCCAACTGCTTTTCTCTATACTTCTCTTTGCACAAGGATGGCTAAAGGTTGGGACAAGGGGAATGCTCAATTGGGTATAGTTTCTTTACTATGATTTTCCTCCTTTAAAATGGGACCGCTACCCCTTCTTTTATAGGTTAGAAGGAGCTAGGTATTTGGTTGAATGACCAGCCATGCATGGCTGAAAGGTTTAGTTAACTTACCCAAAGCTGTGTGTTCCGTTAGAAACTTTCCTTTTTCCGTGCTTTTGTAGGTACACACGGGCTGTATTGGAGTAGCTAGCGTGTACACGTGTGCAGTAATGGAGCAGTGCGCATGGGCCTTTATAAAGGGGGTTTTTAAGAAGAGTTGTTTAGTAGTGTTTTGGAAAAGAAGGAATCTAAGATGGCCTGATGCCAAGTAAGCATATCTGGTGCAAATTAGGGTTATAACAACAACTCAAGAAACATTTGTAACAGAGTTGCGAGAAGACATAGTACAGGACCTGAAGAAACTAACTATCTCTACAATTGTTGTGCATATACATCTACAGATTCATCCTCACTTTCCTCATACAAATAGCCTTCACCAACTTTTTGCGGTTTTTTTAATTTTTTTATGTTTTGGGGGGTGCAGTTGTATATTATATTGTTCAATGTATTAATTCCTATGCTCGCGTTTCGAGGTTGAACATGTTTTGGTTGCAACAAATGCGTACTTGACCCCCTTTGAGCCTATATGTGCGAAATGCAACTCTCATGATTCTTCTCCCGCTTTGATAAGTGATGATATGATTGATTGTATGTGATGTAGTGAAAAATGTCCATACATATATGGACATTTCCTCAATGCTACCATCTGAACCGTGGGCAACAAAACCATGCATTGTACAATTAGATAGCCTATGTTACAAGATGTGCTTCTTGGGTTAGTAGAATTGTCATATGAAGCATATCTACATAAAAAGGCAAGAAGTGTCTACATGTTGCGTGACTTTCAGATACATAGAAATTTTACCTTAAATGAGGACAATGCAATATTGCATATCGGCTGGGAAAAAAAATCATATCAAGCTTTGGCAAGAAACAAAAATATCTCATGCGTCTCTGTAAGATTTCTTCAACACCCAGATGAATGTTCGTCGGACTTGAGTACTTGATATTCTAATTACAAATGTAATCGATGTTGTTATTTTGATGTTTTCTTGCATCTCCCAGTGAAAATTTTGCAATGTGTCTTTGTAATATCTCTTCAAAACCCAGATGAATGTTTTTCAGACTCTAGTACTTGAGAATCTAATTACAAATGCAATCAATGTTGTTATTTTGATGTTTTCTTGCATCTCCCAGTGAGAATTTTGCATATTTGTTTTGGTGTGCAAATAAAAAAAAACATGGTAGCTGGTTGTGGCTTTGATGGAAGAGCCTACACGGTTTTTGGGTGCCCAAGTTGGACAATTTTTTTTCAGCTATATAGCCATGACAAGATTTCTGCAATTTTTTTGGGGTGCCCGAATAAAATAAAAATTTGTATCCAACTATACATTTATGTTATGGTATCTTCATTTTCTCGATGCCCTAATTGAAAAAGAAAGGACTCAACATGGATTGAAACATCAACTTGATATTTTATTATATCACTATAGAGATTGCACGTGCATAAGATTGTTCAGTCCAAAAATGGGAAGCATGAAAACAAACCCCATAAAAAGTATCCAACTGTAAATAACTCGGGCCCGTCCTTTGAACCGTCGAAATAGCTTGCTCATATGGGTAGAATCATCAGAAATTTCCAATAATATTGGAAATTTGGCATTGTTAAAATTGGTAGTGATAGACCATGGCGCAATCAAAAGAAAATGTCCATAGTGATATTGCTTAATGGTAAAATAGTAAACGACAACTTTCTTGTTCCCCATTTTGAGATTTGGTTATAGCTAGTGTGTAGTGGCAAAGCTCCGTTGGTTTTGTGTTGTTTTCTGTTTAGAAAAAATTTGTTCATATCCCATGCCCCCGGTTATTTTCTCATGGGAACATATACCAAATGTAAGAGAAAACCAATGCCACGACGTGTTTTTCTTTATATATAAAAGTGTTTGATGCAAATGTTGATGCGTGCTTCTCTATGGAACCTTGTGGGATCTTGCTTGAGACCTGTTTGGTGTTTACTTGGTTCTTGGTTGTATGCTTTGTTCTAGAAAATTAATAATACATTCAGGATCTTTGCAATTTTTCTATGATCTTAAATACTATAGAGAACATACTTTTCCATTTAATATAAGCTCTGTGATGCAAATGTAGTATGTGGCTCGTTTTATCACTTTTCCTTAATCGATGAACTTGGTAAAATTAATCTCCTGGAATAATTTGAAATAAAAGAATATATATTGTGTGAATTCCAATGGAGATATGATATCAACAAGAGGCCATTAAAATTCAAATTCATCATTGTTATACTTGCGGTGAAGCTAACAATACAATAACTTTAATTAGACATCCCAAAATCAATTTTCTTGTATCTTTTTGTTACAGGTGAATCTTCTTGCAGACAAGCGGATTCCCTCTTGGTCTCTAGACTCCTAAGGCCAAGACAAAAAAGTTCTTAACATGGAAACTGACATCCTTTTAGGTCTAATCAAGATAACATATGAAGGAGAAGAAGAAATATATGTACCTTATTAACGACATTTGTCCTTGCAAATTCTAGGCTGAGCTTCGATCCTCAACTCCCTGATAGGTCCTGTAGAACAAACAAAGATAAAATGGACTTCCTATTCTACTGAGATTAACTCAAATGTAGATCTATCTACTGAAGACAAACTCATGTGGGACAAATATAAGTTTGAAAGAAACAGGCCAAGCATTGATGTATTGATAAGAACACGTAAAATTACTTACAATCCTTTGATGAAGGTGCAACATCTTCTTCCAATTCTCCTTGTCCAACCCTTTTTCTAAAGTAATCTACACTGATTGATTTGATGACATCTCACTTATGAGATCATAAGTTTCACATCTCCAATTTTTTTTGTTCATACCACTTATAGGATCATAAATTTGGTATCGATCTCTAGTCTCTACTCTCCCTTTCACCATGAGGAGGCCTCCTTATATAACCTTGGAGAGGCCCAACCACTTGAGAGATATTTGGGATAAGTTGAGGATTCTTCTCCTTCATTTGAGGATCTTCCCTAAGATCATGCCTTGACCTTCTATTCAAATCCAACCACCTTCAAAAATTGAGGGGATTCTTCCCTATTTTAGCTCAACAAACCAAAAATCTGCTCAGAAAAGGTAGCGTTCCCCCAAAAGGGTACACAGAGTGTTTGAGCACTCTACCAAAGAGGCCCAGGGAGTGTTTCCACTCCCTGATAGTGGGTAGGGGAGCGCTTCCCTCCAAAATCCATTTTTGAGTGGTTTTTCCAATGGCAAAAGGCTTGTACTCCTTGTTAACTGATTTTTCTTCTTCAAAACTAGTATTTGAGGTGTATTAAGTATCCTTATGATGTCGTTAGAGGCACAACATAGGAAATATGGCAGTATGATGTTTGTGACAATTGCAACACTTGTGCTCAAGATGCGACACTTGCAGACAAGATGCGACACTTACAACACTTGTAATGATTACACTTGTAACACTATTGAAGTGAGTAATTTTGATGTGTAACACTTTTCGAGGCTTCTCTTATACAAACAGATCCTGGAAACTATAAGCATGGCTCATTGTATCCATTCCTTGATTGAAGAACTTGTTCACATGTTTAATGCACTTCATAGTTGTTGTTAAAACCAACAATGGGGATTTCATAAACCAATTCCTGCTTCTGAAAGTTTACATCCCCTTTCTTTTTTCCCTATGCTTTCCATTTCTGGTTACTTACTCATTTTTCAAAAAATGCCTAGGTGCGGAAGTTGGTGGATTCATGTCTTCAGATTTCCACTTACTTTTATATCACCAGCCCGACTGAATGCTTCATAGTTTCATATTGAACAAACTTTTTGGATCGCGGGTTCCTGGATAGGTGGGTTCAACATTCAATTTCCATTATTGTGCCGCCTGCAAAACAACACTCGGACTTCCGTGATCTACAAATTAGCAAACAAATTCCCCTTTATCTCATTTTTAGCAATTTTCCTTGATCGATGAACCTAGCAAAATTAATATCCTGGAATAATTTGAAATAAAAGAATATATACTATGCAAATTCCAACGGAACTATCATATCAACGAGAGGACATTAAAATTCAAATTCACCGTTATTAATACTTGCAGTTAAACTGATAGTACAATAACTTTACTTACACCCAAAAATTGATTTCCTTGTATCTTTTCGATGCTTCTCTTATACAAACTTATCCTTGAAACTATAAGTATGAATCATTGTATCTATTCCTTGATTGAATAACCTATTCACATGTTTAATGCACTTCATATTTACTATTAAGACCATCAATGGGGATTTCTTACACCAATTCCCGCTTCCGAAAATTGCCATCTCCTTTTTTTTTCCCATCTTCTTTCCATTTCTGGTTACTTACTCGTTTTTTTGGAAAATTCAAATTCATCATTGTTAATACTTGAAATGAAGCTGACAGTACAATAAATTTACTTACACATCCCAAAATTGATTTCCTTATAGCTTTTCGATGCTTCTCTTATACAAACAGATACTGGAAACTATAAGTATGGCTCGTTGTATCTATTCCTTGATTGAAGAACCTGTTCACATGTTTAATGCATTTCATAGTTACTGTTAAGACCATCAATGGGGATTTCTTACAAAAATTCTCACTTTCGAAAATTGCCATCCTCTTTCTTTTTTTTCCATCTGCTTTTCATTTCTAGTTACTCATTTTTTCAGAAAATGTCTAGGTGTAGGAGTTGGTGGATTCACGTCTTCAGATTTCCACTAACCTTTATATCACCAGCCTAACCGACCGCTTCCATGTTTCATATTGTACAAAATTTTTGGATCGTGGGTTCCCGAATAAGCGGGTTACCAGATAGGCGGGTTCAACATTGTGTTTCCATTGTTCTTCCTCCTGCAAATAACACTTGGAATTTTGCGATCTACAAATTAGCAAACAAATTCCTCTTTATCTAGGTTTTTAGCACTTTTCCTTGATTGATGAACTTAGAAAAATTAATTCCCTAGAATAATTTGAAATAAAAGAATATATACTATGCAAAGTATAATGCAACAATCATATGAACGAGAGGACATTAAAATTCAAATTCGTCGTTGTTATACTTGCGTTGAGGCTAACAGTAAAAAAACTTTACTTAAACATCCTAAAATTGATTTTCTTGTAACTTTTCGACGCTTCTCTTATACAAACATATCCTGGAAACTATAAACATCACTCACTATATCTATTTCTTGATTGAATAACCTATTAACATGTTTAATGCACTTCATAGTTACTGTTAAGACCATTAATGAGGCTTTCTTACAACAATTCTTGCTTTCGAAAATTGCCCTCCGCTTTATTTTTTCCCTCTAGTTTCCCTTTATGGCTACTTACTCATTTTTCGGAAAATGTCTAAGTGCTGGAGTTGGCAGATTCACGTCTTCAGATTTCCATTGTTACTTTTATATCACCAGCCCAACCTACCGCTTCCCCATTTCATATTGAACAAACATTTTGAATCATGGGTTCCCGGATAGGCGGGTTAAACATTGTGTTTCCATTTTTCTGTCTTCTGGAAACAACACCAGGGATTTCGCAATTTACAAATTAGCAAACAAATTCCCCTTCATCTCATTTGCTTTCGCTTTCTATTTACTTGGTCCTTTTTCTGAATGTGTCCTTTTTCTGAATGTCTCATGATTTTATATACATCACCCAAAGTTCCACAATATACAAATTTCTTTCTCAACATTGCACTTCCATTGTTCCCCTACGTACAAACTACACCCGAAATTCCACGATATAAAAATTGATGGCCAAAATCTATCACTGTGACATATAATTTCACCATCAGCCCCTCACGTCTCCTGGGTATATCTTGTGACCCTTTTTTGTAACCCGCCCAACTTCATTCCATACTTGGGCTTTTCTTGGAATTTGTTTCATGGGTTGGAGGGTGGACGAAATGTACAATGCTTGGTCACTCTTCGCCATCCCCACTACCTTCATACTTCTTTCTAGTTATGCAATTATTAAGCTTTAATTCTAGTAGCTCATCGTGCAAGAACCATTAAGATTGTCATTAATGTCCAGAAGGTCGGAGAAGATTTGTCATTAATACAAATTAAACCAAGATTTGTGGGGAAGAGTGTTATCCTTTCCCAGTATTCATTTCAAACATGATGCAATCTCTTTCATGCGTCGGTTGGTTGGCGCCTTTAAGAAATATCTAATTCTTTATCTCTCTTCGCCATCACTGCCACCTTCTCACTTTTTTCTAAATATGCAATTAGTAAGATTTAATGGTAACAACTCATTACACACGAACCCTAGAGATTTTCATTGATCAGAGAAAGGTTCAAGGAGATATTCCATTGATAGGCATTAAACCAAGATTTGCGAAGGGTTATATTATCCCTCCCCAATTTTTATTTCAAACATTGTCTGGAGAAAACGGAAATTCTCATTAAATTATGGTAGGAGTTCTTTCAGATACAGTAAACACCTTCGAGCATGATGGCCAGAGGTTCCAGTATTCCAAGGCATATTCTTACTAATCATCTCCCTCTGCCCAGGAGAAAAAAAGGAGATGGCCTTGGTACACCGAGAGATATATTTCAAGCCAAATAATTCAATGGAAACCTTGCCTGCTTAGAAAACTGATCAGTTGCATTGATGGATGGAGTACAGTTTGATGCAATGGATTCCAAGATGGAAGAAGATGATCTGATGGACGATGATATGACAATGGATGATGGAAATGCAGAGATTGTTCTCACTCCTGCGCCCAAATTGAAATCAACCATAACGGGCGATACTTCCAGTCTTAGTGATGGCGGTCCTGACAACATCAAGAGAATGAGTTTCAGAAAAGAAACCAACGCTAAACGTAATAGCTACTTTGCAACTCAAAAGTAGGAATTCCAGAGGTCCAAATTAGTCCATTCTGGGGGGAAGTCTTTCATTGTAAGAAAATGATCTTTTGATGCTCCCAGAGATATATTTAAAGCCAAAAAAATATTTAATTGTGGGACCACTGTCTTTTTCCCTAGATATACAATCAAAATATTAGGGAATAAGGACAAGAACTCCCACTAGTGCAAGTCATATTCCTACTAGTCATCTCCTTCCACCCATAATGGAACAATTTGGGCCTCTGGAATTGCACGTGAAACCTGTGTCCCTGAAGTTTTCAAATGTAGAGAGGCAGTTTCTTGGTGTGCCCTAACTTTCAGTTAAGGGCTATTTCATTTTCCTTGCAATGTTTTTCGTCTTCTTCCTCACAGGAAGCTTCTGATAACTATCAATTTTACCACAGGATGATCCATCGAGGAGAATATTGCAAGGATTTCCTTAAAAAAAAAGCATGGTAATTAGTTTTGTATGCATGTTGAAGAGCATCTCGATGGCTCATGCATGTTGCAGATCTTGTGCCTGTGTTTATGGCAAATATGTTCAATGTTTTGGCCCAAAGAACTCCGTCCAATTTCTAAGGATTGATATATAGTGTTCAGTGTTCTTTTTTTCTTAATGGATTTACTATTAAAAAATTGATGAAGGAGCATCTCCCACGTCAAGCGAGCCAACGCGGAAGCGGAAGACAGCTGGACAAGCCAACACAAATTTTGAAAACACTTTGAAATTGTGGCGCAGATCTTAAATGTGTCATTTAAGATGAAGCGCAATTGTATATTATATTCGTACCTTGAGCAGATAGCTCTCGTCCTTAGTAGATAGATGACATTTAAAATAGTTAATGCAAGTAGGTAGAATTTCAATTCTAGATTAGACATTTGTAGAGCGCAAGAGGGAAACGGGATATAGACACCCTCATTGTGCATTGTAACATTATTGGAGTGGGAGAAGAGCAAGAGCATGCTGAGAGCTGTGTGAAGAACACCCATGTACAGACATTTGATTTAATAGAAGAAAGATTTGATTCAAATTCATGGGTTGTGTTGTTCTCTGTGTACTGATGATTATGCTCATGAATGTTTGTTTCCTGTTATACATTTGCTTTTATATTTTGTGTATGTGATTTTATGTTTGAAATGAATTATGAGAGGGTGAAGGAATGAGTTTCAATTGCTTCTCTAATTGAGTCAGAGGATTCCTGCAAGGAGTGCAGTCGAATCGTTCGCAAGGAGTGCGTTGACAGAGGGGTTCAATTAGAGATAGCTTTTGTTCTCATTTCCCCCAAAGGTGCAGTTGGGCACATAATCCGTGAAAGGAGTGCACAGGCTAAGTTTAGACTCAAAGTTGCGATTCTGAGCAAGAGTATTGAAGACTGCTTTCGCAGGTGTGCGCAGAGTCGAAAGACTTCAACACTTAGACATTGTTGAAGGGTTGTCGCAAGGAGTGCATGCAAGAAACTTCTTGAGGGACTTGAAGGTCGTGGAAAAGCTCAGGAGGGATAGGCCTCTGAGTAGCTGAAGAACAGTGCAGTGAAGTTGCGAATTTGAAGTTGCAAGGGCGTCGCAGGTTTGCGCGCAGGTGAACAAGTCTTTGTGGAGAAAGTACTTGGTCCATTTCGCAGAATTCATCAAGGAGAATGGACAGTCAAAATCCTCCGAGGAGATTTCGCGAAATTCTGAGAACTGTTAGATCTTGAGAAGGTGCAAGGCGGTTACGGTGAGAACGTTAAAAGGTTCCAAGCTCAGGAGGATCAGAGTCGTCGATCCGAGTCACGAGGGTCCTTGGATTCACACGCATATCGTGAATCAGAGTTTCGTGAGTCGAAGCTTCAAATTGTTGCAACAGGAATCGCGATATCGTGAAACGTGATATCCTGACAAGCCCAGAACCATCCATCAGTGGGGATGCGTGTCAGGAGATCCAAAGGAGTCGAGGATCGGAGCATCGAAGATCTCGGAGGTAGGATACTCTTGCAACTTGGAATCGCGAAACGCGATATCCCGATGGGAGAGTTGTGTGGGCCCACAGTAGAGTTAGTGGAGGATAGGTGGCACACACATCGGAGTTTGGGGAAAGGAAAATCCTGAAACATTTGACATCAAGATTCGCGATCCCACGAACCCAAAAATCTCGATTGAAGTGACAGAAAGGGGAAAAGTCAACTCGCACGTGCGCGTCGGAGTTTTGGCGTATCGGGTATCGGGAGTCAGTAAGGCGAGTGGCTTGGTATCGCGAGTATCGAAATCGTGATAAGGGAAGTTCTGACAGGGTAAGGAGGAAAGTCAGCGTTGACTGGCAATTGGGTCTCAGAGATTCGAGGGCCCAGTGATCGACCTTTGACATCGCGAAGTCGCAAAGTCCGATTCCCTGATTAGCAAAGACAAGGGGATTGCACGGAGATTTTTGTGGGTGTATATTTCCCGATAGGGAAATAGAAGAACATTTGAATTCTTTGGGCCAAAAGAAAGATAAGATCCTATGAGCGGGCGTGCCTGAGGGTGCGGTTGTGCCAGGTGTGGTATCGGGTGTGCCTAAGGGTGCGGCTGCGCCAGGTGTGGTATCAGGCCTGCCTAAGGGTGTGGTTGCGCCAGGTGTGGTATCAGAGCCCAGAAAGATTCTTTTCTTTCTATAGCAGAGAATAATTCACCATGTCGCTGAGGAGAGAAAGACAGACACCTGATCCATAGGATAGGGAGGTGCGGAGAAGAGGTAGGTAGGTAACAAATCCAGAAATGGAGAGACAGATGCGTGATCTCCGAGTGAGACTTGAAGATATGGAGACAGCGCAAAGACGCACAACTAGTGCAGGGGATCTCAGTGATTCCGAGAGTGAAATAGAGGTTGAACGAGAAGAAGAAGTTGCATCCAAAGATGCATCAAATGAGTGTTTGATTAAAGCTATTTCCAGGATGGGTGCAAGAGCAAAGATGGACATTCCATTTTACGAGGGAAACTTGGATGCAGAGGAGCTTCTAGATTGGATTAGATCTCTAGACACATACTTCGACTATGAAGACGTCGAAGAAGACAAGGAAATCCAACATGCAGTCACAAGACTGAAAGGACATGCAGCATTGTGGTGGGATGAGCTACAAGCTGACAGACGCTGCAAGGGCAAGCAGAAGATCAAGAGCTGGGATAGGATGATCGCGAAGATGAAGTCGAAATTCATCCCGAGAGACTATCAAATCACTCTATTCAGGAGGATGCAGAACCTGAGACAGAAGATGATGACAGTGAAAGAATACACTGAGGAATTCTATCGATTGAACATCAGGGCAGGTCATCGAGAGAGTGATGATGAGAAAGTTTCCAGATATCTGAATGGTCCGAGATATGAGATTCAGGATGAATTGATCATGCTAACCATCCAAACAGTGGAAGATGCTTACCAATTGGCTCTGAAAGCTGAGGAGAAGCTGAGCCAAAAACAAGGTCAGAGGGACCGAGGCAGAAGTCAGCCCAGAGGCAAAGCAGTTGCCCAGGATAAATATCAGAAGCCCAAGGAGGAATGGAAGAAACCTCAGACTCATACAGAGAGAGGTGGAACCTTACAGCGAGGGTAGCAATATGCTGATAAAAGAGGATAGCATAATGAGAAGAGAGGAGATTATGATGATGGCAACACTTTTCCTCATACTAGAGGCAGAGGAAGAGGAAGAGGTGGAGTAATCACATGCTTGACATGCGGAAAGAATGGGCACAAGTCTTACGAGTGTCCAGAGAAAAAGAAGGACATTGGAGAAGCTCACATCACCGAAGCACAGAGGCGGGATGTTGAGGTCGAAGATGTTGAAGGCGGAAGATCGCTCATGATGCGAAAAGTCTTTTTGACACCCGAGAAGGAGGCGAAAAGTTCAGTCCAAAGGACCAAACTCTTTAGGACTTCCTGCAAGACCAAGGACAGGGTATGCAAGGTCATTGTAGATAGTGGTAGCACGGATAATCTCGTATCCACGAAGATGGTAGAGAAGCTGGAGCTGGAGATGACTGATCATCCAAGCCCATACAAGGTTTCGTGGCTACAGAAAGGACACCAGGTAACTGTTACTAAACAATGCTTGGTTGAATTCAAGATAGGTGGATATAATGATAAGATCTTATGTGATGTTATTCCCATGGATGTTTTTCATTTATTGTTGGGTAGACCATGGCAATATGACAGAAATGTGATTCATGATGGGAGAATGAACACATACACCCTAGAGAAGAATGGGAGAACACATTTGTTTCTTTCGATAATCGATAAGGAGTTGAATCCGGAAGTAAGCAACACAGTACTTCTCACGAGTGGGAAGGATATTCTTATAGAGGTTAAGAAGAAAGAAGATCCAC
The DNA here is from genome assembly GCA_009831015.1 of Picea engelmannii. Lineage (NCBI taxonomy): Eukaryota > Viridiplantae > Streptophyta > Pinopsida > Pinales > Pinaceae > Picea > Picea engelmannii. The sequence continues at coordinate 129,276 of ML783316.1, read as the reverse complement.
AATTCTTTGTGGTCAGGAAGCCGAGAATTGTTTTGACTAGAGTTCGCTGACATCATAGTGGATGAATTACCTCGTTCGTTGCCACTGATGAGGAGTGTGATTCATCATATTGATCTCATACCAGGAGATAATTTTACAAACAAAGCCGCGTACAGATTGACGCCACAAGAAAATGAAGAAGTTAAAAGGCAAGTCCAGGATTTGATGGACAAAGGTTTGATTAGGGAAGGCTTGAGTTCGTGTGTTGTTCCAACAGTACTCAGTCCGAAGAAAGACGGAGGCTGGAGGATGTGCACCGATTCAAGGGCGATCAATAAGATAACCATCAGGTACAGGTTTCCATTTCCGAGGATGGATGATCTGATGGATTGCTTGAGCAGAGCAAGATACTTTTCGAAGATTGATTTGAAAAGAGGATATCACCATATTCGCATGAGATAAGGTGATGAGTGGAAGATAGCCTTCAAAACAAACGAGGGACTGTATGAGTGGCTAGTCATGTTGTTTGGCTTGACGAATGCACCGAGTACCTTCATGAGGTTGATGAACGAAGTTCTGAAAGAGTTCATCGGGAAATTTTTCATTGTATATTTGGATGACATACTGGTTTATAGTAAATCAGTGGTAGAACACTTGAAGCATTTGGCTACGGTGATGCAGAAGCTACAGCAGGAGAAGTTGTTGATAAATATGAAGAAGTCCTCATTCATGAAGACATAACTCATTTACTTGGGTTTTGTTATTTCGGCGAATGAGTTAAGGATGGATCTGGATAAGGTGGAAGTGATCAAGAATTGGCCATCACCAAGGAATGTATTCGAGGTGATAAGTTTTCATGGTTTGGCTAGTTTCTACCGAAAATTCATCAGGAATTTCAGTGGGATTAGCACAGCAATGATGGACACAGTGAAGAAGCGGCATAAGTCTTTTTACTGGACAAAAGAAGCTGAGAAAAGTTTCAATTTGTTGAAATGGAAGATCACGCAACAACCGGTTTTGGTGTTGTCGGATTTCCTAAAGACATTTCAGGTGAAATGTGATGCAAGCGGGTTTTCCATAGGAGCAGTCTTGAGTTAGGAGGATAGGCCGATCTCATATTTCAGCGAGAAGCTGAATGAGGCGAAGGTGAAGTACTCCATGTATGATAAGGAATTTTATGCCAGCATACAGGCATTGAAAAAATGGAGGCACTATCTAATTCCAAAGGAGTTTGTTCTATATAGTGATAATCGGGCATTATAGTTTGTAACTCAACGGGAGAAGTTGAATCAGAAACATATAAAATGGGTTGAGTATATGCAGAATTTCACTTTTGTGATTAAGCATATTTCTGGTATTGCTAACAAAGTGGTTGATGCTTTGAGCAGGAAGTGTTTGTTGTTGCAGGAGTTCAGAGTCAAAACTTTAGGTTTTGATGATCTTAGGAACATGTACACAGATGATCCAGATTTTAGGGAAGCGTATGAAGCAGCTGAGAATCCAGTTCTCAGAGACAGAAGCCCTTGGATAGACTATATGATCTAGGAAGGATTGTTGTTCAGAGGCAATCAACTGTGTATCCCGAAATTCTCCATGAGGGATAACCTGTTGAAGGAGAAACACAGTGGAGGATTGGCAGGACATTTTGGCCATGACAAAACATTCATGAAATTGAATGAGTCATATTTTTGGCCGGGAATGCAAGAAGATGTCAAGAGATTTGTGGACAGATGTAGAGTTTTCCAGCATTCCAAAGGAAGAAGGCAGAATGCGAGTTTGTATCAACCATTACCCATACCAGAGAGGCCGTGGGATGCGATAAGCATGGATTTTGTATTGGGGTTGCCAAAGACACAAAGAGGTGTTGATTCAATCTTTGTGGTAGTGGATAGGTTTTATAAAATGGCACACTTCATTCCATGCTAGAAGACCAGGGACATGACTCACATTGCAAACTTGTTTTTCAAAGAGGGCATTTGACTTCATGGGTTGCCGAAAAGCATAGTTTCGGACAGAGACACTAAATTCATAGGGCATTTTTGGAGGACCTTATGGAAAAAGATGGGAACTAACTTGTCGTTTAGTTCAGCTTATCATCCTCAGACGGATGGGAAAACAGAGGTCGTGAACAGGAGTCTGGGAGACTTACTGAGAAGCTTGGTGACAGAGCACCACAACAGTTGGGACAACATATTGCCACAAGCAGAATTTGTGTATAACGACTCAGTGAACAGGAGCACAGGCAAAATTCCATTCCAGATTGTGTGTGGTATGCAACTGAGAGGAGTTTCTGAATTAAAGGATTCAGAATCGATGGTGACTAGGAGCGCAAGTGCAGAAGAATTCGTTGAGGCAATGAAGGAACTTCACAGCCAGGTGAAGCAGCGATTGTTGGATTCAAGTCAAGAGTATAAGCGCAGATCCGATCAGCGGAAGAAACAACTTCAGTTCAAGGTTGGTGATTTAATTCTAGCACATTTGAGGAAAGAAAGGTTCCCGAGGGGAACATACAATAAGCTGAAAATGAAGAAAATTGGACCATGTAAGGTCTTGAGAAAATTCGGGGAAAATACTTACGAGATTGAATTATCGGATGGAATTGGAATATCTCTGATATTCAATATCTCAAATTTGTACCGATACAGGGCTGGAGAAGCAGAGACTGGAGATGAGCAGCCATAAATCCAGTGGATGAAACAATTGCCAGTTGCAGAGAAGCCACAGATGGAGTGCATACTGGACAAGAAAGTGGGTAAGAAGACCAGGAGGAAAGAATATTTTGAATATCTGTTCAAGTGGAAGAATCATCCAGTTGAAGATGCCAGCTGGGAGACTGAAGCAGAAATACAGAAGCATGGACAGATTGTGCAGGAGCTCATGGACAGGAGCCCATGAAATTTTTCAAGTGAGGGAGTATATGATGCAGGAGCATCTCCCACGTCAAGCGAGCCAGCGCGGAAGCGGAAGACAGCTGGACAAGCCAACAAAAATTTTGAAAACACTTTGAAATTGTGCACAAATCTTAAATGTGTCATTTAAGATGAAGCGCACTTGTATATTGTATTCAGAACTTTTGCAGATATCTCTCGTCCTTAGTAGATAGACGGAATTTAAAATAGTTAATGCAAGTAGGTAGAATTTTAATTCTAGATTAAACAGTTGTAAAGCGCAAGAGGGAAACGGGATATAGACACCCTCATTGTGCATTGTAACATTATTGGAGTAGGAGAAGAGAAAGAGCATGCTGAGATTTGTGTGAAGAACATCCATGTACAGACATTTGAATTAATAGAAGAAAGCTTTGATTCAAATTCATGGGTTGTGTTTTTCTCTGTGTACTGATGATTATGCTCATGAATGTTTTCTTCCTGTTATACATTTTCTTTTACATGTTGTGTATGTGATTTCATGTTTGAAATGAAGTCTGAGAGGGTGAAGGAATGAGTTTCAATTGTTTCTCTAATTGAGTCAGAGGATTCCTGCAAGGAGTGCAGTCAAATCGTCTGCAAGGAGTGTGTTGACAGAGGGGTTCAATTAGAGATAGATTTTGTTCTCATTTCCCCCAAAGGTGTAGTTGGGCACAGAAGCCATGCAAGGAGTGCACAGGCTAATTTTAGACTCAGAGTTGTGATTCTGAGCAAGAGTATTGAAGACTACTGCCACAGGTGTGCGCAGAGTCGAAAGACTACAACACTTAGACATTGTTGAAGGGTTGTCGCAAGGAGTGCGTGCAAGAAACTTCTTGAAGGACTTGAAGGTCGTGGAAAAGATCAGGATGGATAGGCCTCTGAGTAGCTGAAGAACAATGCAGTGAAGTTGCAAATTTGAAGTTGCAAGGGCGTCGCAGGTTTGCGCGCAGGTGAACAAGTATTTGTGGAGAAAGTACTTGGTCCATTTCGCAGAATTCATCAGGGAGAACGGACGATCGAAATCCTCCGGGGAGATTTTGTGAACTTCTGAGAACCATTAGATCTTGAGAAGGTGCAAGGAGGTTATGAAGAGAACATTAAAAGGTTCCAATCTCAGGAGGAGTAGAGTTGTCGATCCGAGTCACGAGGGTCGTTGGATTCACTCGCATATCGTGAATCGGGGTTTCGTGAGTCGAAGCTTCAAATTGTTGCAACAGGAATCGCGATATCATGAAATGCGATATCCCGACGAGCACAGAATCGTCCATCAGTGGGGACGCGTGTCAGGAGATCCAAAGGAGTCAGGGATCGGAGCATCAAAAATCTCGAAGGCAGGATACTCTTGCAACTTGGAATTGTGAAACGCGATATCCTGATGGGAGAGTTGTGTGGGTCCACAGCAGAGTTAGTGGAGGACAGGTGGCACGTGCATCGGAGTTCGGGGAAAGGAAAATTCTGAAACATTTAACATCAGGTTTCACGATCCCTTGAACCCCAAAATCCTGATTGAAGTGACGGAAAGGGGAAAAGTCAACTCGCACGTGCGCGTCGGAGTTTCGGCGTATCGGGTATCGGGAGTCAGTAAGGTGAGTGGCTTGGTATCGCAAGTACCGAAATCGCGATAAGGGAAGTTCCGACAGGGTAAGGTGGAAAGTCAACGTTGACTAGCAATCGGGTCTCAGAGATCTGAGGGCCCTGTGATCGACCTTTGACATCGCGAAGTCACGAAGTCCAATTCCCCGATTAGCAAAGACATGGGGATCACACAGAGATTTATGTGGGTGTATATTTCCCGATAGGGAAATAGAAGAACATTTGAGCTCTTCGGGCCGAAAGAAAGATAAGATCTTGTGAGAGGGCATGCCTGAGGGTGCGGCTGCGCCAGGTGTGGTATCGGGCGCGCCTGAGGATGCGGCTTCTTTTTTGGATTTAACACCTCTTCTCATTGGCATGGTTCGGTAGTCTTGTAGTTCTTCGATATTGTATTTGCTTAGGTAATTTGCTCTAAAATGGAGCATCTAACAATTATATGACAATGCACTATGTCCATCCATGAGGCTTTTATTCAAACAAAAAATGAATTTCAGATAGTTTCAAAAAAACGTTCAATTCTATTCGTAATGCAAATAGAACATAGTAATACAAATCACAATATTGCAACAAGATCGTCATTCTTGTTTCTATACATGCAATTATTAATCTTTAATGCTAACAACCCATAATGCAAGAAGTTTAATACTTAAGTTAATATGTTATAGTCATGGAAGAATGTATCGAGAACACACTTACTCCCACAAGTTGCAATAAAATTTAATCTTCAACAAAGCATTTGCTGACAATTACTAGAAAATGATGGTTTTGCAACAATGGGCTTGTTTGAAACCAATTCACGCTTACGAAAATTGCCCTCTACCTTTATATTTTCCCACTCTTTTATCCCCTATAGTTTTTCTTTCTGGTTACTTAGTCATTTTTTCCGAAAATGTCTTGTTGCGCGGGTTGGCGGATTCACGCATTTCGACTGAGCACTTCCCCTTTGTCCAAATTGCACTTTACATTATTCTGTGACCTGCAAACAACACTCTAGATTCTTCGATATGCAGATTTACTTCTAGACTCCCACATCATCCCCTCTTCCATGTTACACATTTTGCACCAAAATGTTTCGATATATACAATTTGACAGTCGGGGCCTTACGACTCCTCGGGAACCCGTCACCCTATTTTGAAGCTCGTCTGACCTCTTTCCACACTTGACCATTTCTTGACATCTCTTTGGCGGATCGACGAGTTCGCGGGTTCAGGAAATTTCAAATTTCTATTTGTTTTTTCCTGTGCCCACTACCTTCATATTTCTTTCCAAGTATATGTAGTATGTATACAACTTCTCCAACAACATACAAAAAAGATGTTTCCAGGAAATCGAATATCTATTGCAAATTCGAATATATTGGACCTTCTTTTCCCTCTTCTATACTTGACCAAATTGTCATTTCTTTTTCCCCTCTACTCTCTCTTTCTTGTTACTTAGTCATTTTTCCGAAAATGTGACTCCAACCAACCACTAGCCATTCGATGCCTAGGCACTTTTTAGATCACGAATTCCCAGGCAGGCGAGCTCTGTATTGCACTTCCATTGTTTCGTGGCCCACAAACAACACATGGACCTTTGAGATATACAAATTTATTTCTGCACTACCACATCATACGCTCTTTCGTGATACACAGTTTGCACACGAAAGTTTTGAGACCTGACCTTTGGGTCCTCACCTCTCCTGGGAAGCTCTTGTCACCCAGTTTTGAAGCACCTGTGTCTACTTTCCATATTTCGCCATTTCTTGGAATCTCCTACATGCCTCCAATTCCTTACTTACTTGGCTTTTTTCAGTTATGGATTCCCAGACATGCGAACTGCACTTCCAGTGTTCCTTGATCTACAAACAGTCCCCCCCACTTCTAATATATACAAATTGACTTCCGAACTCCTACATCAGCCCTCTTCCATGTTACACAGTATGCACTCAAAAGTTATGATCAATACAATTTGACCATCGGACCCTCATGTCTCCCCCAAGACCCTTGTCATCCTATTCTGATGTTTGTTCGACCGATTCCCATGGCCATTTCTTGCAATCTCTTTTGCGGATCGTTGGGTTGGTGGGTTCAGACAATTTCCAATTCCTAGTTGCTTTTTTTTTTGTGTCGGCCACCTTCACACTTCTTTCCAAGTATATGCAATAAGTATATAACTTCTCCAAAAACATGCAGAAAATATCTTTCCAAGAAATGGAATATCTATTATAGATGTGAATATATTAGCCCTTCTTTTCCATCTTCTATACTTAACCAAATTCTTGTTTCTCTTTTCCCTGTACTTCATCTTTCCCATCACTTAGTCGTTTTTCCAAAAATGTCTAGTTGTGCAGGTTGGAAGAATTGCGAGTTCACGACTCCTACATCATCCCCTCTTTCGTGTTACATAGTATGCACTAAAAAATTTCGATCAATACAATTTGACCATCGGGTCCTCATGTCTCCTGGGGAACCTTTGCTAGCCTATATTGGAGCCCGTCTTCTGGATTCCTATATCAACGCCTCTTTCGTGTTACATAGTATGCACTCAAAAGTTATAATCAATACATTTTGACCGTCGGGGCCTCATGTTTCCTCGGGAAACCTTGTTAGCCTATTTTGAAACCCGTTCGACCTCCTTCCACGACCATTTCTTGAAATATCTTTCATGGATCATAGACGATTTCCAATTCCTAGTCATTGTTTTTTGTGCCAGCCACCTTCGCACTTCTTTCCGAGTATATGAAATAAGTATATAACTTCTCCAAAAACATGAAAAAAATATATTTCCAAGAAATGGAATATCTATTACAGATGTGAATATATTAGCCCTTCTTTTATGTCTTCTATACTTAACCAAATTCCCGTTTCTCTTTTCCTGGTACTTTATCTTTCTTGTCACTTAGTCATTTTTCCAAAAGTTTCTAGCTGCGCGGGTTTGCAAACTTGTGATTTCACGACTCCTACATCATCCCCTCTTCTGTGTTACACAGTATGCACTCAAAACTTTTGATCAATATGATTTGACCGTTGGACCCTCATATATCCTGGGGAACCCTTGCCAGCCTATCTTGGAGCCTGTCGTCCGAATTCCCACATCAGCCCCTCTTTCGTGTTACACAGTATGCACTCAAAAGTTATGATCAATACAATTTGACAGTCAGGCCCTCATGTTTCCTTGGGAACCCTTGTCAACCTATTTTGAAACTTGTTCGACCATTTTCCACGACCATTTCTTGCAATATCTTTTGTGGATCGTAGACAATTTCCAATTCCTAGTATTTGTTTTCTCTTCCTACCACCTTCGCACTTATTTCCAAGTATATGAAATAAGTATATAAATTCTCCAGAAACATGCATAAGATATCTTGCCAAGAAATGGGATATCTATTACAGATGTGAATATATTATCCCTTCTTTTCTATCTTCTATACTTAACCAAATATTTGTTTCTCTTTTCCCTAAACTTTATCTTTCTCGTCACTTATTCATTTTTCCAAAAATGTCTAGTTGCACGGGTAGGCAGACTTGCGGGTTTACGTTTTCACTTGTGCTTTTATATTGCGACTTCGACCAACCACTTCCCCATTCCATACCTAGCCACTTCTCTGACCACGGATTCCCAGTTGGCAGGCTCTAGATTGCACTTCTATTGTTCCATGGCCTGCAAATAGTACCCTAACTTCCACGATATACAAATTTACAACCGAACTCACATCATACTGTCTTTCATATTATAGTCTATCTATCATGCCCTCTTCTGTGGTACACATCTTGCATTGAAAACATCTAAGACATAAAATTTGATTGTCGGCTCCTCACATATCATGTGGAACTATTGTCACCCCATTTTGAAGCTCGTCCGTTCGCTTTCCATACTTCACCATTTCTTCAAATTTCTTTCATGAAACGTCGGGTTGGCGGGTTCAAGAAATATCCAATTCCTAATCGTTGGTTCCTGTGTCCGTGCCCTTTTGAAATTATCAATTAGAAATTATACATAAGATCTTATTTCTAAGTATGCAATTAGCAAGCGTTAATGCTAAACCAGGATTTGAGGAGATCTCCCATTAATATGCATAAAACCAAAATTTTTGGATGGTTATATTATCCCTTTCGAGTGTTAATTTCAAGCATCATGGAATGTCATTTTCCTGTCCTCAGGTTGGTCTGTTCACGAAATCTTCAATCCTCGATTCTAAAAATGATTTTGATCGACCATTTCCCTATTCCATACTTAGCCACTTTCCCAGAATTCCGAAAATATACAAATCGGCCGTTGAACTGCCCCATCATTCTCTCTTCCATTTTACACGTTTTGCAGTCAAAAATTTCGATACATAAAATTTGACCATCAGACACTCGCCTCTCCTGAGTATCCCCCGTACCCCTATTTTGAATCCCGTTTGACCATTTTTAGACCTTGCCATTCATTCCTTGGTCTTCCCTGACTCTGTGACCTTCGCACTTGTCTATAATAAAAAAATGTTTATATATATATATATATATATATCTTGTTTCTAAATATGCAATTAGTAACATTTATTTCTAATAGCTCATCGTGCAAGAACCATATAGATTGTCATTGATGGGCAAAAGGCTCGAGGAGATCTCCTATTAATACGCATTAAACCAAGATTTGCAGAGGGTTATATTATCCCTTCTGAGTGTTGATTTCAAAATAATGAAATGTCGTTCGCACGTCGTTGTCTTGGCATGTTCACGAAACCTTCAATCCTTAATTGCTCTTCTCCATACCCGCCACCTTCATGCTTCTAAATATGCAATAAGTAAGCTTTAGTGCTAACATTTCATCATGCAACACCCATACAGATTGTCATTAATCAGTGAAAGGCTCGAGGAGCTTTCCCACTCATAAGAATTTAACCAACATTTTGCGGAGAGTTATATTATCGCCTCCAACTATTCATTTCAGCCATCGTCTCGAGCAAAGGAACATTCTCATAAACCTATGGAATCAACTCGGCAATAGTTCTATGGAGATATAGTGAATATCTTCGAGCACGAGGACTAGAACTTCCTATGGTCCAGGGCATATTCTTATTACTCATCCCCTGCCTCCCTGAAGTTTTTTACTGTAAGGAGTTGGTCTCTTGGTGCACCGATAAATATATTTTAGAAAAAATAATTATTCCACTAGTTGGTCTCTTTCTTTGTCACCTCAGGTCTTCCGCCAGATGTTAAGATTGTCAGAGCCAACATTGACGTCCAAAGGATAAGATTCCAAGCAGTTCCTAACAAAGCATAATAACGGGTTGGACCTCTTGCCCGATTTCATGGAAGACCCAATGGTAGTTCCTGAAGATATCACAAGCTTGTAGGTTAGTTCATTTAGAAATCCATTCCGCGAAATTTCCTGTTTGTTTACAAGAATAACAGAATAGGAGTCCACAACAACTATTTCCTAGATGGCTCTTTATATTTTGTATTTCATAGTCAAGGAACAAGCCATTTTTGGGGGGGCAAGCTAATTTCCCATGAAATATATTCCCAGTTGTCAAGCTTCAAAAAGGAGAAGAAATTTTATATGTCATCCTACTTCGCTTTTGTGAGAGCACATTGTTGCCAGTTCCCAAAATTGTTTCTATCCAAGAAGGTCAACTGGGAATTCAACCCAGTAACTTTCTGGTAACATGCCTTGTGAAAGCACAAGGACTCCCACTCTTTTTATGATGTTTTTAATCGCTTCGTGTATGTTTTCAAATTTTTGTTGCTGGGAGAATATGCTCCATGCATATCTGAACAAAAAACTATTTTTTTGGATAGGAAGGGGACACTTGAACATTTGGATAATTACACTGTGATAAGGATTTTTGGCTCTAGGGAAAAACCTTCTCTCCTTCCATGTCACATTACGGACAAAATGTTTTTTACAAAAGTAGCAAGGCAGTACAAGTACTGGTTTCATCTATTCCAAGAGAAGAGAAAAAAACAGTTCATTCCTCTGCCTTGGAAAGTCGAGGCTTCGTGTTGAGGAATGTCAACAAAATTGATGAATTTGTAGCCCATTCTAGCAACTCGAACCTAATATATGTTGAAATACTAAGAGGGTTCAAACCTGATAATTTATTTTTACAACATTTAGAAACACTTGGCTTCGGAAAATGTTTTTTCAAAACATAGCTGACCGAAAACAGAGACACTAGCGACAACGCTCCTACTTCTGATGGTGGCAACCTAGACACACTGCAAAGCACCATTAAATTGTACAAGCAATGGGGAAAAGGTCCCGGTGAGAAGAGTGTTCAATCAACGAATAACACTCCCAAAAGGACGACATCTCGAAGCATCGCTCCAACGGCCCACCATAGCAACAAATCAACTCATATTTCTTCAAATGAAGGAGGAGATAATTACCCTCCTCACTCTAAAATTGATAGTTCTCACAAGATTCCAGTAGACAAGAAGAGAAAAAAAATTGTGGGACAGGCAAAAGAGCCCAAAATTCAGAGTGAGAACATGGAACTTGAGCCTGATCTGGATAGCATATTCCTCTACCTTGATCATCCCAGAGACGTGATCCAACATAGTCATCCAATGGAGATATTTGACACCTAAAATTTTGATGAAGATGAATCCTTCATGTTCCAGAGCGTTCTTTTTGACAACCAGTCCAAAAAAATGATTATTGAAAAAAAAGATGTAAAAAATAAGAAAGAAAAATCTCATTCAGAGGTTAATCTTGCGAACATGCAGCCGTCCCAAATCTATTAACTTCACATAGAAACCGTATATGCACTTGATGATTCCATTGGAGGCATCGAGGCTGAGAATGCCAGACTGAAGGACCGGGTCAAGGAATTGGAAGAGGATTTGATTCCTATTCCATTGCTTTCCAATCCTTTGGCAATAGCCATGCTTGCCACCCCTGCAGCCAAGTTAAAAGGATACTCCAGCCTTCTCGCATCGTGTAGAGGAAATGTGGAGAATAATATCAAGAAAAGAATGGAACTGGTTACTGAGGCGTGGGAAGCATCACAAACCATGAATTCCCTTGGAACGAGGGCACATAATTTGTTCAAACATTTGCAGGAGGAGTTAAAATATGAAGAAACATTTCTATTTAAACATGGTCCTTCCTTTTGGCACCATTTTCAACATGATAGAAACAAGAAGAAGACAACAAGATCTCCCATCCAAAAACCAGATCGGTCAATTAAATGCATGATGGAAAGAAAAAGTGAATAACCTGCATCTCATTGTTCAGTCATGTGAACAAGCCATATCAAAGAAAGAAAAATTATAAGTTGTCCAGAATAAACTTAGCTGGAAGGACCAACGACTTCCAATACCCCAACTTAATCGTCAACTCCTTGCCCTTAACTAGGAAAGACTTCGATAAACAAGTTGATATTTTTAAGGCATTGTATTTGGAAAAGTTTTACAACATCCTTGAATATGGTCAAGATGACATCAACGACTAGCTAGTCGACTATTCAATACATAATGAGGAAATTGATCAGGCTCTGCCTAATCTTTCTATCAACTTCGGGGAATTAGAAAATGAACTTTTCAACATAAAAATCTAGAATGAGATCAACGTCGCCCCAATGAGAAGCTACATTGAAGAATGGCTTGAAAGGGAATTGAATCAAGTCGTCGATGAAAGGAAACAGGCAGTTGCCACGATTCCAAGAGTCGTCGACGACATCAATGAAAAGGCATCAGCAAGCAAATAGAAAAATGGGTCATATGTACCATCACTACAAGTCTATTGATCGCATCCTACTTTGTTTATCAACCCAACTATTCCACTTTTTTAAATAGAAATGTTTAGCCAAAGATTGATACCTTTCAATTTATTATTTTCAGGTATTACACTCTATCGTCACCCACTTCTTCTTTCTACAGTCCTGTTTCTTGTACATATTTCTCTTATGGTCTGCGGGAGCCCCAATCCCAGTCTATATAACAAATGCATTGAAATTTCCAGGAATATGTAACGGACTATTATTTTTTTATATCCTTTTATATTTATGTCCTCATACATTTTTATCTTCCACCAATCTATATGACAAATGCATTTCAATTTCCAGGAATATGTAACGTTTTTGATATATTTGAAATTAAACTGTTTTTTTTATCTCCTTTTATATTTATGTCGTCATATTTTTTTATCTTCCACTATGCATGAATTGTATTTTCTTAATATACATACAAAATAGACAAAAGTTTTCAACATAGTAAAATATATTATATACGTTCAAAAAATAAATGGGGCTCTAGAGGCCACATGTCATTTACTGCATGGATACCACCTGTGCTTCATGTTACTTGCCACATCTCCGATGCAGTTTCCATCTACCTTTGCTACTTTTTCCTATCCCAATTCAACCCAGAAGGGACTACACTACCACACAACACTTGTTTAATCTAAGAGTACTTAATATGTCCCCATACATTCTGTGTGTTAATACTTGTCAACATCTCTTAGTCACATTCCAAAATGAATGGAAACATGTTTTGCGATAGTTGTGGTTGATTTTGGAGCATTGTGTAAGGTTCCATAGTGCGTTCTTATTTTTACTTTAACCCGAAGGGTTATGAAACACTTTTCTATCAACACATATGGACCCCAAAGAAATATAAATCATTGTACAACTAGTAGAGTGTTCTATGGTAGGTGGTAATGTTCTACATTAAAATATAGAGTGGTCTATAGCAAGCTATAGTATACAGTAGGTTGTAGTGTTCTATAGAAACACTCCTACAACCATAATTAGTATTCAAAAACCAAACAAACCCAGGAAACATGTCATTTCTCATCCTAAATTACAAAAAAATCTATGAAAACAAAGAAAAATAGTTAGACATACATCATCACCTTTCAGTGTTGTTTTGGAAACAATTTATCATATAATAAATAAATATTGTTGGGAAAAGGGGTAAGGAAAATGGTACATTAGGAAAAACAAAAGTGTTCATAATAGAGACCCATCATAATGCTAGCATTTTAATGGTGGTTTAAAATGGTAACATCTAACATTCCGTATAACCAGTGGTTGGTTGACAAACCACTAATGATGTTAAACTCCAATGCAAGTTAGGATATTATATAGATGAATTTTCACCTATAAAGATTATTGCATATATATGAATTTAATACAAGTTAGAATATTGTATATAGATGATATAGATGGATTTCATTTATCTTGTATATTGTGTATTAACATATAATGATTAACATCCCATAATTTAAATTAAAAAAAAAAAAAATGAAAATTCCTTAATGATTAGAATGAAAATCAATATATTATTATAATGCATCTTAAAATGAAACTATGAAGTTTGTAATATTATAAAAAAGCAACAATACAGTAGAAAAACATGATATGATAGAAATAACATGAACACAACCTGACTCAAACTTAACAAAATCATAATACCTAAATGATAGGATAAGTACTCTAAAATAGATGCATAAATGGTCTATATATATAGAATGCTACCAAAATACCTAGAAAGATGTGATAAGGGTTTAATATTTAGAATGTGAACAAAACACAAATGACATTATTAAGGATGTCATTAGACTGTAAAGAGAAAAAACTTAGACTCTAAAGGGATGCTCTTGAGATGTTGTAAGGATGTTATAGATATGGTATAGAAGTAAAGAGATATCATCAAGACAATAAGGGCATGCATGAAGGACATTAAATACATGTTAATATGACACTAAAGGATCCCTTAGAATGCTCAAAAGATGCTAAAGGGAACAATTAGGATGCTAAAGAGACATTAAATTGAATTTTAAAATGCTAAAAAAAAATGTTACATCATACTAAAGTATGCTTACAAAAAATGTTGTATCATACTAAAGTATTCCTTAGGATGCTAAAAAACGATGATACAAAGGATAAAAAAGATGAAGAGAAGGATAGTAATGGACCCCCAAAAATGCACAAAAAATATGTTACATGATACTAAAGTATTCCTTAAGATGCTAAAAACGATGATACAAAGGATGAAGAAGATGAAGAGAAGCATAGTAATGGAACCAAAAACAAATGCACAAAAATTACAGGGATGCATGAAAAGGCTGAAAAAAATATACTTTGTATAATATTATATTTTACATCCTAGTAATAAAATAACAAAGAAGAGAAAAGAAAAAACATAAACCTAGGTGTAACTTATAAAAAAAATTTAAGTAGGTTGATCAAACTGCAATTGGTGATGAGCTTGGGTCTTCTCCCTTAGAAATAAACATGAACCGCTTACTCATGTCATCACTAAAAAGTTGCTTCCTCAATATAGGGTCCTTTGAGGACTCAACCCCTAATTTAAAGGAAAGATATAAATCAAGTCCTTTTTTTTTCAAAGAGCATCTATCGAATCGTAAATTAAATTAAATCCTATGTGGACCAAAGTGTATCTCTCAAATCCTAAGGAAATACATTATGTTATTAAGCTTTATTTAGAATAAAGCAAATTCTCTGTGGACCAAAGGGTATCTCTCAAATCATATGGAATTACATTATGTTATTAAGCTTTATTTAGAATAAAGCAAATCCTCTGTGGACCAAAGTGTATCTCTCAAATCCTATGGAAATACATTACGTTACTGAGTTTTATTTAGAATAAAGCAAAAGACATCTTACCTATTTTCCATTTTTTATTCAATCATTTAATTAAATAATATTTTATTATTAATAATTTTGTTGGAGGATAATAATTATAATTTTATGTTAAAAAAAGTTATAGTGTAATTATATATAAATTTAAATTTAAGAAGTTTAACTATATATAAATTTAAATTTAAAATTATATGGTTTGTTATTCAAAATTTTCTTATCCTATTTATTTTAATTCGATAAAAAGTTTTTAATAGATATATTATTTTACAAACTAATATAATGATACTATGATTTGATCAAACATATCGTATTTAAAAGAAGAGAAATTAGATATTCTACTCATTCATGCAACTTGGAAGTTCATTGTTGGTTCCTCAATGCTATGTGATCTTCCATTTAATACACATAATTGTAAATACCAAATGGGGACTCTATCTCCATAATAGATCATTTCACTTGCATGTCTTCAAAATGCACACATGAGAGAAGTCATTGGCCATGGGGTCCCCAAACTCAAGAATGAGAAGGGAAGGAAGGAAATCCACATCCCACAAAAATTGCAAATAGGAAATGATCTTAGTAATCAATGCATTGAACACCCCCAACTTGACATCTAACTCCAAATACTACCTTAGACGAGAGATAACCATAAACACAAAGAATTCCTTCTTTGAATCTCTAATCTCTAATAATCATGTTGTCATTTTGATGGCACAAGAATATCTTACCCTATTATCCACCTTCATCTTGCACTCGTCTTACCAATAAATCCATTTGTTGATGGAGTTAACTGCAGTACTCTGAGACTTAGCAATCTCTCTCTCACATATTTTCAAACTAGTTTGAACCTCCTTGAGGGTACACAAAATGCAACAATGATTCATGTAATGGAAATGACTAATTTGTTTAGAGGGAATAGTACACTGGGCCAAAGGGGAACTTGCGTTAAAAAAAAATTCCAAATAATGTCAATCTCACCACCCCAAATCCCTTTTATTCATGTGTGAAAAGAGCTAGTAACAAGGACAAGGTTCAATTGCATTAATAGATACCTAACATCCCTCCTTAAAATCCTACATACATGCACCCACTTGAACATTGTACAATTCATAACTATAAGTGATTCCAATGATAGAGTGATGAATGACACAATCTAACTATATGATTCCCACACACTGCTAGACAAAGTTATTGACACACTTGTTTCTTGATGGATGATCCATCATAAATGCCGTAGAATCATGGAAAGGGTATGAAAGACGGTATCACCATTTATCATTAACATTCACTCTTTTAATTGCACACCTTGATTGGCTTGATGATTGGCCATCTCATTTTGCTTCCACAACACCTGAAAGTAGGAGACTTTTGTAAAGCATTGGCTTAATTCTAAAGTCTCTTCAATAATGAGTAAGATCTTGATGTTTTTTTAGAGGCATTATTTTTCTATGGATCTAATAATGATGGTACAATCACCAGTTATAGTGATATGAGTCACTTCTTTTCTTTGGAAAAGATTGGGACCTTGATAAACAACCCAAGCCTCTATTTCATCATTTATTGGTGCACACAATCCTCAAGCAAATTCTATGTTTGTATATCTATTAGGGTTGTACCCCACACCTACCACTCCTAATTTAGAAATCATTATAATCAATAATATTGTACAATATTTTATTAAGTTGTAAGTTTCATGCCAGGTGATCGCTTGTAGGTTGTTGACATTAGCCTAAAGTTTATAGTGGTAAATAGCCAAATTGAAACTTGAACCTTGCCCAAATAATCCCTCCAATTACTAATTTCCCTATATTTAAAAAAATATATTATATAATATTTTATTATAAATAATTTAAAATATTTTAATATTTAATATTTTATCATTAGAATCTAAAGATTAGATTCATAATAAATAGTATATATCTAATGTTTTATATGATATTAAACTAAATGTGTTTGCTTAAAGATATTATATTTTATTTTTTTATATATTTTACACAATTGGTTAAGGGTTCTTTATCTCTTAGTGCCTAATTTTAATTGGTTAAGGGTTCTTTATCTCTTAGTGCCTAATTAGGAATCATATACATGTATATGAATTATTTTTTTTTCTTTTGAATTTTAATTATATATATATATATATATATATATATAATTATTTAATTTGAAAATTAACTCATTATTTTACAACCATTTTTTTTTGATAAATAAAATAATATCATTTATTAGAATTATTTGCAAGTCAATTACCACTTAGTTGGTTTTTCTCAAATTTATTAGAATTATTTACAAGTTAATTACCACTTAATTGGTTTTCCTCAATTTATAATGTTTAAAACTTTGGATACCTCCCATGAAAGATGGAGTCTTTCGATTGTAGTGATTGATGACAATATTCGAATCATTTGAGATGATTAATATAATACTCTTTAATCATCGCAAATGATTAATGATAAAATTTAATTTTTCAAGGATTCTCATTTGACATGATTAATAATATTATATTAATCATGATTATTGAATTTCTTCCAAAATATTTTATATAATTGTAATCATGATTTTTTCAGAAACACATGTTAAAAAGTTTTTCTCACCATTCTCTCAATTAAATTTTGGCCATCCATTATAAAACTCTAGCCAAGTTGAACAAATTTGTTTTATTAACATTTGATCTTTATAATTAAATATATATCCAAATGATTGTGATGATTAAATAAAGGTGGATTCCATGTTATGTTGTGCATTTCATCACTCAAGATGAGATAAGATGATGCCTCAATGAAGGAAGTCAAGGATCTAAATTATATATGAAAGGAAAAACACTACGCTTTCATTAAAAAAAATAGATTGCTTCGTACCTCAGTGTTTTTTTATATCAAATTTAATTGAATTTTATATTAGGTTTTATTCATTTTATATATATATATATATATATATATATATATATATATATTTTTAAATCCTAAATTTAATATATATTTTTTTTTTAATCCTAAATTTAATGATTAAAAGACATTTGAATTTCTAATAAATCAAACATGGTTAAAATAATGTAAAGGGCAAAATCCAACTTATTTGTGATGTAACTTATTCTTTAAAGCCATGCTACTAAGTGTTACTTAAATGTGCAAATATATGCTTACACTTTATTTATGGGTTAAAAAGTTCTTTTCACAAATTAATAGTATGAATAATTAATAGTATGAATAGTTATATGTTACATTATTATGCCGTTATTATTATTAAAGGTTAAATTGTTTTACTTTTGATTATTGAAAATTATTGAAACAAATTATGTACAAATTGTGAATCTGTAGTTATTATGATGGATGGTGTATTGTGTAAATTTTGAAAATTATTGAAACAAATTATGTACAAATTGTGAATCTGTAGTTATTATGATGGATGGTGTACTGTGTAAATTTAAAGAAATGATTTTGTAATGTAAATATGTTTTGTATGGTTTCTTAGTATAGACTCTAAGTTAAGGTTGATTAAAAAAAATGAATCAACATAAACTCGAGCTCGCTTTATTTAGTATGGGCTATGAATCCATAGGAAGGAAAGAAGAAAGGGAGGACCATATAAACAAAAGTATTTATTGCCAAGTGTCCACTCAAAAAATCCCATCTATACATGGAACTCACCAACACTTGGAATTGGAGAGATAAGATGAATATACAAAGTTTTTTGTGAATGAAAAGTCTACTTCACATAAGTAAAGAATATGTGAGAGGTGTTATGTAAATAAAAGATTATTATTTTGGATAAATGTCTCATCATATGGGATTCATTGTTGATTCTTTAGGGCTGATTTTTCATATGACCAATTCTCAATTCTCATATGGTATCCCTCAGCAACGCTACAACTATATGTAAGTGACACTTTGAATAAATGGGTTGGAAAGTTGTGTGTGTCTCTAGAAAAAATGTGTCGAGTTTTGTTGTAGTATGAGAGGTAATTGTATGGGTTTGATAGGGAAATTAGTAGTTGTGTGTAAGTGTAGAGGATAAAAACTATCACATTTATGTTTATGTTCTTTATTAACTACTACTTTTGAGTGAAAGAATAACTTGCTAGGATTTTGCCATAATCAATACATATAAGGCTTTTATGGCCTACATTGAAGAACTTGTTGGATTTCTTGAGGGATTGTATAAAAAATAATGGAAATGTTTAGTTTGTGATTTGTATGGTTAAGAGAAGAAAATTTCATGGTTGATTGAACACTCAATAAGGTGCCCGGAGTGTCATAAAGTGAGAAGAATGGAAAACTCACGAGTGTTGTGGGTTGGTTCAATGTGTTATAAGCTTCTAGTTGGTTTCTTCACCCTAGTTCCCTCATATTCTAACTTAGTGATGGCATATGAAGTACATGGCTACATGTGGAGGAAAATTCCTCCTACGCAACTAGATTTTTGGACCATTTCTTATTAAAAGTTAATAATTTAATCTATATTTTACATTTCTATTTTTTAATTGTTAAATTCTAGTATGATGAAGATATTGGTGTATTGATCTAAAACGGATCCAAACCGATGAATCGGTGTAATACTTAGTACCTAAATTGCAATTTTTCAAATAATGAAGGTTAAGAAAACATTGTAAATCAATGTAAATAAAAAAATTGAATAAGAGAAATGTGAAAGGAAAAAAATGAATTAAATGAAAAAAGATAAGAGAAGAAAGAAAGGTTGAGGAATGGGAATTGAAGGGAAATATTCATTAGCCTTCCCTTACTGATCCAAATTTTAGGGGGTATATGGTCTAAATTTGGATGCAAAAGTCATAAATCTATAAAGCTAATAGATTGACCATGTAGATGCCCACCTCCTCATTAAATAATTGGGCTAACAGGTTGCCCATATGAGTCAAAGAGAGTCCCACCTCTCCATTATTGTATTGGGTTTTGTTTTCCACTACTTAGTTAGTTGGGTAGTTAGATCCATTATTATAATTATAGAGAGTCATTTAATGAGCTCTTTACATTATTGTATTGGATTTTATTTTCCACTACTTAGTTAGCACGGTAGTTAGATCTATTATACTAATAATAGAGACTCATTTAATGAATTCTTTTTTAATTTGTCCAATGGACCATTTTGTAATGCTATATAAATGCCTAGCAAACCTTCTCATAATATCAAGTTACTCATTTTGGATTCTTTCATATTTTTTAGTGTTCATTGTGAGATTAATTAACTCTGAGTGATTTACTAGTAATTAGTTTTAGAGATGAGGCACCTCTTTGAGCCTCACCTCCCAAGTACTTCATTTACATATTTTTTTGTATGCTTCTTTTCATGCAATATTGACATGTCTAAGATCCTCCTCTCTCGGCATTCAAGACATCCAGATCTCATCCCCGGATATTTGGATCAGTGGTATCAGAGCAGATATGCTCTACATCGAAACAAGGGTTTTGAATCATGTTGTAGGTTCAAACGTTTGCAACAATCACCAACCTCCTTTTGGTACCATTGAAATCCATTTGTCAGCCATACACTGTAAGCATCACAGTTGGTCCACATGCACTACATGTTTTTTTTTTA
Organism: Picea engelmannii; assembly: GCA_009831015.1. NCBI lineage: Eukaryota > Viridiplantae > Streptophyta > Pinopsida > Pinales > Pinaceae > Picea > Picea engelmannii. Next base: position 108,668 of record ML783316.1, on the reverse strand, counting down.
CCCTCGGATCTTCGTTCACCAGTACAAGGAGAACCATATAAGGATTCACTACATCCATACATGGATTCACTACATCTATACATGAATCCACTACATCCATTGGTCTGCAAAATTTTCAACAAATTTGCAAGGTTTCCATACTTCCCATGGAGGTTCCACAACCTCTACCATAGCCCATGCTACTCTACAAACCCTTGGCATCCTTTATGTCCCTCTACATTCATCCAAATTAAAATAGGTGTTTCAACCTCTACACATCATTTTAGAGGCTCTACCATACCTCATTGGAAATATATCTTCAATATCTCAAATGGATATTTCACAGAATTTCATTTGGATTCTTGGTTTGAGAGATATCATCGATTGAATCTCAACATGTATTTGACCCAAGGAGATCGCACATACCATTATATTCAATGGAATTTTTCTTCCTTCTCAGGAAACCACAGAAGGAGTTCCACATTAGGCTGGAAATATATGTTCAATATATCAAATGGGTATTTCACAGAATCTCAGTTGGCTTCCTTGTTTGAGAGATATAATCGATTGAATCTCAACATGTATTTGACCCAAGGAGGCCGCGCGTACCTCCATATTCAATAATATTTTTCTCCCTGATCAGGAAACTACAAAAGGATTTCAACATATGGATGAAAATATATCTTCAATATCTTAAATGGGTATTTCGCGGAATTTCATTTCCCTTCCTATTTGAGAGATATCATTGATTGAAGATCTGCATGTCTTTCTTCCAAGATGACTACGCGTCACTGGAACTTCAGAAAAAAAATTCTTACTCCATGGGCCACCTTAGAACAAGTTCCATATACCGATGGAAATATCTCTTCAGTAGTTAAAATGGGTCTTCAACGGAATTGAATTTCATCACATGTAGTAGAAGTTATGAATAAATTTGTAGAATGAGATTCAAAGTCTCCAAAGTCATGATTTTTCCATTTTTTTATTAATGTAAATGGTTATGGGTCAAAAATGCAAAACCCTTCCCTTCATTGGGAATTAGAACATTGTACTCATGGGTATATTTTTAACATGAGTGAAATGATGGGGACCATCATTTTCTAAGAGCGGAGGAATGATTCAAATTTTAGGGTTATATGGTCTAAATTCAGATTCAAAAGTCATAAAGCTATAAATCTAATAGATTGACCATGTAGATTTCCACCTCCTCATTAATTAATTGGGCTAACAGGTTTCCCATATGGGTCAAAGAGAGTCTCACCTCTCCATTATTGTATTGGGTTTTATTTTCCACTAGTTAGTTAGTTGAGTAGTTAGATATATTATTATAACAATAGAGACTCATTTAATGAGCTCTTTACATTATTGTATTGGATTTTATTTTCCACTACTTAGTTAGTTGGGTAGTTAGATCTATTATACTAATAATAGAGACTCGTTTAATGAGCTCTTTTTGGCTTTGTCCAATGGACCATTTTGTAATGATATATAAAGACATAGAAAGCCTTCTCATAATATCAAGTTACTCATTTTGTCTTCTCTCATATTTTTTATTGTTCATTGTGAGATGAATTAGCTCTGAGTGATTTAATAGTAAATAGTTTTAGATGTGAGGCTCCTCTTTGAGCCTCACCTCCCGAGTACTTTATTTACATATTTTTTTCCATTCTTCTTTTCATGCAAGATTGACATGTCTAAGATCCTCCTCTCTTGACATTCAAGCCATCCAGATCTAAGCCACGGATATCTCGATCACTTACCACCCCCCCCCGCCCCCCCATCTCTTCCCTATGTCTTCCTTCACTCTCACTCTCAGAGGGTCTTTTGGACAAGAGTAAAAGAGGCATAGGAAGCCATGAATGCATGGTACCAAATATTAACAAAATGAAAGGACTAAGCCCATTTGAGTTTCCAAGGTAAATTTTGAGTTCATTGTGATTAATTTTCCTCTGTGTTTGAGTATGTTGTTGTGTTAAATAATTTTATGGTTTATAGAAACTATTGGTTGCATGTTAATGGATATTTTATAGATTGTTAATAGTTTTTGAGAAGTTAATGAGTTGAAAGCTAGGTTATTTTTGTAGTGTGGAGGTTTTTGTTCAATTTTCAGTGTATGGCTAATACATATCCAACATTTCTCTATCCTCCAATGTTGGGTGACTTCAGAGATGGAAAATTGATGGCTCCATTATGGAGTTGTTGCAAATAATGTGGAGTTGATAAATTGGTATTTTAAGGGTTGTTGGAGGATTTCTTTCTCTTACAGGGTCTCCTTCTCATTCCCTGAGTCGAATTTAACTTTTGGTATGTTTTCCCACTTGCTCGAGTCGATTTATAATTCTTGGGGCGTTTTCCCATTTACCTAGGATTAGTTCTAACTTCCTGGGATGTTTTCCACTTTCCCAAGATAAGTTCCAACTGCTGGGATTTTTTCCCACATACTCAAGACAATCTCTAATAGCCTATGATGTTTTCCACTTGCCTAGGTCGAGTTCCAATAGTTGGGACATTTCCCTAGTTGCATGGGTCGATTTCTAATGGCATGGGATGTTTTCCCACTTGCCTGGGTAATTTCCCACTTGGTTGTGTGTGTCCATTAGTCGTTGGAATTTTTATTTAATTTTCAGATGATTTTCTCCCTCACCTGGACTATTTTCACTTACTTGGGTGCTCTCTCTCTCTCACCCATGGATCGCACTAGCCAAACAAAGCCTAATTTCATGGGATTTTTTCACACTTTCATAGATCATTTCCCACTTGGTTGGGTGTGTCCATTAGTTGTTGGGCATTTTTTTAATTGTCGTGTGAGTTTCTCCCTCACCTAGATTGTTTTCAATTACCTGAGCACTCTCTCTCTCTCTCACCCATGGGACATATTGTTGATCCAGGTGGATATCGGTATCCACCCACCTATTCCACCAATTCAAAACATAGTTTTCCACCTTGGCATTTTTTCTACAATTTTTCAGGTCTTGAACTTTCGAGGTTGTTTTGACTGATGAAATGATGTTTTCTTATATACTAGTTCATTTGGAATGTGTACTCATATATACCTTTTCGACGGTATATAGAGTTCACCAAACAGATATTGTATGCAAATGTTACACCCTTGGGAATTTGACGTATCAACTACCCCGATTGGGGCCCACAAACTTTTTGAATTTCATCTTCAGGGATTACATTAGGGCCCACAAACCTTTTGGAATTTCATCTTTTGGGGTAAGGATTTTCTCATTAATGATTTATGTTAAAAAGGCCTTTCAATATTCATTGTAAAGACATCTTACGAATGAGCATAGCCATCACATCGCTTCTCAGAGATAAGCTACCACCATTCTAGTCAGTTCATTTCGCTCTGCATTTTTTTACAGTTCCTATACATTTTGTTCATTAATTGAACTTGTATTATATTATTGTATCTTTTTTTTTCTTGCAATATGTATGTGTGTTTCCTTGTTATCGCTGCTTTCATTTCATTCTCAGAAAAATCTAGATAAGTGGTATCAGAAAATTTTGATCCTTGTCATTTCTTAGTGTACATCCCCGATAAGGTCAGGGTATAGAGAGTTGGGTCTCGAGCTAGTTTCTCTTGAAGAAATCCATCCCAAGTGGCCTCCCTTGGTAGAAGAAAATACAAATGAAGGAGTAGGAGATCATATTAATTTGTTGCTCGTGGAAGTCCTCACGCAACAAAGGAACGAGATGATGGATAATTTTCCCCAAATCCTTTGATGACTTATGACAATAGCATATGCATCTTTGTCAAGTGACCACTTTGGAGGAATCACACCTTTCAAGGTACAAGCTAATTTTGATATTCCCATATTTGAAAGTGAGATAGATGTGGATTCTTTGGAAAAGTGGTTAAATCTACTAGAAGTTTATTTCTCTGTTCACAATTTTTCCAATAGGGAAAAGATCAACTTTGCGCTCCTAAATGTTGCCAATAAAGTTATCAACTTGATGAGAACTGTTACTTCAAAATGAGAACTCTGGCCCAAAAAAACCATATTTTTGCATAAAAACATCAAAATCAACCCTCAAATCAAAAAGTGGTGCTATCAGTAGCACCCGTTTTTTAAACGGGGTCAAAATTACAACATTTTTCAAACATGGCCTTCAAAATTTAGACAGTATCTCAGAAAAACCTTAAAATCAACACCTAAAAAAAATAGATGTTTTTGAATTTTGTTTTTTCAAAACATTAAAATTTTAGATAATTTGAAATCATATTTTTAGCACTAGGTACCATTAAAACCAAAACGTCAAAATCAACCATCAAATTGAAAAGTGTTGCTACCAGTAGCACCCATTCTAAAATTGGGGTATGGAAATGACACATTTTTATAAAGTGGTAAAAGAACTCATCATTATTGTAAACAAAATCATAAAATCAACCCTTAAATGCTTACTTTTAAAATCTTATTATCACTCAAAGCACAAGGTAATACATAATGCCATGAAAATGTCACAATATAATTTAAAAATTTAACGTCACTTTTTAATATTTTTTTTACTTTTAATTAAAAAAAATAAATACAAGTTACATTGAATGAAACATAAATTATTTCTTAAACGTTTATTTATATTGTCCATATTCAAAACATATGAGCTAAGAAATGTTATTTGATTATCTCTAGTCAAAACATATAATTCATAAGCATAAAAAAAGATTCATAATTTCTTGTAATATCATGTGTAAGTTCAATGATCATTTCTAGTTACCATACAAACATCATATGGATAAAAAAATACATAAAATGTTGCATACACTTATTCAGATTGACTCATGGTTTATGAATACCATCAGAGTCTACATTGTCTTCATATGAATGATTGGATGAAGATGTATATGATCCATATTCTTCTCTATTGTTGATGAATGCACCATCTGAGTCTACATGCATGCCCAACATTTCAGATGTCAAATGCCTTTTAGATCTACGACTAGGTTCAGTGGACTCCCATCTTGCATTTATTTATTGTCATAGCAACCTCTTGATAATATTTGTTGTCTTGGAGTGAAGAGTTCCTCTCTTTGTCCAATTGAAGTCATAAACAAGTATGTCAACATCATCTAATTTTAAAAGGTCAACAACGGCGAGTTGTATTTTGACCCTTTATTTTTGTATTTCTATTGCCATGTTTCTCAACCACCATCTCGGGCTTGTACACACCATTGAATGGGCATGTACTTGTTGCATACCAATGCACTTCAATTGCAATAACATCATCATTTTATTTCTCAATATTTATAACCTTTGCAATACAGAATGGATAACCATGTGGATCTTCAGTCGCTAAAATTGCAATCATGCTACCCTCCTTAATATCTTATGCTAAACCCCTATAAAGGTCTTCCACAACTTTATGTTGTGCACGTGACCTTCATGAACCAATATACATTTCTCTTTCATCTGCTTGTGTAAACTCAATAGCACCTTGAGATTCTTGTTGAACTTCAACAATGTTTGTTTCTTCGGATTCATTTGGCATATTTTGTGGCCAATGAAATGGAGTCTTAAACAATGTATCTTCATTTTTTGAGCTTGAAATTATGTCACTTTGACCATTGAAAAATGACTCCCACCAAATAGAATCAACAACATCAAAGTACTCATATGTATCCTTAATGGAATTTTTTTTTATTTCTTCTACGCATTCAGAATAATCTACATCTCTATTACGCCTCTATACATTATGGATTTCAGCAACTGATTGTAAAAATAATAAATTTGATGAAAATATTGGACGATATGGATTGAACTTCAAAAATGCTAAACGTGATGAATCCCCCCATTATGTAGCAGTTGAATACTGCTTTCCCCATATAAGTGTTTTCCCATCAATTGTTTTGAAACAAAATTGATGTTGGAAGCTAATGTCATTAAGTTGCTCAATACATTTTTCTCCATGATGCAATCCCTGAATAAATCTTTGCATGTCAATAGTTTCTTCTAATATATAAAAAAAAAATCTCTGGAATGTATGTTTTCTTAATGCATTCAATCAATGATGGTAGGATTCCAACATTTTCCCTCTTCAATGTTATTGAAAAATGACTGAACATTTGATCAATATGATCATGAGTGTGTCCAACAAGAAGGAAACCAACTTTCACCTTTTGAAATATTCTCATTTCATCAAGCATGCTTAGATATCCAAACACAATTTGATTTTTATTTTTATGACTAGTGTTGTCCAACTCTAGATAGAAAACTTGAGGAATATTTCCATACCAGTGAGTGAGCACATGATAAATTATGGTGATTGTCATATTTGCATCAATATGAATATTTGGAGCTGTGAAGTAAACCCTTGGACACATTTTTCCATTGAAAACCATACAACCAACCATGTGAAACTGAATTAAATTATCTTCCTATAAATTCTTGGGTGTACGAAAAAAATGTGTTAGAAGTGTTTTCTTCTAGTCCATCCCATCGATTATCATGCCTAAATATTTGTTTGGAGTATCATAACATTTATTCTGATGTTTGTACAATTTTTTCCTCTCACTTGATTTTTGATTCTGATGTTCTTGAAGTGCTTTGACTATGGAATCTTCACATGACATAAAATGAAAATATTGATCATATGTTTTCATAGTTGATAACTATTCAATTTTAAAAAAAACAGTAAATACATACCTCTTCTACCCCTTCATATTTATCTCTTCTTGATTTAAGAGTAGCACATATACTACAAATCCCCATCCTTGACTTCATAGGAATATAGATATTGTTGACTTGTTTCTTCCATATTCTTGTAAAATATGCATATGTATTAAAATTACCATTTACTTCAACACCTTCAGCATATCCTTTGTACAAGTTGTAGATTTCCCTCCTTGAGAAATTATCTGGAATATGTATTGTGTCTCTATCTGGCATACACTCTCCATGTTTGGAAAATAAATCACGCATCCATGACAATGGAGTGTTTTTCAATGGCCCACTCTCTCTTCCATGATGTACCTTTGAATAAAATGAAGGGTCTTTTTCCAACCTTGTATGGATTCCTGATAGACGAATATTACCAATTGAGTGAATCTTTTTGAAAGTCTTTATGCGAATTAAAATCTTCCCAATGCAATATTCATATCCTCTATTGGTGGATATCATGCACCCCATAAAATATGAATTTTTCATGCTCTTATTCATTGACAAATATTTCTTCCTTTTATTCAAGGAATACATGTAGTCCATGCTTTTCAAACAATTATTTTGACAACATTCACTTGAAATCAATTCACTTATGGAAATTGATTTAGTGATAAAAAAATTCTTAGACCTTGTATAACTAGAATGATTTGGATTGATATAAAAAGGTCTAACCCTGGTTCTAGACACAATGTTTCTTTGCAATGTCTCCACTATTTCATCATCCTCACTAGAAGGATTTTCCTCATCACCAGAAGGAATATCATGCAAAACATTGTCAGGAGATTGAACTAATGTTGTTCACCTTTATTTGTTACAGCTGAATGATTGAGAACATGATTTTCATTCCTAGATCCATCATCTTCATTGATAATCTCATTCATGAGAGGAATATCAAAATCGCTAGAAACATGATTACCATCCTCACCAATGTCATTGGATATTCCACAAAAATATTCAATTGAAGGAAAATAATCATCACCTATAAGACTATCAATGCCATTAAGATTCTCACTTGGAGAAAATTTTCCATCATCGTCATCAATACCTTGAAAATACTCTTTTGGAGGAAAATAATCATCAACATTGTGTCCACCATTGAAATAATCATCTTCACTTCTTTCAAAATACCCACTTGAGTGAAAACTTTTACCGTCCTTCTTAAAGCCTTGAAAATCTTAATCAGTATCTTGAAAATCCTCACTTGGAGAAAAATCAACATCATCAACATTGTTTCCTTTTAATTTATCACTTAGGAAAGAGTATCCACCAATGGCATAATCATCTTCACTACTTTGAAAACCCCTCTTAAGGGATATTCTTCATCATCCTCATTAATGGCTTGAAAATCCTCACTTGGAGGAAAATATTCATTATCCTCATTAGTACCTTGAAAATCCTCACTTGGAGGAAAATCATCATCACCAACATTGCTTCCTTTAAATTCCTCATTCGGGAAAGACTGTCCAACATTTCCATAATCATCATCATTACTTTTAAAATCCACACTTGGGGGGAATTCTTCATCATTCTCATTTGTGTCTTGGAAATCCTCACTTGGAGTAAAATCTTAATCAATACCTTCAAAATCCTCACTTGGAGGAAATTCATCATCACCAACATTGTTGTCTTTAAATTCCCCACTCGGGAAAGAGTGTCCACCATTGTCATAATCATCTTCATTGCTTTTAAAATTTCCACTTGAGGGAAATTATTCATCATATACATTGGTGCCTTGTAAATCTTCATCGGTACCTTGAAACTCCTCACTTGGAGGAAAATTTTCATCCCAATCATTTAAATATTGATCATGGTCTCTGTTGATACTGAGAGGGGGGTGAATCAATATCAAGTACAATTTAAAAACCTTTTCCAGCTTATACTTAAATCATTCAATTATATCCAATTAGCAATGAACAATAGTATAAGAGTTACACCAATACACCACAATACACCATGCACAATATATATGAGAAATAATCAATAGTTTTTGTTCAAGGGAAGTAATGACTTCCAAAGGTAGCTACAGCTTCCAAATGTAAAGGGAGGGATAAAAATCCAAGAGGAAGATACAATCCTAAAATATCAAGAGATATTTGAACTCTCTATCCTTGCCCCTTCCTTCCACCCAAGAATATATGAGAGATAATAAAACTTTATTCAATTCTGGTCTGTTCAGAAGACCCAACTTGTAAAACATGCCCCGCGCTCAATATTTAACATCTAATTCTGAAACTCGCACACAAGAAACTAAATTCCGTACTCTTTCCAATGGAAGTGGTCCCACTGAATTTGGAGTCTGTATGAAAAAGTTATGACTATTGTACCCAGAACACCTGTTTTTTGACTAGTTTCAGGACTGGTCACAAACCCTATATTCCACAGAGTGTATCTCCATAATTATAGCGAATCAAGAGCTAAACATTTTACCAGAGGTACCTTGATATGTCTTATCAATACCATAGAGATTTCACCATATGAATCATTCTAGAAAAAATGTTATAGCAAAAATGGTAAGATGACCTGAAAATAACATACCTTAGAACACATCACCAAAAGACTTCATCCTCCCTTGAAATCCGGCCTTCTTTTACTTCTTCTTCTCTCTGAAATTTGACTTGTATCAAA
>ML783316.1:82512-99349 GCA_009831015.1 Picea engelmannii | reverse complement strand
TTTCTTCCATATTCTTGTAAAATATGCATATGTATTAAAATTACCATTTACTTCAACACCTTCAGCATATCCTTTGTACAAGTTGTAGATTTCCCTCCTTGAGAAATTATCTGGAATATGTATTGTGTCTCTATCTGGCATACCCTCTCCATGTTTGGAAAATAAATCACGCATCCATGACAATGGAGTGTTTGTCAATGACCCACTCTCTCTTCCATGATGTACCTTTGAATAAAATGAAGGGTCTTTTTCCAACCTTGTATGGATTCCTGATAGACAAATATTACCAATTGAGTGAATCTTTTTGAAATCCTTTGTGCAAATTAAAATCTTCCCAATGCAATATGCATATCCGGTATTGGTGGATATCATGCACCCCATAAAATATGAATTTTGCATGCTCTTATTCATTGACAAATATTTCTTCCTTTTATTCAAGGAATACATGTAGTCCATGCTTTTCAAACAATTATTTTGACAACATTCACTTGAAATCAATTCACTTATGGAAATTGATTTAGTGATAAATTATTTCCTAGACCTTGTATAACTAGAATGATTTGGATTGATATAAAAAGGTCTAACTCTGGTTCTAGACACAATGTTTCTTTGCAATGTCTCCACTATTTCATCATCCTCACTAGAAGGATTTTCCTTATCACCAGAAGGAATATCATGCAAAACATTGTCAGGAGATTGAACTAATGTTGTTCACCTTTATTTGTTACAACTGAATGATTGAAAACATGATTTTCATTCCTAGATCCATCATCTTCATTGATAATATCATTCATGAGAGCAATATCAAAATCGCTAGAAACATGATTACCATCCTCACCAATGTCATTGGATGTTCCATGAAAATATTCATTTGAAGGAAAATAATCATCACCTATAAGACTAGCAATGCCATTAAGATTCTCACTTGGAGAAAATTTTCCATCATCGTCATCAATACCTTGAAAATACTCTTTTGGAGGAAAATAATCATCAACATTGTGTCCACCATTGACATAAGCATCTTCACTTCTTTCAAAATACCCACTTGAGTGAAAACTTTTACCATCCTTCTTAAAGCCTTGAAAATCTTAATCAGTATCTTGAAAATCCTCACTTGGAGAAAAATCAACATCATCAACATTGTTTCCTTTTAATTTATCACTTAGGAAAGAGTGTCCACCAATGGCGTAATCATCTTCACTACTTTGAAAACCCCTCTTAAGGGATATTCTTCATCATCCTCATTAATGGCTTGAAAATCCTCACTTGGAGGAAAATCTTCATTATCCTCATTAGTACCTTGAAAATCCTCACTTGGAGGAAAATCATCATCACCAACATTGCTTCCTTTAAATTCCTCATTCGGGAAAGACTGTCCAACATTGCCATAATCATCATCATTACTTTTAAAATCCACACTTGGGGGGAATTCTTCATCATTCTAATTTGTGTCTTGGAAATCCTCACTTGGAGTAAAATATTAATCAATACCTTCAAAATCCTCACTTGGAGGAAATTCATCATCACCAACATTTTTGTCTTTAAATTCCCCACTCGGGAAAGAGTGTCCACCATTCTCATAATCATCTTCACTGCTTTTAAAATTTCCACTTGAGGGAAATTATTCATCATATACATTGGTGCCTTGTAAATCTTCATCGGTACCTTGAAACTCCTCACTTGGAGGAAAATTTTCATCCCAATCATTTAAATGTTGATCATAGTCTCCACTTTGACCTACATTTTGATTATTTTCATTACTATTAAATTGTTGAATAGATTTATCACCATCATATTCCTCCTCTTCATCATTAGTACCTTCAAAGTCCTATGATTTAGGACTTTCATGAGGAACAAGCTAAATAAAATTTCTTGCACTATGATAAAACTTCTGGCTAGCTGAAAAATACGACGCCTCATTTGCATTACAAGAATTTCTATCATATTTCCTAGTCCCAATAGAAGAGGTATGTGAAAAATTTGTTTATGTCTTAGAAATAAAATCGTATTTATCTAACGAAGCCATCCCTTCTCTCTAAGAACATAGAATGATACAAATGCTCACTCTCCCAATGGCATTCTTATAACTTGCATAATGATCTTTTCCCTCTAAATCCCCTCCCCCAAAAACATTTCCCCCCAAAATCCCCCACCCCCCCCAAATATTCCCCAAAATTGCACCCCAAAATATTCCCTCCAAAGTTACCCCCTCAAATATTTCCCTCCAAAATTACCCTCCATTTTTTTCTCTTTAATATTTTCCCTTAAAAATTAAAAACAACTTTTACTCTTTTATTTTGTTATCTACATGTTAAATACAATATTTCTCATGTTTATTTATTTATTTATTTAAATACAATATTTCTCATGTTTATTTATTTATTGTTTATCTCAACTATTAGGTAGCTAGAGAGGTAGTGGAGGCCATTCAATGTAAGGTGGACTAAGTCCACTATATTATTAAATAATGCCCACTATGGTAGTTAGATATAATAAATGGGTAGTTAGATATAATAAATGTAAGAGGACTTATTAGAAGATTTTGTTTCTCTAAGATTCCTCCTCTAGAATATTCTTAGGTGATGGTAGCACTATAGAAAGGGTTTCAAGGAATGTAATGGGATATGAAGAGAAGTATTGTATTTGGATTTGAAGTTCATTAGGAGGTTTCCCCCTCAAAGAGGAAATTTCATAGGAGATGATCCCTTCCATAATAGGATCCATTGCATGGTGTTGCATTACCTCAAGGGGTTTCTATAATAAAAGTGTGGTTTCTTCTGTATTTCTCTCTAGATTTATTGTGTATTCGGTATTTGTGGTGATTATATTTGTAGACATACTCAAGTACTTAACAATTGGTATCACACCAATTGATAAGAAACAAAGACCTAAATACAAAATACCACAATAGTACCAAATATATCTGAATACAATCACCACACACGATATATGGAACAATATAGAAAATCACCACTTTATTATATCAAACCATTAGGGTAGGGAAACACCATACAATATATCATATTATGGAATGGATTCTCTCCTGTTCACTTGCCTCTTCTATGGGGCTTCCTCCTATTGAGATACCTCTCCAAATACAAAACTTCTCTTCATATGCCATTACATTGATTGAACCCCTTTATAAAGTTCTACCATCACCTAAGAACATTATAAAGGAGGAATCTTATAGAAGAGGAACATTTTAAGATGTCCTCTTACATTTATTATATCTAACTACCATGGTGGGCCTTATTTAACAATATAGTGGACCTAGTCCACCTTACATTGAATGGCCTTCACTACCTCTCTAGCTACCTAGCAACCACAATCTTGTGTCCAAAATATTATGAGTTGTTGCTTTCCCTGCATAATGACCTCCTGCAACCCCTTCATGTGCATCTGAAAATATCATATGTCTTTCATGCTCCAATACACATTGTCAAAAAATACCATGTGTGCCTAACTTGTACAAATTGCATGTTATTAGCTGATAGTCTGTTGCCCAAAGATTAATGCTTATGTAAAAATGTTCTTGAATTGCATACACGGGGGATACATGTGACTCGAGAGGACAATTTCCTTTGATACCAACTTGACCATGCGCATTACCAACCTACTGTCATAGGGGGAGGACTCCTCTTCGTTTTTTTTTTTTACAAAAAGAATGAAAAGGCTCTAGCTGAGAGCATGAAGGATAAGTTCCATACTTTTCAAGGATAGCATGGATTTGATGTCACAAGCATATGCAACACAACAGTAAGGTTTGTGACACAAGACTTAGTGTGTAAGTTGTTAAGAAAGTGCAGAAAATACCAAGTCCCAACAACAGTCATAGCGATAGAGAAAATGTGTGTCGAGGGCATCCAGATGAACCGGGCAACATTTTTACTAAACTAGTTCCTAATTTATTATGAAGAGGTGCGGGATATGGGGACCTAGTTCCATTATTCTTGGTTACTAATTCTAATACCACTATCAGCATGGAGGGAGACATATGACACATGGTTTTTTGGGAGTCAAGGAGAAGCCATGTCTAGTTGCGCACTATCAAAACTTATGGTATACTACGCATAAGGAACGACAAATGGAAAACAATGTTTCATTTTACATCTATAAGGAAACTATTAACGACAACAACGAGAGGACATCATTCATATCACCACAAGTGGTCAAGGCGTATAAGGTAGGACGTCACCATATGTATGTACATGCTAAAAAGGACCCAGATCAACAATGGATGCCCACCCAATAAAGATTAATGAAGGATGAGATGGGACATATTATGGTTGATTAGGATGATGAGTGGAATATTCCACCAGCATAAATAGGGCCATTAGAGAAACAAAACCTGCAAGAACAAGAGATTGGTGATGATGAAGAAGAAGGAAATGACCAGGAAAGAGGAAAGGGCACAGGGGAAACAACCCATCTTACAACATCGTACATAGATAGGAAACGAAAAGAACTAGAGATAGGGATACTAGTACCACAACTGAAAAAGCACAAAATCATCAAGGAAATGGCCATCCAAGCCTTGAGAGTGGAATATTTGGAGAAGATAGGAAACTAAGTGAAAGAATTCAAAGATGACGTGCTTCAATGTGCAACACACCAACAGGAAGAATTGCACCAGAAGATGTAGGAGAAGATGGTTGAGTTGTGTCAACTGCTCAAAGAAGCAAAGCTCGCACCAGTGTGAGAGTTGGAGGATGAAAAAAGGACCACAAGGAATGGGGAGGAAGGGCTAGAAGCCTCTCAATCATTAGAAATAATAGGTGAATGATAATTGATTAAGCTAGAAATAGAGGCAGTATAGTTCCCTACATTAGAGATGAAAGAACAGGAAAGGGCACTAGGTCACATTGACTTAGTTTTATCTCAACTACCAACCGATGTCTTACAATAATTGTAGTTGAGCATGATGCAAGAGATGAACTTGTGTGAAAAAATACATTAAACAATTTGGTTAAGGTTACAACCAATAATGTATCCTTGGACATGGAATTTGACAAGGTCAAGAAGGAGCGTGATGAGGCTATGCATAAGGTTGAATAGATGCAGCAGGCCTTTGAGAAGGTACACCAAGAACTCCTAGAAGCTTGGATAGAGATGGAGGCTCCAATTTAAGAACAAGTAATGAAGATAAGCGAAGATATTTAGGGATTCCACGCATGAATATTCAACATAGAAGAATGCATGACATCAAGCACTCCACTTGAATAAAGGGAGAAAAGAGAACATACAGTGAAAACGCCAATGGAGAGAATAAATAATCTAGAAGTAGAATGTGCTCAAATTTATACAAAAACCATGGGCATCTAGTCGCAAATAAATTAATATAGGGAGAAACAAGAGATCAACCAAAAGATACAGCCTAGGAAGGAAAAGGAACAGAATTTCAAAGTGGTGATAGGAACATTACCACCAACAAAGGTGGTAACGAAAATGAATGAGAATAGAAAGTTGTACTCAGAAATGAATCAGCTCGGGCCAGAGAAGCAGGCTCACGTGCAACAGATAGAAGTACTACAAGATGAAACATATAGAGTGACAACGGCCTTAGAAACCACTCTAGGTATCATCAAATAGGAAGTTGAAGAAAGTGTCGAAAAGATGCAGGCTTGAATTAGTGTTGAAACAGTCGACAAAATTTTGTAGAAGGAAACAGAGGATGATAGTTTTGGGGGCCTGTTGGATAGGTGTTTTGGTAACATTTTGGGATCTGCACTAGAATAGGTCAAATAATAAAAGGAAGATAGAATATGGACCATAGCATGCAATCGGAGAAGAATTTAAGGACTCAAAGCACGCGACAGGAGGAAGCACGACAGAGTGGGGCACAAAGGTGGAAAACAATTATAAATTGTTGGGATTTTGGGACATTTCACCCACATTGTAACAGGATTAGCCTTATTTTGATATATAAATATGTAAAGGGTTAGGGTAGATAGGGGGTTCAACATATGAGAAGTTCTTAGTCCTTTTTGGCGTAAGTTGGGTTGAGTTTTGGAGAATATTTGAGGTACGATTGAGGAGTGAGTCTTGCACTACAACATAATGGCTAGGAATGTTTTCGTAATGTTATTATTGAATCGTTTGCAGTGTAGTGAGTAGTTGTAAGAAGATAATAATTGGCTAATATAAGAAGCCATTCATTATGGACACAGCCCAAGTTGGGTGAACCATGTTAAACCCGTGTGTCGTGATTTGTTTGCATGTTATGATGTTTATTGTTACTATGCAATGGTGATAAATGGTTAAGTATGTTGAATGTGTTATTCATATATGTTGTTATAATTCCACACACTGAAGTAATTGGTAAATGAATGTAATATTCCAGATATAAAAAGTATGTAGAACAGAAATAAAATGCTAGAAATGGCAGATGAACAACAATATAACCATAATAACACCACAATAAAATTGAAATGATAACAGAATAACACCAGAAAGAGAACTTTGATTACTGAGAGAAATGTTCGTGGGCGTCTTCGAGGGGGCAACCTCTAGTCGAGAAGAGCTCTATTAAAATAATATCCAAGCTAGGGTTCTCATACCCTCGACTCCTATTTATACTAAATATGTATATCAATAGAACCATCTAGAGGAAGATCCTTCTAGAAGCAGAAGCTTCTATTAGGTATTCTTATGTTTGACTTATTAATATTGACCTTTATTCCATCAGATTACACTGTTCTACCTATGTGAGCGGTTAGGTCCCTAACATGTCCTCCTCCTTAAAAAAAACCTTGTCCTCAAGGCTTGAGATGTGGAAATTGTTGCAGAATGGTAGTTGGTTCCCAAGTGGCATCTGCTGAAGTTGTATCTTTCTACTGGACTAACACTTCCTTGATGGTTCGCTGACACATGCGACGCTCACGGTGGTCCAAAACTTCTTGTGGTTGTATCCAAATGGAACCTTATTCATCCAACTCGGGAAGGTTGGTTTGAGTTTGGCACTTAGTTCCAATCACCTTCTTCAAGCATGAAACATGAAAAGCAGGATGTAGCTTACAATGATTGGGCAAAGCTAACTAATAGGCCACCTGTCCCAGATGCTTGAGAATTGTATAAGGACCATAAAATTTGGGTGCCAACTTCTGACAATGGTCGGCCTTGAGGGAAGTTTGCATGTAAGGTTGCAGTCGAAGAAACACCTGATCCCCTTCTACAAAATGACGTTCAAAGTGACCTTGATCTGCTTGTTGCTTCATGTGATTCTGGGCCATGAACAAATTCTCTTTGAGGGTATGGAGAATAGCCTCTCGACCTATAAGCGTTTGGCCAACCGCCTGGACCTTCGAGACACCTGGTAAATATGAGAGAATTGGTTGTGGATTTTGTCCATATACCACTTCAAAAGGAGTCATGCGGGTAGTTGTATGGTATGAAGTGTTGTACCACCATTCAGATAGGGGTAACCATTGAGCCCACTGATTTTTCTTTTCTGATGCAAAACACCTCAAATATGTTTCCAAACACTTGTTGACAACTTCTGTTTGACCATCCGTCTGGGGATGGTAAGTTGTGCTAAGATGCAATCGGGTGCCTTGTAGCTTGAATAGTTCTTGCCAAAAATTGTTGATGAAAGTTGGGTCGCGATCAGAAACAATAGAATGAGGCATGCCATGAAGCTTGAATACTTGATCCATGGAACGTTGAGCCACTGTCGATGTTGTAAATGGATGTTGAAGAGCACAGAAATGAGCATACTTGGAAAGGTGATAAACTACCACCATGATGACTGATTTATTACTCGATTTAGGTAAGCCTGTAATAAAATCCATAGAGATATCCCTCCAAATAGCAGGTGGAATCGGAAGCGGTTGTAGTGTTCCAGGAGAATTGACTGTTTCGACCTTTTTTCATTGACACACATCACATTCGGCTACAAAATTACAAATGTCTTGTTTCATACCATCCCAGAAAAAGGAACGTTTGACCCTGTCATAGGTTTTGGTAAACCCGGAGTGCCCAGTTGTGAGTGTAGCATGAAGCTCAGAAAGCACCGTGGATTTAAGTTTTGACTATTTACTTAAATACAAATAGACTTTGTATCGAAGCTCATCATGGAGCCAAGAGTACCCTGGGGAAACTAGAGAATTAGACTGCAATTGTTTTATCAAAATCGAACTTTTGGGATCATGTAGCCATTCTTGGCAAACGTCTTGGAGCCAATATGGTACAATTGAGGAGAGAGAAAAAAGGGAGAGTGCATCTGTCACCACATTGTCTTTTCCTTTCTTGTAAATTATCTCATAATCATATCCAAAGATCTTAGTCACCCATTTTTGTTTCTTTGGGGAGGAAATGCGTTGTTCCATAAAATACTTGAGGCTTTGATGATCTGTCTTAATTTGGAAGCGTTTCCCCAATAGATAAGGGCACCACAAATCAACAGCATGCAGAATAGACAACATTTCCTTTTCATAGATTGATTTGCCCAAATTTCATTCAGATAGTTGTTTGCTGGTAAATGCCAAAGGCCAAGCCTCTTGCATAAGGAAAACACCAATACCTTTCCCTGAAGCATCACATTCTAGGAAAAAGGTCTTTGTGAAATCAGGAAGGGTCGGGACTGGAGTGGTGCACATGGCCATCTTCAAGGTTTGAAAAGCCTGAGCAATTGTTGGAGTCCAAGTGAAAGAATTATTTTTAAGAAGTGTGGTGAGAGGTGCCACAATCTTTCCATAATTCTTAACAAACTTGCGATAATAACCTGTTAAGCCCATAAATCCTCGCAAGCATTTGAGAGTCTTTGGGTGAGGCCAGTCTCGCATAGCTTCAATCTTTTTAGGATCCACCTTGACGCATTTCTTGCCAACAAGATGACCCAAGTACTCAACTTCTGATGTGCCAAAAGCACATTTAGATTGTTTCAGGAAAAGTTGGTGCTGAGAGAGTAGATGGAGAACATGGCCCACATGAGAAATATGGTATGTCCAGGTTTTTCTATAAATGAGGATATCATCAAAGAAAACTAAGACAAAATGACAGAGAATAGGGAGAAAGACATGATTCATGAGGCTTTGGAAGGTGGAGGGGGCATTACACAAGCCAAAGGGCATGACCAAAAACTCATAGTGGCCCTCATGAGTTCTAAAGGTAGTGTTAGGACTATCTGCCTCTCTCATATGGATCTGGTGGTAGCCAGAACAAAGATCAAGTCTAGTAAAGAACTGGGCACTACTCAATTCATCCAAGAGGTCATCAATGATAGGAATGGGAAATTTGTCTTTAATGGTGAGTTTGTTGAGGGCACGAAAGTCAATACACATGCGCCAAGAACCTTCTTTCTTCAGTACCATGACCACAGGATAAGAGTAGGGGCTCGTACTAGGGTAGATAACGCCTACGTTAAGAACTTCTTGAACCATTTTCTCAATTTCATTTTTTTGGGAAAAGGGGTGACGATAGGGATGAATATTGGGAGGGAGGCTTCCTGGGATAAGGGGAATGGAATGATCATGAACACCATGGGAGGGAGGGAGTCCCTAGGGAGTGGAAAAGACCACTTTATGTTTAGATAGGATGGATTGGAGGTCTTGCGGCATAGAGGGTGTCTCAGTTGCATGTATGGCATGGAGTTGGGAAATAACTCCAGAATGACCTTTTTTGAGCATATTTTCCATGTGATGGGAACTAATGATCTCCGGTGAACCGACGGTGATGCCTTCGAACTTATATTTTTGACCCTCTTGGTCGAATTGCATGGTTAATTCCTTGAAATCCATGAGAATGCGACCCAAAGTCCTTAGCCAGTCTACACCCAACACAATGTCATAACCGCCCATGTCGATAGCAAACATATGAGATTTCAAGTGGTAGTCACCAATTTGGAGATGCACATTTTCAAAATGCCCTCCACATTTCATGGAGCCTCCATTGGCAATCATGATTTGGAAATTATTGAATGCATGGATATAGAAATGAGTTTCTTGGGCAATGTGGCGATGAATAAAATTATGTGTGCTTCCACTATCAACCAGAATGATGACCTTCCTATGCTTGATGTAACCAATTAGCTTGAGGGTTTGTGGAGAAAAGAAACAAGTGAGAGAATTTAGGGAAATGACCAGTTCTACTTCAGGAGGGTCTGAGGGAGGGGTTATGTCAGTGGTTTCAGGTGACTCAGACACAAGGGGAGTTTCAACATCCTCTTCTGAAACATCCTCTGAGATGGCCATAAAAATATTTTGTTCCTTACACTTGTGGCCCGAAAAATATTTGTCATCAAAAATATAACAAAGGCCTTTGAGTTGGCGTTCATCCATTTCATCCCTGTTCATTTTTTGGATCTTTAGTGGAGCAGAGGGAGTAGTGGGATTTGTTGGTTTAGTGCGAGGAATAAAGGAAGGTTTTTTGAGAAGATACAACTTTTTTTGCTTATTTATCTCTTTTAGTAGCCTCCACACAAATCTGAGGCTGAGCCATGAGGACATGGGCTTGAATCTCATCCTTGAGGCCACTGATAAAATATTCTCGGAAAAATGCATCATACATGTCCTCTTTCCGAAAATCCAGGCACTCAAAAGCAGCTATAAAGTCTTCCACTATTCTGGATTGTTTCAACTTTGTCAAATGTCCTAAATGGTTGGTGTCAGTGTCAAAGCATTCATAAATCTATACCACAAAGTGTGTCCAATAAATATACCCTTGATGGGAAGTTTTTCTCTATTGCCACCATTGTCAACGTTCTTGATCTACATGGAGAACACCATACCAAAGTTTGGCCAAGTCATCTGTAATTCTGTATAAAGAGAAATAATGTTCCATTTGGGTTACCCAACGAGTGGGATCTCAGCCATAAAATTTGGTCACATCCACCCACGGAAGGCGTAGATCATGTTGAAAGTTATGGGGAAGACAATTATGGGAATTTGAGGAAGTTTCAGCTTCGGTATGTGGAGGTGAGTCAGATAAAGGGTTATCTGCAGGGATATGCAGCTTGGTGCAGATCATCGAAACGACAGATTCAAGATGGCTAGTCATGTCTTGTTTGAGTTCCTCGATTGAGGTGGTGATGGAGGAATGCATGGTTGTATTGATGGCGGCCACAATGGCACTGAGTTGTTTCACTTCTTGTTGGGTCTCTGTGAAATTAGATTGCAAGGTATTGAGGTGAGCTTCCAAGTCTTGGCTACAGGTATGGGCCATGATGACAAGGGAACAGAAATGGGGCAAGTGGGGTCAAACATTTTGATGAAAAATGATATGTATGAATGTGATATGGGCAAAGAGATAAATCCAATGGAATAGGTCTCAAAAATTTCCAGACTCATTTTTTTTTTTTTAACACCTGCGGAGTTATACTCCATTCTGAAGAATATTGCAGTGATGAAATTCCCAAATGATTAAACAGGAATAAATGTGTAGTGATTTTCCAACCCAAACACAGTTGCGCGACAATAGATCTTGTCTGTTTTAATTTTTATTTTTTTTTGTTTCCGTCCCCAAGGGTTAAGTATTCAAGGGTTCTATAGACAAAGGTTTGCCCTATGCTATAGCTCTCTGATATACGTGTGGGGTCGAACAATATTACTTGGCCCGATATCTCAGGGCACTAACTAAGGAGGCTAGACCATTCCCTTGACCATACTACCCAACTACCCAGTTACTAGAGAGTATCTTCCTGAGTGATGTTCTCGGTGGAACTATAGCAATTAGGAAACTGATCGATTTATCTAAAGAGGGCTTCAGGAAATCTAGGCTGATCCATACACAAGTTTTGTTTGAGGCGCTACCACTCGAAGGGGTACCAAAAGGGGTTACAAGGGTGGCCAACAGATGTGCGCTTAAGAACCACTTGTATTTCCTGCGTGTATGAATCCCTCAACCATAGGTTTATGTGCATAATGAAATATATATGTGGCTTAAAGACACCGGAATACATCTCTACCCTGAAAAAAAATTAACCCGCAATTTTCTGCCAAGGAAAGTGCTATGATACCACTTGTAATATTCCAGATATAAAAAGTATGTAGAAGAGAAATAAAATGCTAGAAATGGAAGATGAACAACAATATAACTAGAATAACACCACAATAATACTGAAATGATAATAGAATAACACCAAAAAGAGCACTTCGATTACTGAGAGCAACGTTCATGGGCCTCTTCGAGGGGGCAACCTCCAGTCGAGCATAGCTCTATTACAATAATATTCAAGCTAGGGTTCTCATACCCTCGACTCCTATTTATAATAAATATGTCTATCAATAGAACCATCTAGAGGAAGATCCTTCTAGAAGCATAAGCTTCTATTAGGTCTTCTTACATTCGACTTATTGTACATTATTGCAAGGCCTTATTAATATTGACCTTTATTACATCGGAATACATTGTTCTACCTATGTGAGGGGTTAGGTCCCTAATAACGAATGGATGTCAAGTAAAGTAATGTCACACATACGGTATGTTGCATGATAAGTAATTGTTAACTGATGGAAACTAGGAACCTAAGTATATGGTTAGTAAGAACATGTTGAACACCTTGCTTCCCCTCGTCACTGCAGAACCTTGGTTCCTACACCCCCTCTAGATGTCTCGGGTGAGACTTCACTTACTTGCAGGTGATGATTAAAGAATCAGTGTCTAAGGGTTTTGTTGGTGTATAGATGATTTACCTCGGGTATTCACACTACATTCCAACTTGTGTCATTCATGCATCCTTGATGGAGAATACCATTTAGTTGTGCTGGTCTCACAATGCCAGAGTCCTGAATTTCCGCAACCATGAAGGGTCCAAGCCAATGAATTTATATTTTCCCTAGATACTTTTGATACTTACTCCCATAAAATAGAACTTGATCACCTTGCGCAAAAAACTTATTCTTAATATTCCTATCATGCCAAGACTTCTACACAACCTTTTCCACAGACTAATGAAAATCTGTCAGAAATTTATCTTCGTCCAATTTCAACAGCTCTATGACCCATTCTGCAATTGATTCATCATATTTCATATGAGTAATATATAAGCTCTAGGTGATAAATGCAAATGGGATGACTACTTATCTACCATAAACCAATTTTAACGAAGTATACTTATGTAACTTCTTTGTCATAGTCCTGTAAGCCTATAACATTGTTGGAACCCTTTCATCCCAAACATCCCTATTTTTTAAACATACCTTGGTTAATCCTCTCTCTATAATCTTGTTAAAGGATTCGACTGTACCATTTTCTTGTGGATGATATGGAATAATTTTGTGATGTTGAATTAGGAACTCGCAGGTAAGAGTGGCTATAGTCTCATTAATAAAATTTTCACCCTAATCATTGGTGTTATCACATGAAGTTGTCATGGGTCATATGTAGTTATTGTTAAAGACCTAATTCTACACCTTTGTCCTAACTCTCTGTTTTCCACATACCTTCCTATAAGTTTTTCCTCTTTTGGTTGATAAATTCAGTTTCCCTTTTGTTCAATGACCAGTTTTTCCTTATTGTCTTGCTTGATTGATTCTTTGCACAATTTTTTTCTATCTTTCTTGAAGGATAAACATATATCGTGATTTGATTCGAATTACTGGTCATCTTGTTTGCCTTTAATTGAGCTTACAGCAGGTCGGTCAAGTATTTTATATGCATAGGGAAAAACTATGCGCAAAATGAAGCATTCAGAGCAGTCCATTTCAGGCTTGAAATACAAGCAAACAGAAAGGTTTGATTTTCAACGGTGGAGATCCTATGTGAAGTTCATATTAGCGGCTCCCGTGCATTTGGAGTTTCAAAGTCACGCAAGGATTAAAAACTAGATAGAATTCCCTAAGTCACAAGATACTACCACGTCAACATGGAGAAAGTTACTTCAGGAGATTTCCATCCAAACATCCTGAAGTACCGAAGAGTCGAATTCTCGAAGTGACATCAGGTTGCCACGTTGCTTCAGGCCCTACCACTCCACGGGTATTTTAAAACTCAACAGATGTGTTCATCCATCAATAGTTGTGACATCATATAGCTTCAGGTCGCCACATCACTCTGGGCCCATACCACTCGAGGATTTTTTCATGCTTCACAATCTAAAACTCCCGAAGCTTGAAGTTTTGAAGTGCCGAAGAAACTTGGCACTCATCCATGGAGACAAGTGGCTTCCATCTGTCCCTGACATGTGGCACTCATTATAGGTCATTTGGTTGCGTCATTCACCCATTTCCACATGGCAAGTGTCACCCTTCTTTCCATGACACGTTATCACAATGTCGTCAAGCCACCACGTTAGATTCGAGAGACCGTCCTCCATAAGGTATTCCTTCTCATCATTCAAATCTCCCAAACTCCAAAATTGGCTCGATCGCTAAACATGGTTAAAAAGATTTTGGATTTGGCAGACGAATTAATTTTAGCAGGGGTGCTAAAATAATCGGGTTTCCCATATCAGATATTGCAATAGATCGATGAACACACTTCATTGCAAGGATGGAACATGCTCGAACGTTAAAATTCTAGAGCAGTCCCGCAATCGAAACCATGGCATAGAGAAAGAGGTACATGGTAGTTGGTGGTGGATTGTCGGGGTCAAAGCGATGTGGATCCAAACCACCTTGGAAACTTTCACAATCATGTGCTAATATACGATCCATCCAAGAGTGGCGCATGGAAGCAAAATCATCGCTTTCCCAAATCACGGATTGCGACAACATCGATGGCCACACTTCATTGTAGGGATAGAAAGTGCTTGAATACTAAAATCCTAGAGAGGTCCTGCAATCGAATCCATGGTATATCTAAAAAGGTACATGGCAGGTGGTGGTGGATTGCGGGGGTCAAAGAGGTGTGGATCTAAACCTCCCTTACCAACTTCCACAATCACATGCTTATATAGGATCCAATCCTAGAGCAGTGTGTGGCAACATAAACTGGCCATTACAGTCAGAGGTTTTGAATTCATTTCTTCCTCTTGACTTTGAGGATTTGGAGGGAACTGAAGATCAATAGGTGGAAAATGGAGATCAACATACGATCTTGGAGGAAACATGGAACTCAAGAATATGCGCCCAAGCAACAAGACATGTCGTTCATTTTTTGTTAGAGTGGTTACTAACAGGCTCCTTGATTTTAGTAGTTTGTTGAATCTGTTGGTATAGATGTTAGACTTGTAGTTTTTTTAGGAGAATCCTAGGATAGGAATGCAAACTCACACCCATAGTTGTTGTATATTATTTTGATTATAAATACATGAGATGAATGATATGAGAGGTTCATATGGTTGAGAAGAGCTCCCTTTTGTAATATTTTGACTAAACAAAGATGTTATCTGGTTATGTATGAGACTTGAGACATTTTCATTAATAGAAGTCAGTTTCCTTTCATCATAATTTTTCCTCTAATTCTAAAATGATCATGATTGGATGAGCCATATGAGATGTTGTGGTTGTTTTATAATGGAGGTTTGATTATAATGTTGCTATGAATGTTTTTCAGTGTTTTAAACTTAAGTTCAAGAATTTCTTGTGATTGGGTTTTTCTTCTCCTGGTTGCTTGACGGCCTGATGCTTATAGCAAACCTATCCACCTTTCTCACTAATTATTCCTTCTATTCACCTTTATCCTTAAACCACTAAGTGAAGTTAATAAAAACCTCATTTTCTTATGCATGCTATCCCAGATTTCTATGTTAAAACATTCTTATGTTGAGTTTTGTCCATTTGACCTTTCATCATTAATTTACATTCACAAACCTTTTGATGGGTTCTGGGCTTATCCTCTTGCAATCTAAGGGTGATTCTCAATGATAACATTCTTGGAGTCGTTTCCGGGGAACAAATTGAAGAAATTTCCCTGGGATTGAATGAAAAAGAAATATTGATTCTGAAGGAGCATTAGAAATTAGTACATTAAAGATTGCAGCTTGCACCTGGAGACTCCATTATTTCAGTTGTGGATCCCAAAGGTAGACACATGAGGTCTACTCCACATCTACCTATGGAAACACCTGAATCCGACCCAGAGAAAATTATCAAGAAAGGAAAGGCTTCTCAAGAAATATTTCCAGCTATTGTACCAGGTACTTCTAGTCATTTACATGATTCTACTTTTCAAACTTCAGTAGCTATATCCAATCCTCCTCTTTTACCTTCTGCTGAAGTTTTAGAAGTTTGGATTTTGAAATTTTTCCTGTTGAATACTCTTCTTTTAGCCCCAAATTGAAAGAAGAAAATGTTCAAACCCTTGTTTCTCCTGATGTTGTAAGTTGGCTCAGACTTGAGACTCTTGAATATTTTCCTACTTTGGGCCTTCCTACTCCTCCTCCTATCAAAGTTATTGTGACTAAAGAAGATGAAACCTCTTTTCCCTTGTGTTATCTCCCAAAATAGCACCGTCATTTTGGGTGATAGAATGGGTCAAAAAATTTATTTCTGTGACTCATGGCCTTCAAAATCCAAAATCTCAATTTTCGGCAGTTAACTAAGTCTGTGGAAGTTTACTTAATTGCCGAAACAAGCCAGTTTCGGCAGCTAAGATGGTTTGCCAGAATGACTTTAGCTGCCGAAAATGTTTCCATGAGCAAATTTAAAGATCGTGCCCGTATTCAGTGCATCATCAAGCGAGCCCGATTCATCATATCAATTGGCTGATCTTCTGGAGAATAATCGTGCACTAAGTCCGTGTATTGGTTAGACATAGCAAAGATCTGAAATCCTCTCATACAGGCGCGCAACTGAACCTTTATTTGTGTTCAAAGGGTAACAGTGTTGATACTAAGAGGGGGGTGAATTAGTATCAAGTACAATTTAAAACCTTTTTCAACTTATAATTAAACCATTCAATTATATTCAATGAGAAATGAACAATAGTATAAGAGTTACACCAATACACCACAATATACCAT
>ML783316.1:52497-72036 GCA_009831015.1 Picea engelmannii | reverse complement strand
TGATTAATCAATCTTGGAGAGCACTGTTTTATTTGATTACATTGTGAGTTGTCTTCTCATTAGTTACTTTATGTTATCCCATTGATCCAACCTTTCATTATTTATAATTTCTTAAGTTACCAAGCACCTTTGGTCTGCAACCACAAAGGGTTTCTTGGAGTGATAACACCTTGGACCCTATACCATCTTCCTCCAAGACTCAAACTCTTCCTATGAAAACTGAAACCTCTCCATCCAAGCTTCCTCTTTCTCCAAAAATCCAAGTTGCATTTGTAGTTGTCAGAATTCCATCCCCCCCTTGTTCCCCTACATTTCACAACCCAATGGCAGGCGCTAATCTTCCTAGAAATAAGATGGATGCCATAGTGGATGATAGGTATTCCCCTCTTATTTTACCTTAGCCTATGAATCCTCTCCCAGTTGGAGACTACCTTAAGGACATGCCCAAGTTCACAGGGGAGGAAGACATAACTAGAGAAGAACACCTTGAAACTTTTTATAGTTATGAAGATAATATTAACATCGAGAATGAAGATGTATGGATGAGGGTATTAATGTATAGCATCTTGATGGTGAGGCTAGAAAATGGTTTAGGGGTTTGACTTCTGGATCTATTGTCGAGATTGAAGGTTTGGATGATGCTTTCTTGAGACATTGGGGGAATAAAAAGTATTTCCTTTATTATATTACAAAATTTATATCACTTAAGAGGAAAGAGGGAGAATCTGTTTCAGACTTCTCAAAAATATTTAATAAAAGGTACAACAAGATTCCCACTTAAATAAATGCTACAAAAACCTCTTCCAATATCACATATGTCAGTGCTTTTGACCTTGAGTTGTTCATCATGTTGAGAGAAAGAAGATCACCTATTTATCTCATATGAAAGATGCAAGATGCATCCTTAGAAGTAGAATCTAATATATTGGTAGTTGATAAACTTAGGGTAAAATCTAATAGAGACAAAAGGAAAGGTAGGGTTGAAGCTTCAACCTCAGAATCCTATGTTGTCCATCCTCAAGTTGATGAACTTACAAAATTGGTAAAATCACTTTCTGTTGAAATGGAGAAGTTGAAACTTGAAGGAAAACAAAACTATAGGAACACACAGAATGTTGATTATAGAGGTAATTTCAGAAAACCAAATAATGCCCCTCAGGTCCTCCAAAGAGATCAAATAAATAGGGATAGGGATGATCAAAAAGTCCAATCCCCTCTCCAAAACAACCTTGTTGTTGATGAAGAAGGAGAGCATTAAGAAATTGATCATGAAATCCATTGTCTTGGTGTCACCTCTTCATCTCCTCATTTGACCCAATCTTCATATGAAGAGTCTCTCATGGATAGTAAGTTAAATGAATTGAGTAAAGGGGGGAAAATGACAATCCTATTAAATACAATCTAATGTCCAAAAATAAAGTGGGAAAGATTGACACTTCTGATCAACCCACTAAAATAGAAAATTATGTTAAGGCTATGAAAACTAGCAGCAAAGGAAAAGATGCACAAATCCCTCAAGCATTGGTTAAGAGTCCTGCCCTAGAAATTAAACAGGTTTTGAAATATCCATCCTCATTTAGCTTTGAAAGTGAGATTGAAAACATCAAAATCCTTGTACCTTTTTTGGAGCTGATCAAGAATGAGGAATTCAAAAGATATCTTTCTAAAATTCTACAGCTCGAGTCGTCCTCTAATTCCACAGACTCAGTCAACCATCAAAATGAAAAACCAGCAATCATCCTGGGACCTTTGGTAGAGGATAGGGATGACTCTTCCCCTCCTTTCTACACATAATTAAACATTCATGATAAAGTTTTGCATAACTACTTGATGGACTCAGGGGAATCTCATAACCTCATGCCTAAAAATATCATGGATGATCTTGGGTTGGAAATTAAAAAAAACTACCATGACCTATACTCATTTGATTCCAGGAAGGTGAAGTGTCTTGGGGTTATTAATGACTTAGTTGTTACCCTATTCCAATTGCTAATGAAAAGTGTGGTCATGTAAATTGTGGTGGTTGATGTCCCCCCTAAGTTTGGTATGCTCTTGTCAAGATCTTGGATCCAAATACTAGGGGGAAATTTGCAGATGAACCTTTCATATGCCACCATTCCTATGTTTCGGGGATAACATAGAAGGATTTATAGGGAGGAAAAACTAGCCTACATCATCAGTGATGAAGAAAATCCTACCAATCACCCTATTTTTGCACTTGATACTGATTTAGGATCCAGTATATTACATCTCATTGATACTCCTCAACCACCTATTTCAATCATAAAGAAGTCCAGCACCTCTTGTGAAGATCCTCCTCCTAATACCTATGTTTGGAAGATTTGTTTTGATGGGGCCTCTTTTCAGGAAGGCGTTGGTGTTGGGGTAGTCTTTATTTCTCCTACCCAAGAGATCATATATATTCCCTACAAGATTGAATTTGAAACTAAAAACAATGTGGAATAGTATAAGGATCTTGTTTTAGGTTTAAGGGATGCTAAAGACATGAGGATTGAAGAGCTAGTAGTGTTTGGAGATGTTGAATTAATTGTTCATCAAGTCAAAAATCTGTATCAAGCTAAACACTCCAGGTTAAGGACTTACAAAAATGAATTTTGGGATCTTGTTGATAGTTTCTTCTTGGATTTTAATATCTCATTTGTTCCAATAGAGGAGAACACTATGGAAGATTTCTTGGTTGTTTCAGCAAGTAATTTCAAATTTCTTTTTCCCCCTAAACTCAAATATGATGTGGAAGTGAAGTATAGACCCTCTATACCTGACAATGTCAAACATTGGAAGGTTTTTGAGAATGATATTTAGATAAAAAGGTTTCTTGAGACTGTGGATGAGTTTTATGCCTTACATATTGATCAAGATCATGATACTGAAAAAATCCCTCATGCTGATATTTTTCTGAATAAAATTGTTGACCATCATATTATTCAGTTGCCCAGTAACCATATTCCAAAAGGACTAGTTCCCTTGGAGAGATTGTTTGATAGAAATGATGTTATTGTAAAGGTTAAAGGTTCAACTAAAAATGTTGATGTGACTGAAGGAAATTTAGGTACAGAGGAGGATCCAAAGTATGTTAAGTTGTCGAGTAGTTTGTCAAGGGAACAAAGGGATGAGTATGTTAATCTTTTAAAGGAGTTTGTTGATGTGTTTTCCTAGAAATATGAAGATTTAAGAACATATGACACAAACATCATTGAACATAAGATCCCTTTGAAAGAGGAGCCCAAGCCTTTTAGGCAAAAACTCAGGGAGATAAATCCCATGCTACTTCCTATTATGGAAAAAGAAGGGAAGAAGTTGTTATATTCCAAAATCATCATTCCTCTGAGATACTCTGAGTAGGTAGCTAACTTGGTCCCTATAAGGAAGAAAAATGGGGAAATTAGACTATGTGTTGATTTCAAGAATTTGAATAGAAGCTCCAAGAAAGATAATTACCCCTTTCCAAAGATGGATCACATTTTGCAGAGAGTCATTGGTTCATCTAGGATGTCTATGATTGATGGATTTTATGGATACAATAATATATATGTATTTCCTGAAGATAGAGAGAAGAAAGTCTTCACTACTCCTTGGGGCACATTCATGTATGCTAAAATTCTCTTTGGATTGATGAATGCAGGAGCGGCCTTTCACCGAGCAATGGACATTGACTTTATTGGGGAGAAGGACAAGTTTGTATTCATCTATTTAGATGACATTACAATGTTCTCAAAATATGATAAAGAGCATTATCATCTTTTGAAAAAGGTCTTCTTGAAGTGCAGAAAGTTTGGTCTCTCTCTCAATCCTAAGAAGTCTTTGTTTTCTATGAAGGAAGGTAAGTTATTGGGGTACATTGTATCAGCAAAAAGGGTAAGAATTGATCCAAGAAGATTAGAGGCCATTCCAATCTTATATTTTTCTAGATCTAAGAAATAAGTTCAATGTTTCTCGGGAAAAATCAATTTTCTAAGAGTGTTCATCTCTAACTTTGTTGAATTAGTGAAGTATATTACAGCCATGCCTAGGAAAGGAAATTAGGTGAAATGGACTACTGAGGCTCAATAATATTTTGATCATATCAAAAAGGCCTTGACTAAAGCACCTGTGCTCATCATCCCTAACTATTCCAAGGAGTTTTTGATATTTTCCTTTGCCTCATTTGACACATTGGTTGTTGTTTTGCTACATAAAAACACAAAGGGGTTAGAGCAGCCTATTTCCTTTTTTATCAAAGCATTGAGAGATGCAGAAATAAGATATGATATCATGGAAAAGAAGGCTTATGCTTTGGTTAAATCCCTCAAGGATTTCAAAGTATGTGTTCTACATTCAAAGATTATTGCATATGTCCCTTCAGCCTCAGTGAAAGAGATACTTATCCAGTCTGACTTAGATGGGAAAAGGAGCAAATGGATTGCTAAAATTATGGAATTTGACCTTGAAATGAAGCCCACTAAACTAGTGAAAGGCCAAGGTTTAGCTAGGTTGTTGGCTAAATCAAATTGAAAATCTTTAGGGGTCAATTTCATGAACATAAAATCAGAAAATCAACAATTTGATTTTGTTGATAAAAGATCTCATGTCAGCCCAAATTTGGCAGAATGCACTTGGTATAAAGTCATCATATATTTTCTACAGAAGTTGTAGAATCTTGATGGTTTGGACAAGAACAAGGTGAGAGATTTTAAGCTTAAAGAAATCAAATATTGTCCCGTTGATCATGTCTTGTATTGGAAAGATCCTCTAGGAGTTCTTTTGAGATGTATGGATCCACAGGAGGCCCAAAAGTACATGACTGAATTTCATGGAAGCTTATGTGGGGGACATCACTTCTAGAGAACCATGGACTATAAGATCCTCACAACTGGGTATTTATGGCCTAGCCATTTTAATGATGTTTGTGCAAAGATTAGAGCTTGTGTCAAATGCCAAAAGTTTTCTAGAAAGAGACAACTCAAATCTTTTCCTTTGAGGTATGTTGTGGTTTCTAGAAATTTTCAACATTGGGGTCTTGACTTCATTAGGGAAATCCATCCAGGTTCAAGTGGTCAGCATAGGTGGATTTTGAATTCCACTGATTAATTTACCAAGTGGATAGAAGCAATTCCTACAAGGAATGCCTCCCACAAGGTAATCATTAGTTTTCTTGAGGATATCATGTCAAAATTTGGTTGTCCAAGAAGGATTGTTACTGACAATGTTGCCTTCTTCAAAGTTGAACCATTGATCAAGTTCTGTGAACAATATGGGATTACATTAATCCATTATATTCCTTACTACCCCCAAGGAAATGGTTTGGCAGAGTCCTCTAACAAGAGCCTCATAAATATCATCAAGAAATTGTTAGAACACAACAAAAAAGCATGGGAATCAAAGCTGAAATTTGCCTTATGGGATGACAGAGTTACAAAAAAGAGGTCACTTGGTGTTTCCCCTTTCCATCTTGTATATGGGGTTTAGGCTATATTTCCTACTCATCCTTCCTTTCTTGTGGAAAAATTCCTCCAGGACTACCAAGGAGAAACTAATGATATGGTCAGGAGGATACAATAGCTAGTAGAAGTACACCAGACTAGGGAGAAGCTACTTGAAAAAGCACAAGACCATCAACAGAAGATCAAGAAAGCCTTTGAAAAGAAGGTAAGAAAATAATATTTCCAACTGGGAGATATAGTGCTCAAGTGGGATGCAGCCAAGAAAGACAAAGGAAAACATGGTAAATTTGAAGCCTTGTGTATTGGTCCTTTCAAGGTTTCTGAGGTATTTTCAAATAACACTTATAAATTGCAGAACTTGGAGGATTCCAAAGTTTTTGGTCACCATGTCAATGGGAACTTTCTAAAAAAATATGTTTCTTAAGACATGATTGTCTTTTCATTCATTGTAGATATCACTTTTTCTTTTTATTTCGGTTTGAATAAGTGACCCCATAGCCTTAGGATAAGACATTGAAGCTTCTTGTTCTTGGAAACTCATAGGGAGCATGCCATCCCCTGTGGAGCCAATGTTATCACATGAAGTTGTCATGGGTCATATGTAGTTGTTGTTAATGACCTAAGTCTACACCTCTATCTTATCTCTCTCTTTTTCGCATGCCTTCCTATAATTGTTTCCTCTTCTGGTAGATAAAGTCGATTTCCCTTTTATTCAATGACCTATTTTTCCTTATTGTCTTGCTTAACTAATTCTTTGCACAATTTTTTTATGTCTTTCTTGAAGGATAAACACATATCATGATTTCATTCGAATTACTTGTTAGCTTGTTTTCCTTTAATTGAGCTTACAACAAGCCGATCAAGTATGTTGTATGCACAGAGAAAAATTATGAGAAAAATGCAACATTCAGAGCAGTCCATTTCAAGATTGAAATACAAGAAAACAGACAAGTTCGATTTTCAACGGTGGAGATCCCATGTGAAGTTCATATTAGCATCTCCTGTGCATTTAGAGTTTCAAACTCACAAAAGGACTAACGACTAGACATAAGTCCTGAAGTAATGAGATACTTCCACGTCAATCGAGAGAAAGTCACTTCGGGAGATATTCATGCCCGCATTCAAAAGATCCTAAAGACCGAATTCCCAAAGCAATGAGAGGCTGCCACACCAACCAGGATAAATTTACTTCGGGATATTTCCATCCAAACATCCCGAAGTCCCGAAGATTCAAAGTCCCGAAGTGACGTCAGGTTTCCATGTCACTTCAGGACCTACCTGTCCACGGGTGTTTTTCAACTCAACACATGGCACTCATCCATCAGTAGATGAAAAATCATAAAGAGTCAGGCTGCCACATCACTCCGGGCCTGTACCACTCCAGGCGTTTTTCATGATTCACAATCCAAAACTCCTGAAGGTCGAAGTGTCGAAGTGTTGAAGACACTTGTCACTCATTTGTGGAGACAAGTAGCTTCCATCTGGCCCTGACATGTGGCACTCATTCCAGGTCATTTGGTTGCATCATTCACCCATTTCCACATGAAACATGTCACCCTTCTTTCCATGACACGTCAACACAATGATGTCAGGCTGCCACGTCAGATTCGTGAGAATGCCCTCGAGAAGGTATTCCTTCTCAGCATTCAAAGCTCCCAAATTCCAAAATTGGATCCATCTCTAAACATTTTTAAAAGGATTATGGAGTTGGCAGATGGATTAATTTTGGTAGGGGTGCTAAAATAGTCATTTTTCCTAGATCGCAGATTGCAACAGATCGACGACCACACTTCATTGTGGGGACATAACATGCTCGAAGGTTAAAATTCTAGAGTGGTCCCGCAATCGAAACCATGGTATAGAGAAAGCGGTACATGGTAGTTGGTGGTGGATTGTGGGGATCAAAGCGGTGTGGATCCAAAACACCCTTGGAAAATTCCGCAATCACTTGCTAATATACAGTCCATCCAAGAGGGGTGCGTGGAAAAAAAATAAGTGCTTTCCCAAATCGCGGATTGCGACAAGATCGACGTCCATACTTCATTACGGGGACAGAAAGTGCTCGAACGCTAAAATTATAGAGAGGTTTCACAATCGAAACTATGGTATGGCTAAAAAGGTACATGGAAGTTGGTGGTGGATTACGAAGGTCAAAGTAGTGTGGATCCAAACCTCCCTTGCCAACTTCCGCAATCATGTGATTATATAGGATCCAATCCGAGAGCAGCGCGTGGAAACATAAATTGGTCATTACAGTCAAAGGTTTTGAATTCATTTCTTCCTCTTGACTTTGAGGATTTGGAGGGAGTCGAAGATCAACAGGTGGTAGTTGGAGATCATTATACGATCTTGGAGGACACATGGAACTAGAGAAGATGTGCCCAAGAAGCAAGACAAGTCATTCATTTTCTGTTAGAGTGGTGTTGGACCCCAACAACGCCCCGTAAATTTTTACAAAATTTAAAGGGCCCCCATTAGAATCTTGATAATTATAATGAGCTACAGAATCAACCTTTTCAAACAGTTCCATACCTTGGATTTCTTTGAGACAAACTTAAGACATTCACTATAGTATGAGACATTCATTACAAGAGTATATGTCAAAATTTAGAAACGAGCATAGAAATCTCAATTTAAACAAAAACGTTAATGTTTATCAACTATTTACTTTTGTTTAAATTATGATTATGTGTTCATTATTTTTCTCATTAGTATGAGACATTCATTACAAGAGTATATGTCAAAATTTAGAAACGAGCATAGAAATCTCAATTTAAACAAAAACGTTAATTTTTATCAACTATTTACTTTCGTTTAAATTATGATTATGTGTTCATTCTTTTGCTCATTAGAAAGTTTGACTATTTTGAATAATGGGTTCAATACTTCATCAAATAATATCTTGGTTGGTTTCTCATTTTCAAAAAATCATTTGGGGAGATTAATTAATTAAATTCTTTTTTTCATTTTGCATCTCATTTCAAAACAAAAATAATAATAATAAAGAATTATCTATCATTTGTTTGATTTTGTAAAAACCCAAAATTAATATTTTTCTCCTCTCCATCAACTTGAATATTCTATAATTTTAAGATCATATTTGAACGGAAAATATAAACAATGTTTGTTTATAACTTACAGTTAGTTTAAATTCATTTTAATTTTATTGTTCTAGATTATGTTTTATTCACAATTTTTAGGTTATTAATTTAGGTTTCTTTTTGTTTCACAGGTTTCTATTATCAGATATTTGATATGGATATGGTCATGGCTTGATTTTATTATCTAAATACGTTCAATATGATTGATCCAAAAATAATATTGGATTGCTGCAAATAATTTATGAGCAACAACAGATCAAATTTGGAAATGCGTCAAGAATAAACAGACGATTTTACGGGACTGATTGCAGCCAAATAATCTGAAGAAACGATTGAAAACCCATCTCCGGAATGGACCCATTTAGCTTACTCACAAACATTTACCCAAAAAAATGCATGATTTGAGAGATATTTGTGTCTCTTTACGAGACAAATTTTAGGTGGCGGAAATTATTAGTGACACCCAAACTGTTCATTCATTGTATAAATATATGAGAAATTTCAGAGCCATGGGGCATACAAGAAATTGAGAGGAGGAATTTTATCCTTTCTATTTTATATATTATTTATTTTGTGAACTTTTTTCTTTTCAAATGGAGTAACGGATTGTTGGAATCTTTGGGAGAATGTGTTGATTAAGGTTGGTTGTCATTGATGTCAACCCTTGAAGAAAGCCCCGTAGCACAAGGTTGGGGTAATGGACCCAAGTTTTTTTAATGTAAATATGACTCATTATTTTCTTGTCATGGTTGATAAGAAGTAAAAATGGATGAAATACAAAGTGGTCCCCTTATGGTGAAAGCCCTCACGGAAAGACGCTTTACAGAGTGAGAGAATCCATGCTTTTTTGAGGAATATTGAGATGAAGGACAGTGAATTTGTCAGTGAAACTATCCTATATGGATAGTGCTTGTCATGCCATTTCCGATGGTATGTGAAACGTCACATAACTCCTCACAGTTAGAGAGTTATGACCATATGAAGTTGGAGAACCCCTCATAAGTCTTATAGAAGCCCCCAAGGGTCAAAGTGCTTTGCAAAAGAAATTATTTTAAATGAAGAAACCCTAAAATAAGGAAAGTGTAAGGCTACATGAACATATAAATAAGACGCAAATCTTACTCATTATACACACACTTGTACATATTGTATATCTATTTTCTTGTGTAAAGCTTCTTGTAAATACTTGTGGATACATATGAAGTGGAAAACGTCTGAGGTATCATGAAGGGTTGATGGTGAAATTATCAGAATTATAGAAAAACCCTATTTTCTGAGGTGTACGCGGACTATCTATGTACAAGGTACATACATGTTGAGTTATATGTGGGTTGTCTATGTACAAGCTGCGTACATGCTGAGTTATACATGGGTTGTTTGTGTACAAGGTGCGTACATGTTGGTAAATACATGGAAACTTGAAGAGATGAAGATGCAGAGGTTCTAGATTCTAAGATCAAGCTCCTAGGAAGGTCTAAAGTGCTCAGATACATCAGATCCATCCATTGGTTCAAAAGGTATGTATTATTTCTATGAATAGTTGGATTTTTATGTATGCATGAGGAATGGAAATGGAGATTTGAGGATTCTCCCTAGAGAGACTAGTGGCTTCATGGGATCTTCTGCATAAGTCAGATCTACAGAAATACAGTGTTGATATATTCATCATTGATACTTATTGTGAGGCACATATTTTATTTCTTGGCATATGGCTAAAGGTTTTTATGGTACATGGTTGAGAGCTTGTATTTGTGTTGTAGTTGATGTATTAAGAGACTAAATATCAGAAAGGGGTTGATGACTAAGATCATGTGAGGGATATTATACTTGTTCATGATTACACATACCTATATGACACATGAATAGAGAGAGACATACTTGCCTTGAGTAAAGGTTATATATTAGGATGCATGCATAGGGTACAGTTACAGTCTGGATACAGTAACAAGTTACAGATCTATGTGAAAGAAGTTACAGAGAATCGGAAATTTTCAAGAAAAAGGAAACCCTAGTTTTCATAAGGCATACGCAGGTTGCATAACAATTTGGTAGCATACATATGCGGGTTGCATAACATATAGGGAGTGTACATACACGGGCTGCAGAAGTATAGGTCGTGTATCTGTTCTATTTTTGTAGATACATGTTCAGTTCAAGTACAATTTGATTACAGGACAGTTGTACAGATTGGATACAGGTCAGTGGTACAGGTTGATACAAATGTACAACAATATATCTCACAGTGACAGGTTGACAGCGGTTCCATCAGTCTAATTATACTTTAGGGTGATTGGACGGGGCAAGGACAGGTGGTTGTATCCACCTTCCGATTGTAGCCAGAGAACACAGGGGGTTGTAGCCTCCTTCTGGTTGTATCCATAGAATTGGGGATTTGGAGCTTCCTTAGGTTGTAGCTTGATAAAATAGGGGCTTGGACCCTGCTTCCAGTTGTAGCTAGAAAACAAAGGAATTTGGTGCTTCCAATGAATGTAATTCTTCAAAACATATAAGAAAAAGCATTATGTGGTTTTCTCCCGATTTGGGCTTCCACACAAAACACAGGTGTATTGTGTATGTGTGTGATTGTTCATTTCCTATTGATCATTATTGGATAATAATTCTACATTGATATAACACTTGTATTATTTGGAGAAAAGGGAATATAATTACACTATTACTGATTCACCCCCCCCCCTCTCAGTAATCCAACAGAATGCACAAGTATTTTCAAAGAAGAATATGGAATTCTGGGTTGCTTAATGGATTTTGTCCTGTGAGTAAAATGGTTTTATTTTCATTATAATATCTTCATATTCTTTGAATAATTGTTTATGCACTGATTTAAATTAGCTTTAGTATTTTTTATCAATACATGGTTAATTTCTATGATTAATATATTAATTTTTTCAATCTTTAAGAGTCTATTATCCCAAAAGTTCTTCCTGGACCATATGACGACCATATTTTGTTGAAACTATATGAGAAAGTAGTTTACTCTTTGGCTTTCGTCCTATGTAGACTTTGCAGTGTTTTTTCATTGTCTTCTCATGTAATTTCTTGATGTGAAATGTTGTCTGTGTCGAATTAGCTTTAGTTAGTTCTGCACATAATATTTTATATCATGTTTTTCCTTATGTTGTTCATTATCTTTTGGTTTAGTTTATATATGTGACTGATCATCTATTCAATTATTTTGAGTTTACATCTGATGCTAGATAGTTGGTAACACCATTCCTAAGAAATGGAATTTCTTTCATTTTTAGTTATTGGACATTTCAAGGTCATGAGATATATAATAATTTGTCTTTCTATCATTATAAACTTGCTCTAGAATATGAAACACTTCCTTGAATTTCTTCAGGAAGTATTATGATTTCTTTTGTCATAGGTTTACACTTGACACGGGTTAAGAGGAGCTCATACAATACAGAGAGACAAATTTAGCTTAGTACTATTGATCAGTGAGAGGTTACTAGGTGCATTTCTTTCGTTTATTCAGATTTGTTTATATATGAATGAGACGATGATTGCATTAATTAGCTTTGATTGTTTCTGTGTTATTGTTTCAATTGTATTTTCTTAGTATTTATTAGTTTAAAATCTTTAAACATTAAAATATATATATATATGTTCTTACTTTATCTTATTTTGAAACATTATTATGAACATTCATTTTCGCAAGATTTCAAGTAAACCTTGTAAACTGTATATAGATTGTTTATAATTATTTGTATATTCATGTTTCCTTTTAATAAACATTAGTAAGTAATATATCATTTGTTAGAATCATAGATTTAGATCAGTTTATTTATTTTATTGTTTTTAAGATTGTAGTTGGCTAATGGAACCATTAAACCCATCGGGTCAGATCATACCAAACGGCTTGGGTTAATTAGACAACCCCAGTCTGGATCTAACCTTTCAGTTGATGCTGTGTCATTTATGCCTGTCAACAAGTGGTTTCCAATAGGATCCTTGATTTTAGTAGTTTGTTAAATTTGTTGGTACAGATGTTAGACTTGTAGCTTTGTGAGGAGAATCATAGGATAGGAAGGCTAGCTCGCACCCATAGTTGTTGTCTATTGTTTTCATTATAAATACATGAGATGAATGATATGAGAGGTTTAGATGGTTGAGTATAGCTCCCTTTTGTAATATTTTGACTAAACAGAGTTGTTCTCTGGTTATGTATGAGACTTGAGACATTTTCATTAATAGAAGTCAGTTTCCTTTGATCATCTTATTTCCTCTGATTCTGAAATGCTCATGATTGGATGATCCATATGATATCTTGTGGTTGTGTTATAATGGATTTTTTATTATAATGATGCTATGGATTTGTTTCAGTGTTTTAAACTTTAAGTTCAAGAATTTGTTGTGACTGAGTTTTTCTTCTCCTAGTTGCTTGATGGCCTGATGCTTATAGCATACCTATCCACCTTTCTCACTAACTCTTACTTATATTCACCTTTATCCTTAAACCATTGACTGAAGTTAATAAAAACCTCATTTTCCTATGCATGCTAGCCCAGATTTATGTGTTAAAACATTATTATGTTGATTTTTGTCCATTTGACCTTTCATCATTAATTTACATTCACAAACCTTTTGATGGGTATTGTTCTTATCCTCTTGCAATTTGAGGGTGATTCTCAATGCTAACAATTGTTAAAACTCGGAGGGAACCTATTGTAATCTAGGTAAAAGTAGGGGAGTGTTACCAGTAGTTCAATACATAAGAAAGCATAGAATCACATATATATACATAGAAAAAGACACACACAATGTAGTGGAATCCCAAAGAACAATACTTTAATATATAGATGAGTCAATATAGAACAATGGATACATCTTATCTGATACATGATTTTCTATTTATAGCTACATATTCAGTTACCAGGCAGTTGTATCTACTTAACTGTCTAGGTCGGTCGATTAACAGAAACCTCGACTGACTTATACTTTCAACTTCGACAGTAGGTCGAATAACTCTTAGTCGACTATCGGTTCTAGTCTATAGAGTCGACTAACCCCTACAACATCTACCCCCACCTCAATTCCTTTCTCGTCCTAAGAAAGTGGGGAGTATAACAAAAAATTGTTTTACATTGAATGTTTACAAAATAATAATGATAGAAAAAGAGAAAGAAAAGGAATTATAGCCAAAATTTTCTAGTGCTTGATAGGAGTATGGAGCCATATTCGACTATCCAGTTACGCTGAAATCTCCACTGCTAGTCGATTCAACTGGTTCCTTTGGTTTTATTTCTATACTGTCTTCGAAGGAAGTCTATAGGATGTTGGGAGTTCAATGTTGCAAATGTTGGGTGAATTCATGCCATGAATTGATCAACCAGTGTGCTTCTGGGACTAGTGTCTTGATCTTTCCAAGCAAGTTTACTTTTTCTGCTATTTCTTCTTGTTGTACTTCGGTCAATGCTGGGTCAATTTGTTTCTCTATATCTTGAATCATTTCTTTGAGTTGCGCAAGGTGAATTACTACATTGTCATTTTCCAACTATACTTTATGCCCTTCCTTATTCCATTCTTGTTCTTGTTGTGCGAGCTATGACTCTACTACTTTTTCTTTTTCTAATCTACTTGTGAGGGCCTCTTTGATCTTGATGTGGATCATCATATTTCTGGTATTTTCTATGTTTTCAACCACATATTTTTGTATTCTGCACTTGTTGAATGAAGTTGCAAAGTAGGTTGGTCAGTTACTTACCTTCGAATTTATCATTATAGCACACTTGGTGACTCCTTACACATTTTGTTTGAGTCCTTTAAGTTTGTCGTATTTTTTCACCATGATGGTGGTTGACTACTCTTGCATTCTTTGATTATCATTCATTGCTAGGCGATTTTTCTCTTGTATATATTCCTTTTCCTTTTTGAGAAGTTCAAATTATTGGTTTTATCTATTATCTTTGATCAACCTTTTGACCAAGTATTTAAAACCCAACGAGGAG
Organism: Picea engelmannii; assembly: GCA_009831015.1. Taxonomy (NCBI): domain Eukaryota; kingdom Viridiplantae; phylum Streptophyta; class Pinopsida; order Pinales; family Pinaceae; genus Picea; species Picea engelmannii. Next base: position 57,522 of record ML783316.1, on the reverse strand, counting down.
CTCTTCATTTATGGAAGTTGCTTTGTTCCTAAATGATTTATGACCTTCTCTTTGCCTTCGTGTAGCATTTGCCTTTGATCCTCCTTTATTTTTGAAACCTGAATTCCTTCTTTAATAAATTTGTTCCACCTCTTTGTTGATTCTTTTGAGATGACTTGATGTAATTTGAAGAGGTTCTAGTCGGATATTGATGTCGGATCGAGTTTAGTTTCAACAGTTGATCTAGATGGGATGGATGGTTAGGTTATTTTAAAGAGGATTTTTGTGGGTTTGTTTTTCTTACTCTTTCTGATGTTTTTGTTGGCCCCCCATATTTATATTAATATTCTGTTTTATATTGTGTATGTAAATGAGTCTGGTCGACTTGTTCCCCTACTATTATTTCCTTTTATTGTTTATGGTCTATTTATTTTTGCAAGGGAGATTGTTGATCATGTGTTGGACCTTGTACTATATCCTTAGTCAAAGCATTTTCTAGGGAGGATTCCTCTCTGTGTGCTCATTATTTTTGTTGTTATGCCAAGTTATCTTGTTGTTTTATTGGTTCTACTTTTGTGGATACATTGGTCATAATCTCTATTGGTCTTGATTCCGGAATATTAACATCCTGGGTGTTTATTTCCTAGAGGTTAACTTCTTGATGACTGGTCGACTATTGTATATCTTCAATGGATGGACTGACTAGATTGGTATTTTATATACTAACTCATGTGGTTGTAAAATTTTGACTGAATGAGACAACTGCATTGGTATTTATTCGAATGACTTAGGATTCCTTAGCCTATCGATTTCAATACCCTCGTTGATTGATGTAGATGGTTGTTATGACTCAATTTCTCCTGACGACTCAACAATTATAAGTTGTCTCTTATTCTTCTTTCTAAGTCATTCCTCAACAATGGCTACTGGCTCAGCTGGTGGGGATTCTCTTGTCAAGTCAATTCTTGGGTTAGTCACTCTTCGTTTTCCTCATGTCAGCTTCATATTGAATTCTAATTCTGACCGGGTCTTTGGGACCTTTTCTGGAGTTGCCATAGTGGTCAAGATTTTGTATATCTTGTGCCTTCTTACTCCCCTTGTTTCAATATGTCGGAGCATATTTTTTTATTTTTTGACTTGTTATTTTTGTACTTTATCTTTATCCATGGCTTCCTTCATTCCAGGTCTGAATGATGAGATTAAAATATTCTTCATCGTAGCAGTATCCTGTCGGGTCTTCCTCTCTTTCTACTTTATTTTTTCAGAAATTTTGTTAGTGATACTAGTCTTGTTTTCTTAAATGATGGGGTCATTAAATTCAATACCTTCAGTCAATTGAAAAGTCTCCTGCCAAATATCTTATGTGTCATAAGATATTTATTCGACTCCAACTTCCTTTTTCCCTTTATATTTTTCCGCTGGATGTTTTCTTTTTCCAAGCGAAGATCATGTAGGAACGATTGTCAGTGATTCTAAGTATTCAAAAATGGGTACTACATATAACTCTACTTCTCTTTCATCCTCATGTTCTACGTTGGTAAGGGGTAGTGTTGATGCTTGAATCTGTCAGGACCGAAATGGAAACCCCATGAGGACATTATTTCTCCTTCATTTTTAGAGAGGTGGTTCTCCTCTTTGGATAAAAGATATATCTTTGAATATCTTGGATTAGGGGGAGTGCTAGGCAGCAAACCCTAAATATTTATTTCTTGTATTTATATGAAAATAGTTCTTTAATAACCCAATATAGTATTTATGTGCAGAAAAATTATTTTAATAAGAAATCATTGAAGGAGGGCTTCAACATTAGAATTAAATTGTGATCAACATCACACATAATATTCTTAATAATATATAAACACATCCATATATTCTTCATGAGAAATAGGAGAGAATGATTTGATCATCTGAAATAATTTTAATAGAGTAATGGAATTAGTAATAAAAGAGAAATTGATAGTTCAACCTCAAATATCTCATACCTAAAACTCAAAGTTACAAGATACAGTCAAGATCAACACCGAAGCAATTCTTTGTGCATTTTATTCATGAGAAATGTTCTTCATTACCAAAAATTTGGCAGCCATGTATGTCGCTGAAAATAATCCATGATCATATAATATATTTGTGTAGAATAATACAAGAAAAATACTCAACAACTCATCCTTGTGCCCAACTCTAAGATTCAAGCATAAATCTATGAGAAGTGGTGTAGAAGAATAGAAAGGATGGAGAAGATGGAGATTTCTTTCTTTTAATCAGAATATTGATTGTGAATCCATGGCTGTAACTTCTTATTCCTTTGATATTTTTCCCTGCCCCTCTCACAATATTGATTATTGGGCCTCTTGATGAAGCCTCTCTTCTCTTTTTAAGAAGAGATTTTCTAACTACTTGAGTAGTTAGCGTTTCTCCCTTCTAGAAATTCTCATGCAAGTTTCTTCTTGAAACATTCGCTTTAAGTAATGCCTCATTAAATCCAAATTAATGAAATTATACCATCAATATATACATATGTAAAATGTGTCCCTTTCCCTTTTTAATAAAATGTTTTAAATAAACTTTTATTTTCACAATTTAATTGATTTCCCATTTAAAATAGGAGGAATTTGTTTTAATTTTATGGGAATTATAATAAATGTTTTAGCCATGTTTATCACTTCTGATGTTATATTCATTGTGTTACATTTCCAACGATATAAATTTTGCACAAATCCGTCGCTCGGATCTTAAGATATGAGCTCATGAAGTTGAGTTGTCACGCAGGCCCATTAAAATGTAACTGACTGATATTTTAATTTTTGAGAAAAATATATCACCTTTCATTACTTGAAACCTATACCACCATATTCTACGTCGAAATATATTTCCAACAGTATAAAGTTTTCATGATTCTGACATCCGGAGCTCAAGTTATGGCCTCTGCAAGATTCACACTCAACCATCGTTGATCCGTTGTCTTGGGTAAATCACAACCCTTGAATGAATTTCGTGCTTCCCTTCATAAAATTCAACTTTTTGGTTTAAAATTATTTCCCACATGCATTTGGATATTAATTTATTCATGATATATAATACGAAGTGTTTCATACACTTAGCAAGAAACAAGAGAAAAAGATTATGGAGCATAAGGGGTTTGACCTCCTTAGACAATTGTTGAATAAAATAATAATTTTTGAATCATGTCGTCATACACCTCACACCCAATCACCATGATGATTCATACAATAAGATGTCACCACATTTCAAAAATTTATTGGATGTCATATCATTCAATCATATCACGTCATATGTCCCTCTTTGTATGTTCCCACATGTAATGCTCTTATTGGATGCCATGTGTCATTCCTCTATCGCCCGCCAAATAGTAATGTGACATGTGGAAAATTATTATTGGTTCACATTTTAAAGGTGAAAACTTCAAAAATATGTTAATTATGGGAAGGTATATGAGATGTTAGATGAGGGGAAGGGGAGATATGTAGGTGGAAGAAATTAAGCAAGTGAGTTTGTGGTCTTCGGGAGCAGGTTGGCATGTTGGGGAGTGAGATGAATAAGGGAGTGAAGGTGGTGAGTATCCATGAACCTGATGAGGATTGTGATTATTTAGGGGGAAAGGGTAGAAATGTAGACAACGAAAGTAAGGGAGGAGAAATGTAGTTAGTGGGAGCGAGGGTGGGGAAGGTAAGGGGGAAAGGTAAAGGAGTGTGGTGGGTGTCTGCCCTCACCATAGATTGAAATATGGATAAGTATCGGAGGGTAAGGGATAGGGGATTGGAGAGGGTGGACAGATAAGGAGAAACGTAGGAGTGTAGAAAGGGGTGGGAGTAATTTGTAGGTGTCGCAGGGTTAAAGGTGATGTGTAGACAATGAGTTGGTGGATGAGGGAATATAAGGAGGTGAGGGGATGTATGAATTCGCCAACCCATGAACCCGATTGGGATATGAGGGAGGAGTCCAAAAAATACTAAGTGTTGAGACTAGTTGGGTGTATGGGAGAGGTAGTAGGAGAACATAACACTTAGAAAATTTTCTAAGTCTGGGTTCAAAAGAAAAGATGATCCAAGATAATCCTAAGTTCCAAGAAATGAAAGGTTCCATTATGGTTCTGAAAGATGGACATGGTTCCAAGACGTGGTATGGTTCTATGAAAATGATCATGGTTCCATGAATTCTTATTTCCAAGAAAATTATCTTTTCCACATGGAAGAAGCGTTATTTTCCACTTTAAAACTTCAAACCTAGATATCTTGAGCATACAAACTTAGATTTTTTATCTGAAACATGTGTGGCGAAGCTGAGACTGAGGGATAAAGAGTGAAGTTATAAAATTTCAAAAAAAAACTTATTTTGATATCAAGGATTTTATGAATCCAAGAGAAGGAAAATATATATGACCACATTTGGGTCAACAACGGGCTCCAACTGCGGGACAGTGACCCCCTGTGGGTTACTGAGAACACCAAAACCTCAATACCAACTTCCTTATCCATTGGGCTATGGATTAATATTCAAAATGAACTCTTATAATTCTTGTTCTTTAATGGATTTATCTTCAAACTTCAATACAAAGACTGGCTTATTATGCAAAATTTAACTGAAGAAACAAAATATATACATACATGATATACCTACCCTAAGTTACTTGAAAGAAGGGGCACCTTAGGTATAGGAATATTTCTAATGGATCAATTCAAGCATTGATATGATTTGTGGAATCAACCACAAAATTTTGAGATACGTTGTGACTTGTACCAATGAGTCAGAGGTACTCTCAATATGTACCAGAGAAAAAGTATACCAAGTATGGTGAAGATTTGATTGCGTTGTTTGGCCAACAATGATATGGAACCATAATTCAATAAAATCAATTCTTTGCAGAGGTGTTTTCAACATAAGAATGTGTTGGATTACTGAGAGGGGGGGTGAATCAGTAATAACGTAATTATAATCCTTTTTCTTCAAATGTTATATCAATGTAGAATTATTATCCAATAATGAGCAGTAATAAATAAACAATCACACACATACACAATACACCAATGT
>ML783316.1:14535-31418 GCA_009831015.1 Picea engelmannii | reverse complement strand
TTGTTCACTATCTCAGTTTGTCCATCAGATTGAGGATGATAGGATGAGCTATGAGCCAATTGAGTACCCAAACAAGAAAATAATTATGTCCAAAAATGTCCAGTGAAGATGGGATCTCTGTCACTTACAATAATCTTTGGGATTCCATGTAGATTTTGAACTGTTTCCATGAATGTGGTGGCAACTGTAATAGCTTTGAAGGGATGAGAGATTGCAAAAAAGTGTGCATACTTGGTCAGTCTATCAAAAATCACCATAATGACACTCTTTCCTTCAGGCTTTGATAACCCTGTGATGAAATCCATGGAAACATCCTCCCATCGCTGACTTAGGATGGATAATGGTTGTAAAAGACCCAGGGTCTTAATTGTTTCCACCTTATTTTGTTGGCAAACCAAACATTCTTCCACAAACCTTTGAACATAAGTTTTAAGGCCATCCCAAAAAAAATCCTTCTTGACTCTATGGTAGGTTTTCAAAAATCCTGAGTGTCGTCCTACTGGAGAGGTGTGCAATTCCAATAGTACCTTTTGTTTGAGTTGGGAGTTCTTACATAAATATAAGCGATCTTTGTACCATAGTGAATCATTTTTCCATGTAAATGTATCTGATGCATTGGAATCCTAATGCAACCTTTGAATGAGAGTCCACACTTTTTCGTCATTCTTCCATTCATCCCTTGCTTCTATTATCCAATCGGGTTGGATGATTGAGATAGCACAGAGAAAGGCCTCAACATCTTCATCCTTTCTTAAGAGTGCATCTGCCACAACATTTTTCTTCCCCTTTTATAGACGATTTCAAAATCATAACCCAATATCTTTGTTACCCATTTTTGTTGTTCTTCTGAAGATAGTCTTTGTTCCAAGAAGTATTTAAGAATATCATGATCTGTTTTGACCTTGAAGTGCCTACCAATTAGGTAAGGACACCATTTCTTCAATGCATGTAGTATTTCCATCATTTCTTTCTCATAAATGGGTTTGTGTAAGTCATTTCCCTTGAGTGTTCAACTTTCAAAAGCCAGGGGCCTTCCTTCTTGCATTAGAACAGCAATTCCATTTCCTGAGGCATCACATTCCACAATAAAGGTTTTTGTGAAGTCTGAAGTGGTCAAGACAGGAGCTTTACAAATCACCTATTTAAGTTGTTCAAAAGCTTTAGTTGCCACTAGAATCCATGAAAATGCATCCTTCTTCTTTTGTAGTTCATTTATGTCCGTACGCATTTCTTCACCTTCATAAAGAGTCCAAGTCGGATTTTCTGGAGGCTTATTTGGTGTAGAAGTTCCCTTTTTTGGTGGCATGTTGGCCAACTATCAATTTTGAACCTTTATTTTGAGGTGGTTCTGCTAGACAATATTTATTCTATTGTATCTCCCAAGTTTCATCCCTTCTGGGTATGAAACTTTATTTTATGTATTTCTTTGATATTTCTTCTCTGCAATGCCATAGTTCTGACCAAAATTGGATGTGCCAAGTGGAATTTATGGTAACTTCCCCACAACTTTCCGATGGTTGTCCTTTCTAGGAGATCTCACTTGTATAGCATGCCCCGCACAAAATAAGTGATATAAAATTCTGAAACTCACACCAGAAATACTTCAAACTGTCCACGATCCAATGAAACTAGTCCCACTCAATTTGGATACTCTAAGAAGAAGTTATTATTGTTTTACTTGGAACGCCTTCTTGAGATTAGTCAATAGGACTAGTCAGATACCCTATCTTACACAGGGTGTATCTACAAATTTAAGATGACTCAGATGCTGAACATTTTACCATTGATACCTTACTAATTTTTGTAAATAGCCTCCATATTTTAGGTTCTGAAACATTACAAAAACCTTTTTATAGCGCAAATTTTGCAATGGCTCAGTTCAGGATGATTCCAGAACCCTATCTTGTACAGGCTGTATCTATGAAAGTATAATGCCTCAAGACCTAAATTTTGAACCCAACGTACCTTGATCCATATACTAAATATCCTCCAAGTCGTTCCTTCTAAAACATTGTATAAAAAAATTTATAGTGAAAATTCCAAGGTGTCTGAGATGTAGCAGCGAAACCCCAAGACCTTGAGCTCTGATACCATATGTTAAGAACCAAATATCAATATAGCATAGAAAAACCTCAGAAAAAGTACTCAACACCTTGAAAAAGAGATAATTTTAGATAATAAGCCTCTTCGAGGGAGCAACCTCCTTTTACCCCACTTAAATGTTCAAGTACAAGATGATTCAAAATGAAAATGTCTCCTTGGTATATATAGGAGACTATGAGGTATAATTACAACTAATGGCCTAAAGCCGACATAAATAAAATAACATTACTAATATAATATGCCCCAATTAAGGGGTAATGAGCTAATATTAGGGCTTAACATTTACCGTGTAGTAGTCGAAGACCCTTCTCTCTAATATGCCTCAGTCTTTGATGCCACAACATAACCTTTTCTCTAGAGACTGTAGGAGTTCTTTCTTCTTCAACTCCAATATCAGGAATAATGGAACCATTACACCCATCACTAATAGTGCTTTCTTCCAGCCTATACATATTTCCAAACCAAACTCCCTTCAGCAACACCATTTCTCCTCAAACCATCCTGCATGTTTCCTTTCAAATATTGTTTTTACCCATGCATCATCCATTTTTCTTACATAAATCAAATTTTAACCTAAACATGGAATGTGCAGAACACCAAGAAGTATTCTAATCCTTCCATCTATGATCATCAACTTGACTTTTCATCTTCCTATGATTCTGGTTGTCGAATCATCACCTAAGAAAACATTACCTCCATCATACCTTTCATATTCGCAGAACCACTCCCTATGGGGAGTAATATGAAAAGATACACCAGAGTCAACAAACCATGCCTCATGATCTGCATGTGTGCCTAAAGAAGCCAACTACACATCCCCTCCTTCTTCCTTGGAGGTATTTTCTTCTGTAGAAGGAGATTCTTCAGATCCATTCTTTTTCTCAACTTTGGACCTACACTACGTCTTGTAGTGCCCTTCTTTTCCACATCTCCAACATAAATTTCTAGGATATTTAGATATACCCATAGACTTAGATCTCCCACTTGAGAACTTATATCTATTTATTTCTTGGGAACATCCTCTTGCAAATAATGTGTTTGTGTTATGTCCTTCCATATTCTTTCATCTCATCTCCTCCAACAACAAGGATGAGACCACTTCATCAAACTTCAAGTAAATTGTATTACTACCTATGGCCACAACCAGACTATCCCACGAGTCTAGTAAAGAACAAAGTAAAATAATGCATTTATCTCCATCTGAAATTTTAATCTCAATGGATACTAACTGACTTACCACAGTATTGAAGGCATTCAAATTCTCTGCCATCGAGTCTCCATCTCTCATCCTCAGGTTATACAACTTCTTTCTCAAGAATATTTTATTTACTAGGGACTTAGACTGATACAAATTCCCCAACTTTTCCCATAAATCCTTGGTTGTAGATTCCTCTGACACATTCAGTAATACTAAATCGGAGAGACACAGTCAAATTGTGCTCTTTGCCTTCCGATACAACTTTTTCAGTCATATGATGAAGTTTCTATAGGTGCAGTACCTGGATCTACTGCAATCCATTGATCTCTGTCCACCAACATATCTTCCATATTGAGCTTCCATAGCTCAAAAATTTTCCCATTAAACTTCTTGATCCCCATCTTTGAATTGCTCGCCATTTCTTTTCACCTGAAAAATCAATACCGCATATCTCCCACTGTAACAAGGCTTATCACAGTCCTGAGCCAAACCCTTGACCACAAAGCCGTCCCCCTAAAGCCAAGAAAGATCTTATACCAAATGTAGATTTTAACCTTGAAAAATATCTACTACAAATAGATATTCAGTAAAAGAACAGAAAATATACAATGGAAAATACAAACATTACACAGATATTTTTCCCCTGGAAACCCAAACCGTGAAAACCAACATATTCTATATTTTCATTGTGTTACTTTGTTTACAATACAATATACATATAGGATACATCGGCATCCAAAACCCTAACCCAATGACCTGGATTATTCAACAACCCTAATTCCTTAACCGAAAATAGAAAACCATCGACAAAGAAACCATATGCCGAAAAACCACCTAAATATGTGACACTACTACTCGTGCAAAGAATATAACACATACCCAACACTCCTCTCCTTATTTCGGAGCAAGTGTCCACTGTGTCTTTTCTTGTTGTTGTGTTGTGGCTTGTGATCCTTCTTGGCCCCGTAGTTGTTGTAGATTTTCATGGACCTCTATGATCTTGGCCATGATATCTTCTCATTGTGCCTCTGCAATGAGAACAAATTCTTTCCCCCTATCTTGGACCTTGTCCGCAACTATCTCGTCATCATTTTATGTCAGGGTGATGACTGGGTCTTATGTGACATACTTCCTTTTCTTGCACACCTTTTTTTCCTGTGTTGGCTTCCTTATTGTCTGTGAGGGTTGCACCCCACTTGTTGTACTCTAGGTACTTTCTTCTCCAGCCTGTGAAGTATCTTTCTTTCCATTCTATGGTTGGCTTGTTGTCCTTATTGTTGTTTCTATTATCCTTGGTCTTTTTGGTACTGCGCTTCTCCCGATTTGTAATACCCCAAGGCCGAGCCCCTGTTGAATTGTAATGATGTTTAATGAAGTTTATAGGCTGGTGAGCCAAGTATTTATAAACTAGGAGGATTATATTTTTATTAGCTCGAAGAGCCCAGATGCTAAGGCTAGCGAGCCTATTTTTGTAAATGTAATATACGGATCATTTATAAAATACATCGTTGTGTGTAGACCAACCACAAAGGAAGAGTTATGGGGGATTAAGTGCCACTAGGAAGGGAAAGGGAAGGGGGGATATGAGGCTAGGAAAAGGGGCTAAGCTGGAGAGCTTAACCCAAGGGAATATTATAATATATTCCTAAAATACTAAGGTTGGAAATAACCTATTATATTAAGTTCCATTGGGAAGAAAAATGAACTCCAAGTGGAGAGGAACGAGCTCCTAAAGATCCATGTGTCATCCAGAACGTATGCAAATTTATGTGGGAAAATCCATCATTGTGGGGGGTTCTCTAACCATTCTTTCCATCTATTTCCCCATTCCCTCACACACTGAGCAAGCATGAAGTCAACCAAATTCTACCATTGTTGAACCCTCTGCCATCATGAACATTTGTATCTTGCACGCACTTGTATTTTGATGAGCCTGTACCCTGCCTTCCCAATATTTTCTACTATGGCTACCTGTTGGACTTAAGAGCTAGAAAGAAGAAGCAGGTTTCTAGGCCTGTGGTTTGAAGAGGTTGTTTGTCAGGCCCGTTGGTTGAAGAAGAAAGTTTTTAGACCTATGAGAAACTCTCTCTAGGTGAGAGATATTGTTGGGGAAGTGATTTCTCCTCGAGGGAGTCCAACAACAACTATAAAGCTATGAGAATTCCTAATCTGGCCTATTGTTGAAGCCCTGGAAGGGAAGTGGAGAAGTTGATGGATTGTGGAGCAGTGAAGGTGTATATTCTCAGGGTGGGACATGCATGTGGGGAATGCAATTCTATGAGCGGTGGATGTAAGTAGGCTCCTTGGACGTAATCCTTCCTGTTGCATTGTGCAACTTTCCATAGTCTTGGCCTAGTCTAGGATTTCCTTTACCCTGGGTGGATTTTAGTCCTAGCTCGGGGGTGACCCACTGTTGATAAGTTGGAGCAGCGTGGTCTAAGGCTAGGAAGTTCATGGAGGGTCTACATGCAATTGGTGGTCTTCTCATAAAAATATAAGTATCAATTCTATATTAATTTTACATGTGTTTAAGTATATGTCTAAAGTTTATCAAACTTGCCTATGTTTATTGCATGTATGTGTTTACTGTCACTTTCGCATGAATTTGTGTATGAGAAGAATGTTTATATGTGTTAAATTACATTTTATGTGTGTGTGTGTGTGTGTGTGTGTGTGTGTGTGTGTGTGTGTGTGTGTGTGTGTGTGTGTGTGTGTGTGTGTGTGTGTGTGTGTGTGTGTGTGTATATCAGAGCAGTTTGGTTTTGAAGTAGTGGTGTGTCCCCGACCTCGGTGGTCGGGAGACGTTACAATTGGTATTAGAGCATGATAGTTTCAAGTGGCATGATCCATGTTGGGTATGTTACAAATTGGTATCAGAGCCCGATTTTCAACACTGAGCCTGAATTGAGTCATATAAGTGATTTTTGAAGAAAAATATCAGAGGGAATTGTTGTCAAGAGGGACAAAATTCAAATTTCAAAGCATTCTTGATTTCCAAGGGAACACCTTGGATATGTTCAGAAGATCAAGAGGTATATAATTTGGATAAATCATGAAAATCGTGGTATTGGGTCCAAAAAGTTTAAATTTAGGTCATTGGATCTGTTCGGAAGAAGACAAATCCCTCACAACCATCGGATCCAAAGTTTTAGTAGTCTCAGGGTTTTAGCAGTCTCGGGGTTATGCAGTGTTTCAGCAGGGAAATCCTTCGAAGTCCGTAATGATTCCCAGTCATATATCATTCGGGAGAAGGAGAATCGTTGGATTCCCAAGTGGTTCGGCGGTTTGGAATTTGGGAAAATCCGTTGGAGATTGCGTAATGAAGAAACCATCGAAGTCTCGAAGCTACGGGAAGAAATTGTTTCAACAGTCAGCAGTTCGATAGTTTTGTAAGTGAGTAGATGAGAAGAGATCCACCGAAGTGTCAGAGATTACATAGACTTGTTCGACAGTCGACAGTTTGGTATTTTTCAAAAAGTGTTGATGAGAATAATTGTCAAAGTCTCGGTTCGTCGAAGTGACATAACATGATGATGTCACTGGGGGTCACATGGACTTGTTTGGAAGTTAGACATTTTTGAGAAAGTTCCAATGATAAGAAATCCCCAAAGTCCTAAACCATCGGATATGACATGGCATGATGACGTCAACTAGGGTGATATGGACCTACCTAATTCTGCCATGAGTCACTTTGTTTTGTACTTTTGACAGGCCCTTAGTACCAAGTGGGACTCGACACGTGTCACTCAGTAGTGGGGCCATGTGTCACCACTTTAATTGGTGACAGTTTTACTACATGGGCCCCGAGAGGTTAAGAATTTTGGAGTTCGACGTTAGGGGAAAAGTTGTTGGAATAACTTCTGGAGTCCCGAAGTTATAAAGTCACGAAGCACTGAAGTGACGTGGACACACAAGATGCGTGCCACATGTTAGTGTGTTTTGTGATTTTAAAAGGATGATTTTTCCAGTTAGAACTTGACATGTGTCACCCCTCAGATTGGGCCACGTGTCTGTTTCTTGAGATCTTCCATGTAGCATCCAGGTGTGCAGTACTAAGCGGACCCCAGGAATTTTCCAATTCGACGTTCGGAAGGAATGAAATGAGAGTAAGGAGAAACCCCCAAATCTTCGAAGAGCGGAGTAAATCCTCACAATCGATCAGGAGAGGACATGAGACAGTAGATCCCATAGTCCATAGGATTTGATTTGTAGGTTGCTTGAGTCGAGAACTCCCAAAGGGCTGGAGTTAATCTCGACCGTTTATCGGGAGATGACACGTGGAGTAAAGAGAGAGAATCTCTGGTGAGTCGGCACTATGGGAGATTTGTGAAGAAGTGCTTTGGAAAGCCCCGAAGCCCGGAGTTTCATAGTAAATATCAGTCGTTGTATGTTGGGAAGTCATGGAACGTTGATCCACCGTCCTTCACAAATTCGCCAATTCGGCACTTTAGGGGATTTGAAAGTTTGGAGTTAAAAAAACCATCAAATACCGGAGTCTCAAAGCTTCTATCCACCATAGATCTAAAAAATAAATAAGGATCGTCGATCTATACGTCCTCCGAGTATTCAAAGAATTGGTGTTTGGGGGAGATATATTGTAATGAAGGCAGATCCTCTGAAACCCAAATTTCTGAAGCCTGGGAGGCCTAAAGAATAGGATAAGAACGTAGTTGTTAGCACTGGGTCATAGCCCATGGTCACATGAATTTGGAGGCTGAAGAAAAAGATTCTAGCGCCCAAATTTGTTTTTTAAGAATAGGAAAAGGGCTTAGATAAGAAGCCTGTGGAATTTTTAATTGTATAGACCTACACCTAAAAAAAGTAAGGAAGACCTGTAAACTGGAAGAATGGATCCAACATGAATCCAAGAGCCAATTCGACTTTGAGTTGGAAGAATCCATGTACAAGATTGCATCACTAAAAGGACAAATTGTTCAATTATCCATAACTTGATTGGTGAGATTTCTATGGTGAGGAGTGTTTTCAGGTGTGTTTGGAGAAACCATAGTATTATCAATGTATTGTCAATGTTTCAGATCCATATCAGGATCCATCATTAGGACAAGAAGCGTTATAATTGGAGGGAAGAGTTGGTTATAAATAATGATACTAAGTATGCGGGGGGAATTATGTGTCAGCTGGAGTTTTATGGTGAGGATTAGATTAGGTTTAATTTAGGTTTAATTAGGGTTTTTTTCTTTTTATCATATTTTTATTTATTTTAAATTGTTTAAATTTTTTATTAAAATGTTTATTAAGATTTTTAAGGTTATTTTAATTAAATCAATTAATTGAAGGTGTATGAGTGAATCAATTAGTTGAAGGTTTATTAAGGTTCATTTAGAAATTATTTAAAGTTTTTATTTAAATCTTTTAATTTAAATTTTTTGAAGGTGGTTTTGTTGTTTTAGGTTTTAATGGTGTAGAAAGGTTTTCTAGGTTTAAAGGTGAAGTTAAGTTTTTAAATAGTAGAGTTGTTTTAGAGTCAATTTGGTGTTTTTAGGTGTGTTTGTTTATTTGATTAGTTGTTAATAAGTTAAGTAAAAGAATAAACTAAGGTCTTTTAAAGGTTAGGAGTATCAATTTTTAATAGATAAATTTGTATGGGGTTGGATTAGTGTTTAAGATTATTTGTTGGTGCTAAAACTAGATTAAGGTTGTGATTTTTTATTAATGGTGTTAATTAGGTAAAAAGTTTAATATTAAATAAATTGATTTTAAGGGAAGGTCAGTTTGACAGTTACTTAATCTGTTCTTTTTATTTATTTTTATGGATTAAGGGAAACCAATTATCATTTAATTCTAGGCCTTTGTCTCTGTTTAGGTTGCTTGGTTTTTTGTGGATTTCAATTTCTTCTCTAATTCGTCATTTAAAGAGGTGTCCTTATTTGGCTAAGATTTTGGTGTATTCTAGGTGAACATGGTGTTTTGTTTTAAGGGAGTGCATTCTTTATGTCAGCTCCATGTTCTTTAATCCTAATCTGGAAGGAATGACCATTTTCGCTGATGTAGCATTTGTCGCAGGAGCATTCTATTTTGTAAATTCCTTTGCCCTTGTGAGGGTCAAGTTTGTGTGTAACAGATCTCATCCTTTTGGAAAGATTTTGAAATTCCTTATCAAAAAAGAGATCAAGACCTCCTTAAAACCACATGAAACCATCAAACAAAGGATGAGATCCGTTAAATATAAACTTGACCCTCACAAAGGAAAAGGAATTTACAAAATAGAATGCTCCTGCGGAAAATGCTACATCGGTGAAACTGGGCATTCCTTCCATACTAGGATTAAAGAACATGGAGCTGACATAAAGAATGAATGCATTCACACCTCCGCGTTGGCATAACACTCCCTTAAAATAAAACACCATGTTCACCTAGAAGACACCTAAATATTAGCCAAAGAAGGACACCTCTTTAAACGATGAATTAGAGAAACAATTGAAATCCACAAACACCCAAGCAACCTAAAGAGAGACAAAGGCCTAGAATTAAATGATAATTGGTTTCCCTTGATTCATAAAAATAAATAAAAACAACAAATTAAGTAACTCTTCTAGATTTGGAATTTTCCACCTTTGGAGGGCAATTTTCGAGCTGTGAGTATGAGAGCTACGATCGACCATTTTCGATTATGTCTGGACTAGGTTGGTCGCCTTTCCTTTCCAATTATTTTTCATGGTTTAAATTTTTGTTTTAGTTTATATGTTAGGGTTTTTTTGCCTCCTTAGGAATCCCTAGGCACCGAACTGGATCAACACTCCCTCAAAGGGATGAGGGGAGCATCGATCAAGATATCAACACCCTGGTGCACATACCTACGGAGTGCTAGCGTTTTGTGGGTACACTTAAGGGAGCATTGGCACATAATCAAAAAAAAAAAATCATTTTGGTCTAGAAAGACACAATGTTTTTCCATAAAAAGTTGTCTAAAGATTTTTAATTGGTTGTATTTGGAGATTGCACAGATCATATATCCACGATTGAGTGGAAGGAACATGAACACGAGTTCAAAGACATTGCTTCTTTACAAAACCCTCAAGCAAGGGAATCATCGATAAATTGTGCTCTACTCAAGTACTTTAAACTCCAGAATATGAGGAAAGAGGTGTTATTACTTGAGTACCTGATCGGATTGTGGGATGATGTTGAACAAGAATTTTGCATTGGGCCACACATGCTTGGTATTGATATTGACGATGTGTACTTTTTAATGGGACTCTCGAGGAGAGGGTCTCCTATCCTTTTTTCCAGACATCGGAAAACTCCTCAGCCCACTAAGGCATATGTTGTTGAGCGTTGTATACTAGGATATCGATTGGTTGGTGGGAGAATCGTGATCAAAGATGTAAGGTATTTCGCATTGAGATCTATTCTATTTTCCATTACCAAATTGGTGGGTAGTACCAGTGCTCATCTAGCTTCGAAATATCAAATGTCTTATGCTCTACAATGTGTGGAGCCTAGGTTGTTTAACTGGAGCGCAGGGTTCCTTCAGAATGTGAAGGAACATATCTCAAAGTGCAGGACACGGAGGAAGAAGCAGTTTGGATACGAATATTTCCTAGTTTTGTTCTTTTTGGAGCGAGTACCCTAGATGCAGCCACAGGTTGTGTTGATAGCACGACCTGCGACTGAACCACGGATGGAGAAATGGACTAGTTTGTCCCTGATATTGGGGAACCATCCCTCATCATTTAGGTTTACAGCGGATTTCTTCACTTGGTGGAGGAGACAATTGGTTGCCAACAAGGATTTTCCATATGTTGGAGTAGATTTTTAGGGCAGTGCAAACTTGGTGCTCCCCAAGGGCATTCAGTGTGATGTGTCAGGTATGAAACTAAACCTTTTCATGTATTTTTGTTTGTATATTTTATATTGTTTTTTATGTGTACAATAATATCTAAAGATGTTTTTTTTTCATCATGTAGACAAAGGCGCATCACGTCCAACATAGATGCCGACACTGGGGCATCATGGGGACGTGCAGGTAGCATTGGAGCACGAGGTTTCAGTGGGAGTACTTCGTGTTGGATCATGTTGTCATTGATGCCAATGGTTTGATTAATTGATGTCAAGTGATTGATTGATGTCAAAGTATTGATTGATTGATGATTGAAGTAATATAATATGTATTTCCTTGATGAGAATGCATAGATGAAGATGGATCAATGAGTTGTCATTGATATGATGAAGATGGATCAATGAGTTGCCATTGATACATGATGAAGATGGATCATTGTGGTGTCATTGGTATATGATGCATTGTTGGAAAAATGTATAGATGACTCATGATTGATAAGGTGCACAAATGGATGAACTCCAAAGTGGTCCCCTTATGGTGAATGCCCTCACGGGAAGACGCTTTGCGTATTGAGTTATCCTAGAAGAATGGTTGGAGGACCCTTTCTCTCATTATTTTCTTATCATGATTGATAAGGTGCACAACTCAAAAGTGGTTCCCTTATGGTGAAATCCCTCACGAGAAGATTCTTTATGGATTGAGTTATCCTAGAAGAATGGTTGGAGGACCCATGCTTGTACGTGTAATAATGAGATGAAGATCAAGGAAATTGTTGGTGAAACTATCCTAGATGGATAGTGCTTGTCATGCCATTTTCGGTGGTATGTGGAATGTCACATAACTCCTCATGTTTTGATATTTATGGCCTTATGAATATGAAGGACCCCCACATGAAGGCTTGAATCCCCCAAGGTCAAAGAGAAGTGACAAAATCAAGAAATGATAAAGTAAGGTGACAAAATCAAGAAGGAATATTTAAATGATAAAGTATTGGAGAACTTTCTATTTATGGAAAGTGGTTAACCCTAAAATAAGGAAAGTAGTTTAAGTAACCTAGAAATGGGTTAAGTGACCTAGATGATGAAAGTATAAATAAGATAGCAATGGTCTCTTATAGATTATCCTTTTTGTGGATCAATTGATAGCTTCTTGTGAGAATATCTTTTGGAGTATTGATGGAGAGCTTCTTGTGAGCGGTTATTGAGCATTTTTTGTGTGGAAAACTTGAGAAGATTGAAGATATATAGGTGACTGAGGTAACCAAGGATATCCAAGCCAAATTTCAGAAGGAAGGTGAAGGAAAGAGGGCCGGAATTGAAGGGAGGATAAATTCTTTTGATGAGACTTTCTAAGGTATGTTATTTACAGGTCATCTCACCATTTTCGCTATAATGTTTTTTCTATAATGATTAAAAACATGAAATTTATATTCCATTGAGAAAACATACCCAAGTATCTGTGGTAAAAACTTCAGCTTGTGGGTCGTTGTATTTTGGGAGTTAAACTCTGTGGAAAATAGGGTTTGTGGCTAGTCCTGAAACTAGTCAAAAACAGGTGTTTCAGGTAAAAACGTCATAACTTATTCATAACAGATCCAAATTTAGTGAGAAAAAATGTGTTGGTTAGGGTATAGGCTATAGTATTTTGTGTAAAATTTTCAGATAAATTCAATGAATATTTTGTGTGGGCCACATTCTACAAGGTCACTCTCTAGAATAAGCTAGAATTAAGCAAGGTATGCCATTTTTTCTATAATGCCTTTATGAAAGGTCCCAAGTAGTGCCACCTAGAGGAATTTCATAAAACACACTGAAGAACATTGTATATCAGTTTCAGATCTTTATTCATTACAGGTACAAAGTTATGATTATTTCAAGTTGGGGTTGTTGACTAATCCAAAACTAGTCATGGTTGAGACAAGCAGTTGATGAGTTGGCGCATACATGAGGTGTATAGCTGATGATGTTGGTACATATTGATGACTCATTGTTGATGATTATTTGACACATGATTTGTATATACTTGGTACATGGTTGGATGCACTTGTTTAAGGTACAGGTTGATTACAGGTTGTTTGGCACAGGTTGGTGCATGGTTGATGCACTTGTTTATGTTGACAGATTGATATATGTTGAGGATTGTTGCCTCATCTCAGTTGGTGCTAAGAATGTAAGCTAAGTCTTTCATATAGAGATGGTGCTCTTGTAGAGTTTTACTCTATTCAATTGTTGTTGAAAAACCCCCGTATTGAAGTCCATAATAAAAGGAAAAATTGTACATACATCTTGTGTTCTTTGTGTTCCTTGTGGAGATGATTTTTTGATGATATGTTGCTAATATATGTTGTTGATATGTATTCACATCTAACTGATTATAAATGAAAACAATAAGTAATGAGAAAATGTTGAATGTTAACTAAGGAGTTTTTGTGTAAGAGGGAATTTTTGGGAAAAAGATCCCCACATTCATTCACCCCCCACTCTAAGTGTGGTAGGTGTGTCCAACAATTGGTATCAGAGTGGGCCTTCACTAAAATTATTAACAAGATTGAAGGAGATCCATAGACACACAAATGTATGATGAAATACCAATCCTTGATGAGGAAAACTATTCTACTTGGAGAATAGAGATGAGAGTGTATTTGAAGACAATGGGAGCAGCTATTTGGAAGGCAGCCTTTGGTGGATCAGTTTTGTTGAAGAAAAAGTCAAAGTTTGTAGCTCAAAGGGAAGGAAAGAAAAATGATGCATTGGCTCTCAAGACCATTCTTAGTGGACTTTCAAGCCCTATCAAAGAGAGCATGGGACAATGCACTTCCACCAAGGATCTATGGCTAAAGCTAGAGGAGACATATCAGAAAAAGAAAGAAGATGTTGAAGACCACTCCATCAAGATTATCAATGGTAAAGAATCTCTAACTATTGATTGCATATGTGATGATTTTAAAGGAAAAGAATCATGTGATTATCTTGACAAGAAGGAAGATATTGAAGATACTTCAAATGAAGGTAAAGAATCTCCAAAGACTCTTGATTGCATTGATTCAAAATGTGATGATGTTGAATTTTTCTCAACTAAAGAAGGTGATGTAGAAACAATTTGTGTAAAGTTTTATGATAGTTATCCCATGGAAAGAATAGAAGAAAATCTATTAGAAATTCAAAAGGAAAATGAAGAGGGTTTATATAGATATAGAAGTGATCATTTTTATGCACACTATAACTATATTTTGGATAACACTAAAAAGTTTCTTAGGAGGAGTCAAAGGTACATCTTGATGTTAAAGGAAATGCTCAAAGAGAGAAATAAGACTCAACTAGAAGAAAAGGAAGAAGAAATCACAAGACTAAAGAATGAAAATAAAATGTGAAGGCAGATGATGAGATTAGAAAACGTTTTGAAACTATTGTCCATCTCAAGACCCAAATTGAAGAAGCCAAAAGAATAGAGGAACTATTGAAGAATCAAATAAATGAAAAGGAAGAGTCATGTTGTAAGCTAGAAGATGAAATTGTTGACCTTAGAAAGAAGGTAGAAAATTCAAACAAATTCTTGAAGCTCACTAATATTGGATGAGATCTTAGAAAGTCAAAGATCACCATATGATAACTCAGGTCTTGGATACAAAGGAGAAGACACACATGTTGAAGCAAGCACATAAAAGAAGCATGAGGTAAATCCATCAAAGAAGGAAGACAATGTTGCAAAGAAACCATCTACACAAGGCAAAGAAAATTTCAAAATAACAAAGCAAGGAAGATATCAAGAAGCTATTCTTGGGACACCAAAGCAAAGGTATGAAAGTATTTTTCATGGGCATTGTTATTCATGTAATGGATATGATCACAAAGCTTTTGAATGTAGATCTTATGAAAGGAGATATAATGGAAGATTTTATAACACCATGAGGTGTTGGAGATGTGATCAAGTAGGACACATTGATGTTCACTGTAACACTATGAGATGCTACAGCTATAGTGGATTTGGCCACAAATCCCATGAGTGTTGGAACACAGCAAGAAAGTCCATGATGAGGACTTCACATAGCATGGCTAGAAGAAGAAATTAAGTAAGGAAAGGAGACATATTTGAAAACATGGATGCTCAGAGTTCAAGTTATAAGGAGAAGGGACATCTACAGAAGTGGGTGAAGAAGATAGAGCAGCCATAACATAATGAAAGACTGAAGGGAAGCTCAAGTAATTCATCTACTGAGGCATACATGGGTGACAGTGTTATCAGTCGCATACATATGTTGGCTGACCTTGAATAGGTTGCATGCATATGCACAATGTTGTGCAGTAGGCTGCGTATATGTGGTAAAGCCTTGGGAAAAAGGAAATGCACATGAGTTGCAAATTGATGAGATGGTATAACTCTATGTTGCAGGGTCTGACATTGTTTATTGAAGGTTTTGACACTGTTTGCTGCAGGTTTTTCATGGTTCTATGTTAGATCATGTAAAGTGACGATGTAAAATAAATATTTGGTGCATGGCACTAACCCATGAGTATGGATTGATGTTGATCTGTTGGTGTACATGGTTTGTACATATTTGAGTTTCATTGATATATCTTATGATGTATTATTGAAAGAATAAGTTGATATCATGGTGCATGCATTTTTCATGTGGATTGGGCTACATATTGGGACATATGGTTGGCGATTTGATGAGGTGATCATGTTGTACATCATTGTTTATCTATAGTTGATGCATGATTGGTACTTTTCTAGTACATTGGAAGAGGCACCTACAAGTAGTTTGATTGGCACATGTTTTATGGAGGATTTGGCATACATATATGGGATTCATCATTTTGTGGTATTGGTGCATGGTAATTTACATGTTTGGTACACTCATAGATGGAATATGCTTGATGATACTACACCAGTTGTACTACTTGATTAGCACAACAATTGGCATTTCGTTTGAGATACCTGATTGTGGCACTTGGTTCATGATGGAGACATATCATGAGTGATATGATGCATTGTTTGGCATGTTGGTAGATGCACATGGTTGGCATGTTGGTAGAGGCACATGGTTGGCATATTGGTAGATGCACATGTTGGCATGTTGATAAAAGCATATGATTGATGCATTCCATGGCTGATGTCTTTTGGCACACTGCATGATGTTTATGTACATAGGTGGTGTGCATGATGAGCACACATTTTGTACAAGATGTACTTGGTTGATTTTTTTCTCATGATTCTTTATTTCATTGTTGACATATATTTTGCTTCATGATGCTTAGTATGGCGTGAGTTTGATGCATGAACAGGTCCAAGGATCGTTATATGATAGCACAATGTTCATCTTGCAGAAAAGATAGGGGAGACATATCCATAGGGGGAGTCATTCTTCTTCCCATGATTCTAGGAGGAGATATTTATCAGATGCATACCCAGAAAAGATCCCTATAGTTGAAGAAAGAGCACAGGAGCATAATTTCAGGGGGAGCAATGGTCACAGGGGGAGTATGTTCGATGTATCTTCAACATTACTTCAGAGTGATATCCCTTGTTCAAAAGGGGAGAGATTATTCAGAGGAAGATCAAAGGCATTCGGACAGGGGGAGCAGCCCCAAGATGAGAATGGCCCTTTGCCATTGATGTCAAAGGGGGAGAGTTAATCACATTGATGTGATTGATGTTTATTGATGGGGAGAAATAGTCACATTGACTATTGATGTAGAGCATGCCTTATCTACATGTTGACATCAATAATTGGTAATTGGTGTTGACATCAATGTTGGTATTGCCATCAATGCCAAAGGG
>ML783316.1:0-10391 GCA_009831015.1 Picea engelmannii | reverse complement strand
AATCCCTCATCTCTTGTAGTTCATCTTTGGTTATTGTCTTCTTTTGTAAATCATTTATGTCCCTACGCATTTCTTCACCTTCATCAAGAGTCCAATTAGGATTTTCTGGAGGTTTATTTGGTGTAGGAGGTCCCTTTTTGGGTTGCATGTTGGCCGAATATCACTTTTGAGTCTTGATTTTGAGGTGGTTCTGCTAGACAATATTTATTCTGTTATATCTCCCAAGTTTCGGCCCTTCTGAGTATGAAACTTTCCTTTAGGTAGTTCTCTGATATTTCTTCTCTGCAATGCCACAGGTCTGATCAAAATTGGATGTGCCAAGTGGAATTTATGGTAACTTCCTCACAACTTACCGATTTTTGGCCTTTCCAGGAGATCTCACTTGTATAGAATGCCCCGCACAAAATAATTGATATAAAATTTTGAAACTTGAACCCAAAATACTACAGACTGTCCCCGATCCAATGCAACCAGTCCCACTCAATTTGGATACTCTAGGAAGAAGTTATGATTGTTTTACCTAGAACACGTTCTTGAGACTAGTCAATAGGGCTAGTCAGATACCCTATCTTACACAGGGTGTATCTACAAATTTAAGATGACCCAGAAGCTGAAATTTTTAACACAAATAAAATACTAATTTCTGTAAATCATATCTAGAGGGAAGGGTATGAAACGTTACAGAAACTTTTTTATAGCGAAAATTCCTCAATGACTCATTTCAGGATGATTCCATAACCCTATCTTGTACAGGCTGTATCTATGAAAGTATAAGGCCTCAGGAGCTTAATTTTGAACCCAACGTACCTTGATCCGTCTACTAAATACCCTCCAAGAGGTTACTTCTGAAACATTGTAGAAAAAAAGTTATAGCAAAAATTCCACGGTGTCTCAGATGTAGCAGCGAAACCCCAAGACCTTGAGCTCTGATTCCATATGTTAAGAACCAAACATCAATATAGCATGGAAAAACCACAGGAAAAGTACTCAACGCCTTGAAACTGAGATAATTTCAGATAATAAGCCTCTTCGAGGGGGCAACCTCCTTTTACCCCACTTAAAATGTTCAAGTACAAGATGATTCAAAATGAAAATGTCTCCTTGGTATATATAGGAGACTAGGAGGTATAATTACAAATAATGGCCTAAAGCCGACATAATTAAAATAACATTACTAATCTAAATTACTACTAATGGCCTAAGCCGACATAAATAAAATAGCATTACTAATCTAATATGCCCCAATTAAGGGGTAATGAGCCAACATTAGGGCTTAACAGATTGAGTATTTTTAAGACTACAACCATACAAATAGATGTCCCTCAAGCAAGCCAAGAAGGATAATAAATCATCACCAAAGTACTATGGACCTTATAAGGTGTTACAAAATATTGGTACTATGGTGTACAAATTGGAGTTGCCTGCATCTTCACGAGTACACTCAGTTTTCCATGTTTCATGCTTAAAGAAGGTTATAGGTGAAAAGATCCCAGTTCAAACTATATTGCCAGAACTTGATGAGGAAGGAAAAATCATATTGGAGACTGAAGCCATCACTAACACAAGAATTCGCCAACTAAGGAATAGATTCATTTCAGAGTATCTCATTAAATGGAGGAAACTATCGGTTGAAGATTCCACTTGGGAAGATAAGTCTTTTATATAGAAGCATCCAGAGTTACTCAAACGTTGCGGACAACACTTGTCTCAAGGGGAGGGGCATGTTAAGCCCTAATATTGGCTCATTACCCCTTAATTGGGGCATATTATATTAGTAATGTTATTTTATTTCTGTCAACTTTAGGCCATTAGTTGTAATTATACCTCCTAGTCTCCTATATATACCAAGGAGACATTTTCATTTTGAATCATCTTGTACCTGAACATTTAAGTGGGGTAAAAGGAGTGCCCCCTTGAAGAGGCTTATTATCTGAAATTATCTCTTTTTCAAGGCGTTGAGTACTTTTTCTGAGGTTTTTCTATGCTATATTGATATTTGGTTCTTAACAACTAGGATCCTCAACATATTTTGTAGTCTTTCATGATGATATCATGGGCATGAGGGCCAAGAATTTTTTCCCTATTATGTATCTTTTGATGATGTACTTTTAAAAAAAACTTTTTCTATCACGCATTTATATATATATATATATATATATATATATATATATATATATATATATATATGAGTTGTGTGGTGCTTATTGATGTTACAATTTACCTTATGTGATGCTTTAATGTACATGTGATTCATGTCCTTTTTACAAATGTTTTATCTATGCACAAGATACCAATCCAATATGTAATTAGCTAATGAATTCGACATTATGTTGATTTCTCTCGGTATATGTCTGTATTGTATAAATTCAAACGATCTTTCAAGACGGAGAACTCTTAGGTGGAGACGTAGTAAGAAAGGGTTATGAACAGCGTACTCTCGATTAAGATAACAGACCATGAGTTGAGAGTCTAGGTTAATAATCAGACGAGTTATACCTAGAGATGATGCTTTAGTTAAGAGTCTGATGATGACATGATACTCTACCATGTTATTGGTTGTCAATACTAGGAAAATTCCTCTTGACATCACCAACTCATCAGAGTGGTAAATGAACCAAGCTGCGGAAGAAATGTTTCGGGTGTGTTGACTAGTGCCATCTACAAACCTGACAAAAATGGGAAAGGGAGATGTCATATACGCACACAACCATAATACAAAGTATAAGTAGCTAAGACAAAACTCATACACGCAAGAGAAAAGATAGACCAAATCAAATACTAAAGGACAATAATGTACAAAGCACACATGACATATGTTCTATGCATAATACTTATTGAGGTAAAGCCCGTTTTGGGGCTCACTGATAGATATTCCATCGTAGTTGACTAACTCATAAGTGATTCTATGTAATACAAGTTTTATGATATATGGTCCATGCCACATAGTTTCTAACTTCCCTATCCCCAACTTATCGTGAGTTTGGTCATAAATGAGGATGAAGTCTCCTTCTGCAAAAGTACGAGGTTTAACAGATTTTTCATATTGACTTTTCATTCATTTTTTATACGTCTCATTAATGAGAGCAGTATTGTGATGTGTTTCGACCAACTTGGTTAAATACAGGAATTATTCCTCTTCAGCATAGATATGAGGCAGTATTTCCACATTGAGTTTCAACAAAGGGATCTCACACTTGATTGGTAACATTTATTATATGCCATATACCAACTGGAATGGAGTGAATCCAGTTGTGGTTTTCACTGAAGTGTGGTAGGCCCAGAGTGCAGAGAAAAGTTGCAAGTTCCAAGATGTTTTGTTTGTCCCCACCATGTGTTGGAGCATGGTATTTAGGACTTTTTTGATAGCTTCAACTTGTCCATTTTCTTGAGGATATTAGGGGGATGAGTTTTCATGGCGAAAAACCAACTTGACGTGCAACTCACTCATCATCTGATTATGAAAATGTGAGTTGTGATAAGTGACAATGGCTTGTGGGACACCAAAGAGAGTGATGATGTGGTTAAAATAAAAAAGTGTTGCAGTGCAGCCATCACTAAGAAATGTAGGCATAGCCTCACCCCATTTAGTGAAATAATCAACGGGAACGATGATATAATTGTGCCCCCTGACTGAGGTAGGCTTACATTACATAAAATCAATGCCCCATTTGGAAAAGGGGTTGATGGCTACAATGGGATGCAATAGAGCAGGGTGGGTACGTTCCTTTTTCTGAAAAAATTGACAAGGTGGGAATCGTTTGACAACATCGATACAATCTTTGAAGATGGAGGGCCAAAACTAACTGACACATAGGATTTTTTGGGTTGTAGCCATCCCAAAACAATGACTGCAAGAAGATCCAAGGTGACAGTCATTCAAAACACGTCCATCCTCATCATGAGTTAAACAACGTCGTAGGAAAGTATCAATACCACGGCGAGACAAAGTGTCGTCGATGATAAGGTAGTGTTTAGAATGGTGGTGGATACAACGATGTTCGTCATGGGAAATATCAGGCTGGAAACATTGGGTTTGAAGAGAAATAAGAATATCTCCATACCAAGGGTCTGACGTGATAATGAGGAACAAATATTCATTAGGAAGATAATCAATGGGCTCAATATCTTCATCAGGATAGGCACGTAGATGAGTTCCACAAAAACTAATGATTTTTTAGATTTGGATTTGGCAAACTCAAGATCAAATTCTTGAAGAATGATGATCCATTTGGAATAATTTCCCCGAAGAACTTGACGTGTAAGGATATGGTACATCAGTTTCGAGTTCGCAATGACCTTGGTAGTGCGTAACAGGATGTAATGGCGAAATATCTTGACGAAAATGACAACTGTCGGAGCCAAATTCTCAACATGTGAATTACAGAGCTCGGGACCAAATAGACTCTTGCTCAGATAGTAGATCACATGTTCATTGTTAGCACTTGGTAATTTATTTGGCCTGTATCAAAGAAATTCCAAGGTAACCTCAAACCATATTTAGGTTGGATTCTGACCCTTCCAACGAGTGAGGGCTCTCTCAAACATGTAAAGACTGAAAATACTCAAAAATATTTGGCAATGACAACATAGAGGTCAGATTCTCCGATAGTATAGGTTTTTTTAGGTTTTTTAAAGGGTTGGTAGGACAAACAAGAGGAAGAAAACATTGGGAAATAGGGTCAAATCCTGAGATATACTATGAATATTAATACAACTATTGTACTCATGAGGGAATGGAGGCAAAGAAAGCATATCCTTCAGCAATAAATAGTATTCAGATGATGGAAAGACAGAAAAGATAAAATCCCATTACGAATGAGAGCATCAAACAAAGATGAATTCTCAATTGTAACTTTAGAAGAAATAACATAAGGCTGAATACAATGAACAGAGCACTTAACAGAGAGTGAATTATGGGCCTATAATCATTAAACAAAAAAACTCATTAACCATATGAAAGGAGCATATATCAAGGATGAATTCCAATCATGTACTCTTGGCTATGCCTAGAAGAAATAATAGAATTGAAATGAATGTGAACTGGAGGAAAACACACTAAAGAATACATCGTGATGAATCTCGACTGTCAAAAGAATTGTACTATTATATTAATTCATAAGGAAATTCTGAGAAATGTACACACAGACCCTTCGCCTTCCTGGATGAAAGTCCACCCTTTCTGTTACTCTTGTACAATGAAATATATAGAACTAAAGGTCCTTTCTAGCTCACAATTTTGAACTCCAATCCCTTTCCCAAAACAGAAACAGTGACAAAGAGAACATGACATGTTTTAATTGATCTCCTTCTTTTCAGAAGACAAAATATGCTTCAAAACACCACCTGTAATTCTCAAACCATAACAGTTGTGTAAAATATGAGATCGGATTTTGTATATAAGATTGTTCTGAAGAAAAACCTCTCTCGGTTTCTTGAAATTTATCTAAAGCTAGCCAAAATACGTGTCATGAAAACGTGTCTCAAACAGGAAATCATGAAAACTGAAAAATAGGGCTCCAATATTCCTTAGAATCTTCCACTCCGTGACACACGTGTCAAAAATGAACAAGGTTAATGTTCTTGGGTCCATGCTTGACAATAACCTCCTTTTAATTTTGAAAATTCATTCTGGTTCACCCAAAAATCGTCTTGTAAACCTGCTTTTCTCCTCAACTGATACGGAAATTGACTGCCACATTCACTTTGAAATGTCACTTGTACTTTTTCAAATCTAATTTTATTTATCCATATTATCCTTAAATATTTGGGAATAATATATTTAAATAAAAATAATTCTCAAATATTTTTTATCCTGCACAATTACATTTCCATAATTTAATTCATGCCCATGGTTTTGAAAAACCATTTATTGTTTTGCTTCCCATGGTTTTGT
The DNA here is from genome assembly GCA_009831015.1 of Picea engelmannii. Classification (NCBI taxonomy): domain Eukaryota; kingdom Viridiplantae; phylum Streptophyta; class Pinopsida; order Pinales; family Pinaceae; genus Picea; species Picea engelmannii. The sequence continues at coordinate 4,498 of ML783316.1, read as the reverse complement.
AAACCATGTCTTCAACCATGTTTGTTTGGTAAAATATTTTTAATCCTCTTATTTTACTTCTGTAAAAACTTTGGATAAACAATTATCCAAATCTTCCATTCACATACATTTTCCCATTCATTTTTTTCCATAGAAATAAATATTAATTCCTGTGCTCTGTAAAATTTAATTTTTACCTCTGTGAAAATTTTCCACCGTGAGAACAAATTTATTTATAGCATTGAAAAATCCATGATTTGTATTGAAACGCACTCCTGGAAAATTTCTCCTCATATGTCGCACATTGATGAAACCAAAACCATATAGTAAATGGTTGCAATAGTATTGTGGGACTTGGGAAGAGTGGTTTTAATCCACACCACTCCATATCCCGCAATGCATCATGTAATAACACATACCCCAACACCAAAACAATGGTTTGGATTGCGGAACCACTTCAAAAAATTAACCCCCGGTCACTTTCAACCTCCGCGATGGATATGCACCCTCCATCCACCCTTTGACTTTTTAATATTAAAAATTGAGATTTGTGCCCATGACTTGACGTGAATTATTTTGGATTAAATATTAATATAAATATTTAATATAAAAATATTTATGTTAATAATTTATAAACTTCTTTTCATTTTTCTAAGGGCTTTGGGAATATGAGGTTCATCACATGACTTTGTGGATAGGATAAGTTTGCTTAAGCTTAATAAAAGGAATATTTTCAATTTTCAACGGGAATGTGATACTAAGGGTAAAAATGAATGAAGTGATGGGACCAAGGAATTTAGATAAGAATTAAGGCTAGATATAGGTTTGGGATATTTGCCAATTTTGACTCATGGAGGACATGACTATTTTGGATGATTAGTTGAGTGGAGGATTTCAATTATGGGAACTTGATGGAGCTGGTGAAAACGTTTAAAATTTGAGTGGAAAGATAGAACAAGGACAAAATGCTTTTTAAAAATTAATACAAATTAGCATGTGATAACATTGGCTCCAATGGAGATGTTAATCCATTGGGATGCTCCCAATACATGTATGTACCCTTCTTTGACATGTTTCTAGTATCCACTGAAAACCCAAGTCTGTACACTGCTCTCAATTGAAAACTGAACGCTAAATACACCACTACAATCTGAATGTACACACTACTGAAAACCCAAACTGAAAAATGCTTGACCAACAAGCTTATTTGCACACTCCTATCTACTCTAAAAATTATGAAATAAATACCCAATCAAGTGATTCTAAAGTGCCAATGCATCCAATCAAGCAATTGGCTTCCTGATTGTCCTCTACTCACATTTTTCTTAAGAAAGCAAACAAATGTAAAAGATGGCAGCTGAAAACAAAAATTGAATCCAAAATTTGAGCTTATGAATGAAACAAATTCCTCCTTCACTGATGATTGTAATAGGATGGCCATATGATCTTGAAAACCATGAAAAATCATTTCTTCTTGATGAAAAAAAACAGAAAGACAAGCCTCTTTCATAAGTGTTTGTTGTTCTTTCTCTATTTCTTTAGTTTTGAGAACATTGTCAAATGAAATGGCAACAATAGGTTTGTCTACTCTTCCATGCATATCAACAAAAACATTCATACAGCCTTGAACATATTCAAATTTGAAAACCATATTATGTGCATCAAGGCTATCCTCTTTTCATCAAACAATTTTGATTTGGTTTTATTAACCTTTGAGAATTTTGCTTGAGGACTGTCATTTTGACTTTCAAATGAATGAAGGGAAATAAGTTCATGTTCATAATCTTCTTGCAAATGTGAAAGATAAAAAAATGAACTATTTCATAGTCTAGAGTTCCCATGGATGTATTTTCAAAACCATGATTTTCAAAGGAATCAAATAAAACAACTAACTCTTCATTATCTTTCTGTGTTTCTGATTGAAAAGTGGCATACACTTTTTTTTTGCTTTTTTAAAACTCTATGTCATTTGTTGGTTCACTACTTGAGGTCTCCATAGATGCAGCTTTAGAACCCTCATCCATGTCTAGTACACTTAGAATTTGAACAACAACATCATTTACAGGGGAAGAAAGACAACTTTGAAACACTTTCTCTTGTTGGAAATGTTGTTGAATATCTTCATCAAGTTCAGGAGAAGGAAAAGGACTTTTAGCAACAATTTCTTGATCAGCTTCATCTTCATCCAAAGGGGGGGATACTATTTGTTGTTGGAATGAATATTCATAAAGGGATTCTATTATTTCATCATTCATACACTCTTCATTACCAAAAACATTTTCAAGGTACTTAATGCAATGTTCACAAAATTCACAACAATATTCAAACACCAAGAATGAAGGATTAGATTCTCCATAATACTTAAAGAATGTTATGTAGAAATCCTTAAGAGAGTATAAGCTACATGGTTTTAAACCTTCATACCATAATATTTCTTTCCCATCTAGAGTAGCCATAAACATTTTCATAAAACAATATTCATGAAATTCAACCCCCAACTTACATATGTGCATGTGAAATCTAATCAAGTGCAAGGCAACATCATTTCCTTTCCCATCTTTGAATTTAGGAAAATAATTTTGTCAATCTGTGTGAGGAATATGATTTGGAAATCCAAGAATATGAGAGCAATTAATTGGAGCATACCTTGTAGATCTGTGATCCATCTTGAAGCAGTGGAGTCATCAATAAAATATTTAGGCTATTGAGTCTTTGGACAATGGACTCGCTATGAAAATTTTGAATTATAGATTCTTTAAAATGGAGTCACCAGGTGAATGGTGTACAACTGTTTTGTTTCTGAATACTTTTCACCATCAGTACTCAGATCTGAACTTTGTCATTTATCCCAGAGAAGATTTCACCTTCGCTCCCTGGCAATGGTGCCAAAATGTTAGCACTCGATAATTTCTTTGGGTTGTATCAAAGAAATGCCAAGGTAACCTCAAACCAAATTTAGGTTGGATTTTAACCCTTCCAGCCAGAGAGGGCTCTCTCAAACATGTAAAGACTGAAAATACTCAAAAATATTTGGCAATGAGAACACAGAGGTCAGATTCTATGATAGGACATGTTTTTTTAGGTTTTTAAAAGGGTTGGTAGGACAAACAAGAGGAAGAAAACATTGGGCAATGGGTTCAAATCCTAAGATATACTATGAATATTAATACAGCTAATGTACTCATGAGGGAATGGAGGCAAAGTAAGCATATCCTTCATCAATAAATAGTATTCATATGATGGAAAGACAGAAAAGAGAAAATCCCATTACGAATGAGAGAATCAAACAAAGATGAATTCTCAATTGTAACTTTAGAATAAATAACATAAGGATGACTACAATGAACAAATCACTTAACAAAGAGTGAATTATGAACCTGTAATCATTAAACACGACAACTACATTGATCATATGAAAGGAGCATCTATCAAGGATGAATTCCAATCATGTACTCTTAGCTATGCTTAGAAGAAATAACAGAAATGAAATGAATGTGAACTGGAGGAAAACACACAAAAGAATACACCTTGATGAATATCGGTTGTCAAAATCATCGTACTACTGTATTAATTCATAAGGACATTATGAGAAATTTACACACGGTCCCTTTGCCTTCCTGGCTTAAATTCCCCCCCCCCTTCTCTTACTCTTGTACAATGAAATATATAGCACTAAAGTTCCTTTCCATCTCACAATTTTGAACTCCAATCCCTTTCCCAAAATAGAAAACAGAACATGACATGTTTTAACTGATCTCCTGCTTTTCAGGAGAAAAAATAGGCTATAAAAAACCACCTGTAATTACCAAACCGTAACAACTATGTAAAATCAGAGAGCGGTTTTTGTAGATAAGTTTGTTCTGCATAAAAACCTCTCTCATTTTCTTGAAATTCATCTCCAGATAGCCAAAATATGTGTCACGAAAACGTGTCTCAAACACAAAATCATGAAAACTGGAAAATAGGGCTCCAATGTTCCTTCAAATCTCCAAATCCGTGACACCTGTGTGAAAAATGAACAAGGTTAATGTTCTTGGGTCCATGCTTGACAATAACCTCCTTTGAATTTTGAAAAGTCATTCTGGTTCAACTAAAAATCGTCCTGTAAATATGCTTTTCTCCTCAACTGCTACAGAAACTTACTGCCACATTCTCTTTGAAATGCCACTTGTACTTTTTCAAATCTAATTTTATTTATCCATATTCTCCTTAAATATTTGGGAATAATATATTTAAATAAAAATAATTCCCAAATATTTTTTATCCTATGCAATTACATTTCCATAATTTAATTCATTCTCGTGGTTTTGAAAAACAATTTATTACTTTGCTTCCCGTGGTTTTGAAATCCATGTCTTCAACCATGTTTATTTAGTAAAATATTTGTAATCCTCTTCTTTTACTTGTTTAGTAAAATACTTTTAATCCTCTTCTTTTACTTCTATAAAAACTTTGGATAAAAAATTATCCAAATCTTCCATTCACGTACATTTTCCCATTCAATTATTTTCCATAGCAA
>ML783315.1:329334-348838 GCA_009831015.1 Picea engelmannii | reverse complement strand
CCCAAGCCATAAGTTTTGAAACTTGGTGTGCTCACCCTTTCCTTCGTGTGGTTTGTCCCACTTTAAGACGAGATCGCCTACTTCAAAATTCCTATCAGAAGCAGAATTAGAATCGAACTAGCTTTTAATCAATTGTTGATGTTAATCTAATTTACGCTTAGCTTGGTTTCTTACTTCTTCCAACTTCATCAAAGCGTTAATGTGGCTTTCTAAAGGAGGACAATCTTCTTCTTGGACTTTTTGTGACAACTGAAGTGAAGGAAGAAGAATGTGAGGTGGCAAAATGGCTTCTCTGCCATAAACGAGAAAAAAGGGGTAGTTACCTATAGCGGCTTTGGGTGTTACCCTATCATCCCACAGTGCGTTCAATAGTGCATTGTCCCAATTCTTGTGATTTTCAGCCACTGTTCTCTTGATAATTTTGATCAAGTTCTTGTTTGTTGATTCTGGTAAGCCATTGCCCTGGGGGTAGTAACTAGCAGAATACTTGAGCTTTATTCCTTTCTCCAAAGCGAACTCACTCATCTCAAGAGAAGAAAAGTATGAAGCGTTGTCAAAAACTAGACAATCAGGGATACCGAAACGAGTGATGATATTCGAATTTAGAAAAGCGATAACCTGACTTGTGTTAACAGTTCTTAGCGCAGCAGCTTCGGACCATCGAGTAAAGTAGTATGTGGCTGTCACAATATACTTGTGCTGTTGTGAGGATGGAGGGTTAATAGGACCTATGATATCAAGGCCCCATTGCTGGAAAGGAGAATCCACTGAGACGGGTTGCAAGGGAAAGGCTGGTTTTTGCAACCGCCCTAATGCTTTCTGACAGATGATACATTCACGACACAAGGCATGGGTGTCCCTAAAAAGCGTGGGCCAGTAATAACCGGCTCTTAAAACCTTATGAGTAGTGGTGTCACCACCGAAGTGACCACCAGCTTCTCCTGCATGCAACTCAAGCAAGACTCTGTCTGCTTCGTCTTTTTCAAGACAACGCATCAGTACGTCGTCAAAATTCTGACGAAACAGTATACCATTAATTAGATGAAAGGAGGCGGACTTTAGTCTCAACATTGTTCTCTTGGAAGGGTCAAGATCACGGGGTGCTTATCCATGTTCAAGACAGAATCTAATATCGTTGTACCAAGGACTAACGAGGTTTTGTGCGCAACAAATCAAACTTTGATCGCGTGGTTCTACGTTTGACGTATCACTATCTTCTTGACGTTCTATTTCTTAATCAACAACCAATTTACACAACCCTTGGCCTCTCACGATCTATGCTGGGGTGATCTCTAAGTCATACTCCTGCAAGGAGGTGACCCAGTTGGCTCTCTTCTCTCCTAACTCCTTCTGCACTAACAAGTTCATTACAGCAGGGTAGGGGACAATGACCTTTGTCCTTGACTTCAAAAGATAGGACCGGAAGTGCTTAACTGCTTTGAAAAAAGCGTAGGCTTGTCGATAAACCGATGGGTAGTTAAGTTCAGCACCTTTGAAAGCAGAGCTCATAAAGGAGATGGGTACTTCGTTGTTCTTAGAATTCTTCTGAGTTAGGACTGCGGCATAGGAACAATCAGAGGCAAAAGTATAGAGTGTAAAATCTTGAGAGAAGTCAGGGCTCATGAGAGACGGAGAATTTATTATGGCCTTCTTTATAGCATCAAAAGCTTGGTTTTCTGTGGGTCCCCAGTGATATTGGGTGTCTTTCTTAATCAGGTTTTGGAGAGGCCTGACCATTTCGAAGAAACTGGGGACAAATCTTCTCACAAAATTAATCTAACCTAGGAAAGACTGCATGGATTTTTTGGATGTAGGAGGGGGAAGTTTAGCAATGACTTGAGTCCTCTCAGGGTCAATAATCATCCCATCACTAGACACAATGAATCCTATTAATTTACCCTGTTCTACTGCAAAGATGGACTTCTTGGGGTTCAAGGAGATGCCGTATTTACAACATCGTAGTAGAACTTCTCGTAAGTGAGCTAGATGATCGTCTTTGTTTTTAGAGTAAAAGGCCACATCATCTAAGTAAACTACAACGGAGTGATTGATTAAGCCTCGAAAAGCAATGTCCATTTCTCTCTGAAAGGTAGCACCAGCATTAATCAATCCAAAGGGCATTTTTCGATAAGCATAAGTGCCCCACGGGGTACGGAAGGTAGTTTTTAGTTGGTCTGGCGGAGACATCAAGACTTGGTTGTATCAGGAGAAACCATCCAATAAATATAGCCTCTCAGAACTAGATACTTGTTGAAGGATCTGTTCCATGGGTGGGACAGGATAATTGTCTTTGTCAGACGCTTTGTTGAGGTTTCGGAAATCGACGCAAAGTCGAATTTCCCCGTTTTTCTTCCGGACTGGGACGAGGTTGGATACCCATTGAGTGTGTCTAACAGGAAAAATTATTTTAGCACTTAGGAGTTTATTCAATTCTTTTTGAACGGTCGGTTCTAGTTTAGGATGGATTTTCCTCAATTTATGTTGGAAGGGTAAGGTTTGGGGCTTCATCGGGATGATATGTTGTATAATATTAGGATCAAATGTTTTGAGATCTTCGTATGTCCATGCAAAGACATCCTTAAATTCTTTAAATAATTTAACAAAAGCAGCTTTCTCTTGTCTAGAACATCCCAAGCCTAGATTGATACACTGAGGATTTTCACTAGTCCCTAAATTGAGTTTTTCATAAGACAATGAGGAACTATTAGTTTTACAATTGACCATTTTTTAAAATTTATCTTCAAAATCATAAAACTTTTCTAATCTAACAACAGATTTGGGTATGTAATTTACCATGTCCGATAGAGCTTCAGGAGATTTCGGATCAAGTATTACCATAAAATCATGCAAATTATCATCGTGCGTGCGTTCATCTATCACTGCGCCTTGAAAGGTCTCTTCCATGTGCAGAAAGTTAATGATCTGCTGATCATCGTCAAATACTCTCCAGTTTGTAATTTTGTTAGGAACAGATGGTCGAAACAATAGCTCCACGGAGAATGCGTTTGGGGATAAGCCTTCTGCGGGAAGAAGTTTAGAGGCTACATTAGCTAGTAAATTTGCTTCAGCATTATTTAATCTAGGAATGGAATTTATATTGAAAGCAGAAAATTTGTTCATTAAACTCCATACCTCAGACAGGTAACTTTTGAGATGCGGGGAAAGACAGTGTATAGAGTTTCTTACCTGCCTAACCACTATTTCAGAGTCACCAAATACAACCAGATTTTGAATGTTCATATCCAGGGCTTTTCTGAGACCTTGCAATAAAGCCTCATATTCTGTAGTATTGTTAGTACATTCAAATTCTAGTCTACAAGCCAATAATGTCTTGTTACCTGCCGGATCGATAATGATGCAGCCTGCACCAGCTCCTTCTTTAGACTTGGAACCATCGAAATATAGAGACCAAATTTGGTTTCCATCGGGCTCAGGGGACTGTTGCATAGAAGTTGTTGGTTGCATGTATGCTATGATCTCGAACTATTTTTCTGGATTGTTGATAGGTGAAACCTCGGCCATGAAGTTTCCGAAGAAGGTGTCCATCCCTTGGACTTCAGGTGAATCAGCAAGAGGTGTGTATGGTTCATTAGGGTCGTTCAAATCGGTGACCGTGAACTTAAGGTAACGCTCACGATTCACCCTGATCTTGTTGGGCTTACCGTTCTCTGGAAGCCATAAGTGAGACCAGTCTGTTGCGAAGTAACCATGTAGCTGCTCCGACTAGTCCCTGCTCAAAAATAGACCATACACTTCTGGAATATCCACCACAATTATATCAATAACCTGATGAACCTTTGGGTAAGATGATAATCTAATCAATACATTTTTTAGTTCGCCTATAACTTTAACATCTGTTCGATCAAGTTGTATGATTTTTAGAGTAGATGGTTCCACTTCGGCGTTTATCTTTTGGCAAACAGACCAGGGCATCACATTTGATGACGCTCCTGAGTCAACCATAAAATTATGCACATTTCTGTTGAAAATTTTGAAAGTTAAAAGAAAAGGAGGTACATTCTTGTGAGTACTAAGAGTAGTAGTTTGTGGTTTCTTACTCGCAGTTTCTAATGCTACTTTATCTACATTATTCACAGGGGTTACATGCAGGCTTCCTTTATCTTGAGAATCAGGATTATTTTTAGTGGAAGTCTTCTGTGGAACTTTGCTTTGCACAACCTTGTTACCATTTGAATTACCATTCTTCTCGTTTTCTGAAATATTTTGCAACATTTTCTGTAGAAAAAATGGAAACTTCAACAACTCATAAATAGAAATGTTAGCCCTTAATTTTTTAAGATCTTCAACAACAACATAATCTAATTTAGGGCTGACATTGCTCTGTATAGTTTCTACTGATTTAGATGGCTTTCGAGGTGAAGTTGTAGTGTTCTCGACAGGAGGTTTGTTTGTCATCTTGCTCCTAGTGTTATAAGGGTGAACAGTCTCGAAGTTGGCTTGAAAGATATTGTCCGAGAAATGTCCAAAGATGTTTGGAGAAGACTCTTCCTCTTGCATTGTTTCTTGTTCAACTTCCTCCTGAGGGATCTCAGGAGGCATCAAGTTATCTTGGGCTTCTAGAATTGTCTGAAGGGCACATTGCAAACTTTCTAGGTTTAAGCCTTCTGGGTTTGAATTAGGTCGGTTGGTAGGAAAAGGCTTTCGGAAAGGGGGTTTGTAGGGTCCTTTACTCGAGGAAGCTTCTTCAGTTGACCTTTTTAAGTCTATAACTTGATTAGACAGATTTTGAACAACTTTAGTTAAATTTTCCAAATCAGAGTTTTCAGGTTGTGTTTTACTTTGTGTGGGTCTGGGGAGGATTTCAATCTTCTTTTTGGAAGAAGAAACAGTCTCAATTTTGTTGCTAGAAGATTCCTTAAGACTAAGTATATCTTTTTCAATATGAGTAGCCTCCTCGAAGGCTTCTAACAACGTGGCCTTTTTAGATCGTTTTACCCAAATAGCTATACTTTGGTGTAAAGCTTTAGTGTAGTAAGCTATTACAAGACTCTCAGCAGGCATAGAATCTGTGGGGATTCGATTTTTAAGTGTTAAGAATCTTTGATTAAAATCTTTAACTTTTTCTTTTGGGTTCATTTTCAAGCTTGAAAGATCCATGACTAAGACTTCCGGAGGTTTACCATCTCCGAATTTTTCCAGAAAGCATGACTCAAACTTTTCCCAAGACACGATTGTATGGGGTTGTTGGGCAAAGTATCATGTGGATGCATTACCCTCAAAAGTATAAGGGAACAACCTACAAACAACGTCTTCATGTTCAACATTGCAAAGTCTAATGGCTAACATAAATTTTTTGATATGATCTTTAGCTATCTGTTTTGAATCAGGATTGAATTTGGGAAGCCATTTCTCCGGGTGCTTAGGTAAAGGGTGCTAGGCTCCAGGTACAGCTACAACGTCCTGGTCCAACCAGGGTCTAGCAGGGTTGTTCTGATTTGCCATTGGGGTAGTGGGTGTTGAAGGACGAGAAGGTGAATTGCCTTCGTCAGAAGAGGAATCTCCTCCAGAAGAAGAAGGAGATGAGGGAGGTGGTGAAGGAGGTATCCCAGATCCTCCTGCAGCAGGATTTGTGATTGGATCTGTAGGATTCACAGTGAGGTTAGTGTCACCTAATTGTGATCTGATATCAGAGAAGTCCAAAGGTTGACCCCACGGACGGTTTGGTTGCCTCAAACTAGCTAAGGCACTATGTGTTTTAATAAGAGATCGGCGGACAATCTCTTCCAAGTCACCACCTGTAGCATTAGGGGTTGTTGGCTCAACTGTGATCCGCGGATCTTCGGTTGAAGTAGTTGTTGTTTGAAGAGGGATATTATCGTGTGAACGGCTTCTAGTCACTATAGGTGAGCGATTAGGGGGGGAGGATTCTTGCAACCGCCTCGTGCCATTAATTAAGTTCAGGCCCTCCTTCTAGCGCCATTTGTTGACAGGCAAAATTGATCGTCCGTCAACTGAGAGAGTGGAGCCGGTCCAGGGTTGTCTAATAACCCAAGCCGTTTGGAATGAACCACCCTGACGGGATATTCCCAAAATCAACTAAACTAGGAAATTAAAATGCAAGTAAAATATCTCAAGTATCCTCTAACTGCTCATCAAATCCACAGCAATTTCGAATTCATCTGCAACAGACCAAAAATAACAAGTTAGAAAGATATTTTATTAGCAAAACAATAAAAATTTGATTCTACAGACTTAGCTACAGAATCATCTGATTCTGTAGCTAGTCTAAAATAACATACAGGATCAGAATCGAAATCAAATCAAATCTTTTAAAATAATTAAAACCAATTTTCTTCCAATGATCATTTAAAACGAATCACTCAAGATTCAAATGATTTTATCTTTCAACATTAATCATAATCAAAAGTGATTCAATCGAAAACAGGGGTAAGAATACTTTGTTTTACTGTTACCATAAAATCAGGTCGAACAGTAACAAGACTGTTTCATATCCAATTAGAATCGATAGTAGATCATATCGTATGTGATACGATCTAATCCAACACAACCATTTTCCACTCGTTGTAGCTATAATGATATAACAAAAGATTCAGATCGTTTAATCAAATATAAAGATAGAAGGACTGTTTTGATTATGTGTAAACTAAATCATACGTAACAGCATCAACCCAACCAAATTTGTGATTGGTCCTTGCACAGTCAACAGACAGGATCGATTAATTGTGATCGCAATCTTAATAGAATCAACAGAAGTTATAATTGCAAACTAGGCAAATAATCGAAACAAATAACGACTGAGTTTAATTATAGAAATAAATCGTGAATCTGGATATAGTCAATCTCGTTCTATGAATTAAATTCAAACAGAGTATCCATTGCCATTACGAATCCAACCGATAACATGGTGGAACTAACAGTAAACCAATGCGTATTAACCGGCTGGGTATAACTGTTATGGATTGAATCTATTCACGATTTGGGTGCATATTAACAGAATCATATTGAAAATAATCCGAATTGTATTCCTGTTGGTCGAAAGTCATATGCAACATAAAACCGTAACAATTAACCATTTCAAAATTGTTGCCAATCATAGCATATGCATTACAACGAAATCGAAATGAAATGTGGTTGTGTTCAAAATTGAATATGAGAAACACTTCCTTCCTTGAATATATACAAACAACTTCAATTGACAGCAGAGCATTCATTTTAGCTAAATCAAACAAATCAAATCCACACCAAGATCAATCAAATCGATGAAAATCCAATCGAAGCTAAACTGGGAAAACGAACTTCCATTTAGTCAGAGCAAAGTTGTGTATAGAATGCATACAATGTGACAGAGCAAATCAATGTTGTAAACAGATTTATCCAAAACTGAATTCGAATTCGTTATATAAACAAGCGATATCAAAACATACCTGCGTGAGGCTGCTCAAATTATGCCAACTTAGAATTCACGACCATTGTAGCTGATTCCACATTTTTAAACAGTATGGAGCCTGTCGTCCTTTGTTTCTTATCAATGGCTTGTAGCTTAGCCTTTTGACTAGTAAGCAGTGCAACCTGGTCCTCCAAAGAGTGAATTCTTGACTGTAGAATTGGCACATCCAGATCATAACGCTTTAACCACGAGCTCCATTGATCACAGGGTGGCACTGGGGTTTTAGACAGAGTAGGAGAGGGTTTGGATAGATGACCGGGGGATTCACAAGGCAGCTTAATGCCTGGGTAGTTAGGATCGTCCTGTAGGCAAGGGGGTAGGTTTCTCACAAAGTCGTACGAGGGTTCGGCGCACAAACCTTGCGAATAAGGGTATTCGCTAGCCAAGAAACACTCCACTTTCGAATCGAAGTCCTCACTCAACATGATAGGGTTTGGATCGACAGGAGGTTTTGGCCTATTTCTTGCCATCCGCAAAATCAAACGGGCATTCTTTTTGCCTTTAGCATTTACAGTGGGTTCTGCCTTGGGCTTTTTGCCCACAGGCTTAACAGTCTCGACACCTTTAGTCACAGAGTGGGGTAGGTCGATAGGTGAGTCGGCCAAGGGTTTAGGTAGCAGGATGTTGTAGGGTACTGGGGGTACATACTTAACCTCGCTCACCACAGGTTTTTCAACCTATGGAGGGTTCGAATCCTCAAAATCATTCCGAGCAATGAAATTGCTCCAACAATCTCCGTGTAGACTCAAATGACAGACCACAATAATCTTAACCAGCCCATAATGAAAAAGGCTACTATCAGCCTGGTTCCTTTTGTACTTCTTAGACATTTTAAACAGGCTTCTATGCAAATAGTAAGGCATATTGAGCTGATAACCCATAAAAACCATAAGCAAGCGAAGGTGGTGTAAGAAAACAAACCCGTACCGACCTTCGCAGGTGATAAACTGTTTGATTATCATCAATAAATCATGCCAACGTTGTTTAAGCATGGTCATGGGAAAACCTTTATCACAGGAGATAACTTTAYGCGACTGGAAGAGCAGTGTCCAAGGGACCTCCTCTACTTTGCAATTCTTGGACCATCGTTGTCCAGTGGCAGGCAAACCCGTAGCAAGACTAATAAACTGCTCGTCAATTTCCAATTGAATATCGCCGACCTTGGCTCGACAACCATCAAAAGTCAATGCGAATTTTCGAGCTACGGAGAGGTTAAAACCCTCAAATTTTTGTATAAATGGCAGCCACCCATTTTCCTCAAGGTCACTGCGGGCACTGTCGAACATCAACAGAGCCTGGCTTCCATTAGGTTCAGCTCGGACGACTAGGGCCATGGTGTGAGCACATGGTAAGGGTTTGGTTCGAATTCACCAATGCACAAGAGACTAGTCATTTGGTTTAACAACAATGAACGATCAAAGGGGAGAGCATTAATGTGCGCATGCGAGGGTGGTGGAGTTATTCACCGCCATGCACAATAGTTATGGTAAAGTACAACCGCCAAGTTCAACCTTTGTTCAAACAATCATAGCATAGTTCAAAAACCCAAAAATCAAATGGTGAATGTTATGCCAACGCGCCAATACAACTATAGTTTTTAAACCATGAATATTCAACGTGTAACCAACACCGAGTGTTAACCATGCGCCATTGTATAAATCAAAAGTTTTAAACCATTGTGCCAATCGATATTCATAAAATTGACAAGCCAAGAGATATAAAAGAATAACAATAAGGATCACACCATATATATAAAAATAAAAATAAACCATGACCCCTATGAAATTCAATGACTAGGCAAGTCCCAAAAATATAAATCTATATGCTCAATGCCTCACAAGTTTAATAAAATCAAGTTATGCAATCAACATAAAAAATGTTCAAATAGGCATAGTTCGAAAATCCTTTCAGCCATATAACGATAAACCAAAGGTAAGTGCCATAGAAATTATCGATAAAAAGATAACGACAATTCAAATAGTAATCAAAATGTGACCATGAAAGGAGAAGTTTTCATGCTTACAGTCGTGAAAACTTAATGGAGACAAATGTGTCAATGTCGCAAGAAATGAAAATGTTGTCTATTTGAAAAATGCGATGACAATTTGAAGTTCAGAAGACATAGGTGTAGGCAGCTTATAGGACAATAGAAAAAATTTAATTGGCTGCCAACACTTACCCACCTATATACCACCTTTAAGCGGTGTTGTAAACCGTGACATCCTACCTAGATATTTTGAGTACGCCTTGCTCACTGCGTACCTCCCTAAGGGGATACATGTAGTGCGAGCAGACCAAGATAATATCGCAGCATTGAAGTTTAGCGACTTGAACCTCGGTGATCATAAAGTCTACAACATATTAGCCCCACATAAGAGTGAATGCTAAACTGATTCTGACTACCTTACCCACCTATATACCACATTTAAGATGTGTTGTAAACCGTGACATCCTACCTAGATATTTCGAGTACACCTTGCTCACTGCGTACCTCCCGAAGGGGATACATGCAGTGTGAGCAGACCAAGATAATATTGCAGCATTGAAGTTTAGCGACTTCAACCTTGGTGATCATAAAGTATACAACATATTAGCCCCACATAAGTATCTGACTAGAGCAAAAGGGAAAGACTCAAAGGTAATTCCTCAAGCATGGACTCATAACCTCGCACAGTACACTCTGCTCAATGTCATGAAAATTCCCCACTTCAGAAGACACCAAGAGGTGAATGCATATGTCAAGTTGTTGTTGTCTTGTTACCATGGCGGATATTTGTGGCTAAATCACTGTATCGCAGTTTATTTGACCTTGATCAATCGGATCACGGGGTTGAGCATGCAAGGACCCGACCCATAGGATTTCTATCCTGGAAAATCCATGGACCGCGCTCTCGCATAAAGGATCAAGGACAACTACGGTGATGTCGAGAAGGGAACGCGAGGCTACAAGGTAGCCTCTATTTAGAATGGCACAGTGTGCCTCACCTGTCAGATGATTGCAGGGAAGTTAGTTCACAAGAATCGACCCACCCAAGTGACTAGTTTTGTAGTCGACCTTGCAGGGAAGTGCACGGAGGGCCTAAAAATAAATTGGGCGAAGTACCTGGTGAACCAATTAGAACTCGACTGCAGAGAAGCCTGGGATTAAGGGTATGAATTTCACTTTAGCTGGCTATTGATCCTGATTTCTTTCATTGCCTGGGAGATGCCGGAAGGTGCGACCTTCTCGGACATCGACCCATTTGAACCATTGGCTGCGAAGTTAAGCACATTGTGGTACTCGAGTGACATGAATAAGAAATGGAATTCAAATGTCGTGTTCCATACATGCTACAATTAGCTAAAGATAGCTATACAGTCTGAGCCTCGCATGACGTCGAACACTATACACCGATTCAGGCCTTTGATGAAGTCCATCATTGATCGACATTTCATTTATATCACAGCGCGATCCGACGAGCACAAGAAAAAAATTCAATCCTACTATAAGCTAATGGAGGAGGACTAAGAGGATATTACTAAGGAATGGTCCGTTGACCTCCTTATTCCAGCAGACCCTACGGAGATATCTGACATAGACATCCCAGAAGTTGCGCAAGATACACCCGGACCTAGCAAAACAAAGAAGACTGATGAAGTACAAGATTTAAGCAGTGCCTCGGTGAAGACTGCTTCCATGTCAATAGATAAAGGAGGTAATGGGGAAGAGATAGATGGCACAGAAGCTTAACAGAGGAAAGGTGAAGTAACATCGCCCATAGATGAGGAGGACCCCTCGAAGAAAAGGAAGGTTTCCCCTCTGAAACCTTCCTCCCGGAAGAGATCAAAATCCTTTGTAACTAAGATGCAGACCGTCCTCACCTATGATAATTTAAATTTCATCATAGAAACCCTGAATGATGCTTCATTGGAGATAGCAGAGAAGCAAGAAGCTAAACAGGAGGAGATGTACAATAAAATTGAGGTCGATCTCTGAGGGGTGCAGCAGGCACTACAGTCCAACTGCACAGTCTCCACTGTGCCTCTGTCATTAGGAACACCAGAACCAAGAGATGAGCTAGCCCAACTCCACTGGCTCGTTGATACATTCGAAGCTCGCCTTCGATGTGCACAAGAGGAAATAGCGCAAGCCACCCAGGATTTGGTACAAGTACAGGGAGTACTTGTAGAACAACACCAAGTTGTTGAAGAGGAAAAGAGTGCTCTCCAAGTGAACTTTGATGAGGAAAAGGCACAACTACAGCAAGGCAAGGAACAGTTGTTCGCTGAGCAACTCTAAGTAAAGGAAGTGGTCAACAGAGCACTGCGCTCTGTGACTGTCGTAGAAGTAAAGGCAAAGGATCAAGTCATGAAGAAAGTAGTACAACTTGAAGAAGTGATCCAGAAGCTGCAGCAACGCATCGCAGACCTCGAACTACGAATTGTGCCCGAGACCCCACAGGAGATAAAGGACCAAAGAGAAGCAACTTCCAAAAGCACATATGAAAGGCTAAAGGAACTTACCTTAGAATGCAAGAAATTCATTGATCGCAGTGCCCAGACATATGAGAAACTTACCGAGAACCCAGAGTTGCACGCACTGTAGTCGCAGCTCCAAGAAGCGAAGTACCAAGCCGAAAAGATACAGGTTCAGCTAAAGTCCCTGTTAGTTGTGGAAAGAATGAAGAGATCTCAAGAGCAGTGAACCGCCCAGTAGAAAATCCATACTATCCAGAGAAGATTTATGGCGATAACTCATAAACTCCAACCTATTCAAGATAAGGCCTATCAGTTGTTTATAGAGGTAGAAGGCCAAGGAGAATAACTGGAGCAGGTTACCACCGTAGAAGAACAGAGCCTGGAAGGACCTGTGAGTGATGCAGTCATTCAAGAGTTTGTTGAACAAGAGCTTGTAGTATAGCAGCAAGTCGAAGCAGTTTGAGCCAAGCTTGAAGCATTCGAAGCAGAACTTCCTACATCAAAGTGACTTGGGATGAGTCATAGGTGAGTGTTGGGGGCCTGTTGGACCTTGACCAAGTTTTGAGGGATCTAATCAAGTTTGACCTATTTTGGGACTTCGACAGTCTGTCGAAGGAGGAGCGCAAGACGAAACAAAGATCACGGGATCTCAGCCCCTTTTTGGGTACTTTTTGGGATTTGGGAATATGTAATGGGAATGGGATGTCGTCCCATGAGTTTACCCATGTTTAGGCCTATTTTGTATGTATAAATAGAAGGCTAGGCAATGTAAGAAGTAGTGGAATAGTGCGCAAGTGGTGTGCAAGTTGGCTAAGTGCTTAGAGTGGGCTCTGCGTGATCAAGAAGTGTAAGGCTTCATGCATACTGTGTGAGACCCGCAGAGCCAATGAAATTCATTGTAAGAGACTGTGGAGAGCTTTGTGTTGTAATGCAAGGAAGGAGGATCTAGCGAAGTGTACAGATCTCCTGTCCTAGGCGAAGTAGGGTTTTGAGGCTCTGTGCTTGTAACTGATTGACTGAAGACAATAAAGAAGAAGAGTTGGTGGACATATCCCCAGGGTGGGGGTGAACCACGTAAACACTGTGTTGTTCCACTTTGTGCTTGTCTTGATGTGTTTATAACTTCTCTTGTTAAGTGCTCTGATAGAGATAGATAAATCTGTTTATTCTTTGTGCTAATAATGTGTAAGAATGTTATATATGACCTATATGAAGGTGCTTAGTGATTAATCTGCTAGATATAACCTGCATGTTTATGATAAAGTGCTTAAATACATCAGATATGAGTGAATGATGTGATGCTCTACTCTATCTGTGCAGTAGTTATTGGTTGAATATTAATGAACTGTTGATGTTAAGTGCTATGTTAAGTATTATAATCACATCTATGTGTCCCAACTAAGGTTGCAGACACTTGAGTCCTACAACCACCCCTTCCTCTACCTCAGGTGAGACTTCATCTTCTTCGCAGGTGTTGCCGAAAGGGCCGCTAGTTAGGGTTTTTTTGGTGCGTTGTTGTAGCTTTGAACCTTGGGTCTACCCCTGTGCCAACACCAAGGAAATTATATCCATGAAATATGACAAGATTATTAAGGGCTTGACTCCTCTTGAGAGTTCGTTTTCATTGAGTGACGTAGGAAATAAAGAAAAACAGAAAGAAGAGGAGTCGGAAAGGAAGGTGGGTGAAACCATCACCTTGAACATAGGGAGACCTAAGGCTTGAAAGAATGATAAAATAGTTGCCCAATGCTCTGATGAAGAAGAAATGAAGTTTGCCAAGATACTTGGTGAATTTCAAGATGTTTTTTCTTGGTCTTACGAGGATCTTCGTGGTTTTTATCATGGTCTTGTACAACATGACATCCTCATCAAGGAAGGCATAAAACCAGTTAGGAAAAAAAAAGACCAATCAACCCTGCACCGAAAGCAATTATTCGAAAAGGATTGGCAAAAATCTTGAAGGTTGGTATCATCCTTCCATTCAATTGTTATGAATGGGTTTCAAATTTGGTCCTTGTCTGTAAAGCCACTGAACATATAAGGTTTTGCATTGATCTACACGCAGTTATGTTGGATATTATGAAAGGTTTTTCTCATCTCCCTGACATAGAAATGATTTTGCAGAAGGTCGCAGTGTCACAGATGATGCCCTTACTTAATGTCCTTTTTAGTTACAATCAAATCGAGGTAAAGGGGGAAGATGCTTACAAAACCACCTTTATCACTGATTGGGGTACCATGACTTATGAAAGTATGATTCTTGATGCAAGTACCACTTTTAAAAGACCTATACAAATAACTCTTGATGAATTTATCAATATTCATATCTATCATGATGATCTAATTATATACGTTAAAGGGTTGTTAGTTACATCAAAGTTTCAAGTGTTATGGTTGGATCCTCTCAAGATCGCTTTTGTCATGAGTACTAACTCTTACATTCTAAAAAACTTACAAGAGTGATTATTATCCTACAGCACTAATGGTTCTCACTTGAAATATTACTTGGAACCAACTTGAAAAGTTCTAACGTTGTTTGGGTTTTCTGTATATTAGTAGTCTAGCTCTGCTTTATTTTCTATCACTATTTTTCATTTCGGCATTACAGTAGTTTGATTTCTTCTTTCTGATTTTGACAATTTCATACTGCCTTTACTTTTTTGTCATTTTATTTCTGATGTTTTAAATTCCGCAATTTTAGTTCTGTTATGATTTTTATTTCTTTTCATCTTTAAGTTGATTCTGGTCAAGAATAAGATGTTGGATCAGTTCTTCCACGGTGACACTCCTACAAGATATTGTTAGTCAATAACAATCAATCTTACACAGTTGTTATGATGTTCCCCTGAAAGCACTTGAATTTTCTATCTACCCTCACTATTTTCTTTCAAGGAAATTGGTTATCTCTCGCTTTTGCTTTCCATTTCTCCATCTATTTGAGAATTTAAATGAGCAAGTCCATAATTTTTCTCCTTGAAATAAAAGAGCAGATTCTGGTTGAACGATTGTGCACACAGTGGTAAACCCCCTCATACTTAACATTTTTTATGAGTTATTCTCAAATCCTTGGTCATTTTTCCATTAAATCCGCTCACTTAACCCTGTTGCATAATCTTCATGGTTATATCTTCTTGACATGTTGTTCTTAGTCTGTGAAACCATGAGTTCTGAGTTCTAAATCTGTTGAAAACAAATTTCCTTATGGAGTCTCCAGTTTGTTGACGATAAAAATCGCAACGAAGATTTTGACCGCAAAGTATTGCTAAAGCCTATTATTATAAGATAACGAGATATATAATACTAATAGGTGGGACCCCTTTGTAGATTGGGAGATCGGATCTGATTCTTATTTCATGTTTATGATATTGTTCGACGTTGCTTACAGGGTTCTACATGATTGATGAAATCTTGGTTTTATTGAAATGGATAATGCCTATTATGTTTTTTTCCTAATTGATCTAAGCTCTAAATTCCATATTATGTGAATGGCTTATATCCACTGTTATCACATTGCTATTAGCGCCATGATCTGTTACATGTTGCACCTGCACAAAACACATGTTAGTCATGACAAAAGATAAAAGAAATATGGAACAAATCCAATGGGAAAAAGGTTATCCTACACTATGCTATGCTATGATACATAATATGCAGATGAATTTAAAGGGATTTTTGTTAGTCCTAGATAACAAAGTTAGTGGCTATACGATTTATTGAGTTATATGAAAACATGGCGGATATGAGTTATGGTATAGTTGGCAATGGTTAAGGGTGATATGGTTGGTGCATTTGACAAGTGATGGATGTTGAGTTCGATGCATAGATTAATTAAGTGGATTAATGGAAGGTTGGATGGCATGTACTAAGGAATTTAATGAATGGAGGATGGAGGCGACGTGCATTTACTGCACATCACTCCATACCCCTTTCACTGGTCGTCACCCTTTCTTGGATATTGTTCAATTGTGTTTTGTTATGGTTAAGCTATGATTTTTAGGCAAGGGAAGAACCGCTCGACCAAGCTCATGTTTTTAAGGCTTTTGGTTACAGGTATGTATTTTTCTCCATCCATGAACCCACTCTGGTTATGAAATAGATATTGGCTCGGTGATGTATGGGTCTGTGCTTTTCTTAAGACTGTGATATTTCTCTGGAATGAATGGTTTGTGTGGTTGAAGTCACGGTTTCATTTATCATTCTGAGTGATAGAAGCCATGAAGGCTCTATGTCATCCTTATTGGTTTTGGTTGAAGGGTTTCAGATTGCTTGGTTGTCTCCACACTTTTCTTGTCACCATACCCAATCGTTTTGTCGATTATGGGGTTGTTGGGTTTGAACCACCTTGTGTCACTGAGTATCGTTTCACTTGGGTATGGGTTCGTTCATGCCACTGATGTTTGCGCAGTGGGTTATGATGGCTATTATGCCAAGGAGATTTCTTAAGGTTGATGTTTATTTCTTGTCTGTGTTTTATCTCAACATTCTTCGGGTTGATTAGGAAAACCACGAGGCTTATACCCTATGTGTTCTCGGTGTTATTACAAACCAAAATGAAGCATGTTCTCCTCTATTTATAGTATCTCCTATCTCATGAACTGTCACCCTGTCTACAAAGTGGTTGGTGGTATACCCTATGTGTCCACTGTATGGTCTCATAGGTTCTCACCCGTTGTTAGGGGTCGACTCCAGTTCCCCTGTGTTGGTCCACAAAGTGAATTCTTGATTACTCAAAGCTCGGCTTTTGATAAATGGAACTCGTTATATCCTGTCAAGTATATTGTTGATTGCTATGAGTTAGTGGTGTATCGACGATAGTGTTCGATTGTTGGCTCGTCTTTGTTGATTATGTTGACAGTAGTTTTAGTTATTGGTATTCAACCACTGCATTAGCTATTATGACAGTCAAATCGATATCTCAGCATGGTTAATTGGTTGATTGGAGAAATGGGATTGAATACACAGTCATTGTATTTTACATTGTAATTATTGAATCGTTAACCCAACACTAGTTTATAATTGATTAAATCACAGCAATGCTTCGTGCGTGATGAGTTGGTATGTGTGGCCTTCCTACAACATGTTAGGATGAGTTGATGGTTGTTTTGACTGTGTGTTTTAAATTGCCAAATGGGAGTATTGCAATCGTGATAATTGTGGCATGGCTATCCACTGTATATGTTATGGATATTGTTTGATTGCACCATCAAAGATGGTCACGGGCTTTTTAACAATATGGTTTTGTTGCAATTTGATCAATTTGAGAAATAGGATTGGGCATATTGTTTTTGCCTCGTTGTATTGGATTGATAGCTCGGCATCATTGATGTTTAGATTCGGAGAAATTAGACCTGTACAGTCACAGAAATGCTCTTGCATTTTTTTGAATGGTCTGTGTATCCCATAGCATCATATGGGTCGAAATGGTGATTGTTGTTGCTATGTGTTTAAATGGCAAGTCATGATTTTTCCAAATTAAAATATTGATGATTTAGTTTGACTGTCCACTATGTATGTTGATGAATATCATGCATCGTAACGGAGATAGGCATAGGTTATGTGACAGTATGGTCGCATTACAATTTAATTATTAAATGAAATTAAAGGATGAAATCGGGCATGCTTTTGTGTTTGTGTTTGATTAAGGAAATAATTCATGGACAGTGTTTGATGTGTTGATGGTGAACAAAGTGGAAATAAGTGACTGTGTGTTCATTTGGGAATTGTTTTAAAAAATTAAGTGGACAAATGAGAAGAGACGGAACTCTTCTACAGGTTGTTGTGGAAGGCATATTGTCTTGTTTTGATGACACTCTGTTAATGATTTAATTGCAAACAGTGAGCAAGTTAATACACAGAATTGGTTGAATTATACACAGTAGTTGTTTAATTGAGCACAGTGATTATTTGGTTGGTGTTGGATCTTTTGCGTCTGATATAGAATGGTTTTATGGATTACTTAATTAATTTTATGAACAGTATCCTCTCTCTTTGCCTACCCTTATTTCACTTTTCTCTAATTACAAACCCCTTGCCTTCCCATATCCAGTTTTCACTCCCTATTCCTAAAATTTAATTACAGTTAAGAGAATTATGTATTGTGACAGTTTGAAATCGCAGTTTCTTGGATGGATTACAATGATATGTTCCTTGGTTTACATTGCAGTTGACTATGTGTTGTCGGTGAGCAGTAACCATGATTCTTTTCCCCCTCATTTTAACATTTTTTCTCTCAATACAAACCCCTTGCATATCCCAAAACCTTTTGTTCACCCCCTGCTCACTGAAAACAGTTAAGAAATTTGTATGGATTGGATTGCATGAGTCTGATATGTTGTTGAGCCAAGATTTATTTCATATTTTTAAGGAGTTGCCATGTATGGTTGTTAAAAGAACTATTTTCTAATCAATCATGCATGCAGGGATGGGATTTTTCAGTTGAGGTAGCCATGGAAGAGGTAACCAAGGAAGAGGTACGTGGAACAGGGGCCCTAGAAGGCCTAGATTCTCCATTCACTTTGATGTTGACTCACAGGAGTTAGGCCAGCTATTTCAGGCTGGAGTTTTCAATTAGATTGGGCAAGGAGTGGTCCAACCTAGGCCTGAAAGGCCTCCCTTACAAGCTCCACAAGCCCCTCCTATTCTCGTTCCCCCTCATGTCTCATTGCAACCTGAGGTTCCCGAAAATGATGGATGGCAAAAGATTGTCCACCCAGCAGTCTCCCAACATCGTGGCTGGCCCAAATTGTCTTTACCTGCTCCCCCTCCTGTCAATCAGATTGTCCAAGTTGCCCCTGTCCACTCACCATTTCATTCCTCCCATGCTAGCAAAAGTTTGAAAAACAAGGCCCACCATGCCCCTGACAAAGGAAAATCCAATGCTACCCCTTCCTCACCCGCCAATGGCTCTAATAAATCTGTATCCTCCTAGATGCATTTGAGGGACGATTGTTCTCATGTGATCAGTGAGATTAGGCCTAAAGGCTCAGCGTAGCCAAGGGAAGATTCAAAGAGATCAAAAGGTGACAGCAACAACAAGGGAAATATTGCATCTCAAAGTGAAAAATATGGATTTTAAATTTTATTTTATTTATTGTTGATAACAGTTGACTTCAGAAATTTTGGACAGCATGTTTTTTGGATATATGAGTAATGTATTTTTGGAAATAATTTCAAATATCAATGAGATAAATTGTCAAACATGAATGTGATGATGGTAATCACAAGAGGGATGTTTTGTTTAATTGACTAGTTATGTTATGATTGTTAAGAGCTAAAGGGGAGTCACAAGGGGTCCCACCTACTAGTTATTATTTATTTAATACCCTTATTATGATTTATTACTTTTCCCCCTAACTAAAAAGTTGCTTGAGTTTTTTGTTAACTTAACTAATGAAGTAGTTCAACTACTTCAACCAATTCTAATTTGCTTAAAAGAAAAAGGAAAGGGAGGAACAAGAGAAGGATAGAAGGAGAAGCATACTAAGGTTTTCTCTTTGAGTTTGTTTTGAGATAGTTCAGTTTTCATTCATTCCTTAATTGATCATAAGCCTAATTATTTTTTATGATAGAGGGGTCTTATTGTAGAAAGCAAGATTTAGGGCTGAATTACATCATTCA
>ML783315.1:279640-299426 GCA_009831015.1 Picea engelmannii | reverse complement strand
CATCCCCTCTCAGTAGTCCTGCAATATAAATTCATAATGTTATTCACATTTATTGACCTTTTCCATAAGGTCCATTCACATCACATATTCACATTCATGAGTTTGCCACAGTTCTGGCCATTCCAGTTATTTTTTTACAAACTGGGGGAAACAGGGTGTTACAAAGGTCAATTAAGTCAAAGTGTTTTATAAAACCCCAACACGACATTAAATAATAAAGGAAACAAGATCAAGCAAGAGGGGTACAAAAGACAAAGTCAAAGGGGGTCCTTTTCAATGGCAAGACATGTCCACATAAGTCTTATAATCGCTTATAAACTTTTATCATCACTACATAAGAGGAAACATACATGATGTGGTCATGTCCATCTTCATGGTTGCTCCTAGGTCTCATGGACCATCCCGGGAGAGAGGAAGAAGATCACACATCATCACATCTTGGTACACAACCAAGAACTACCTGGTCCAAGACCAGAGTACCCCAGAACACATCTGGGG
Source organism: Picea engelmannii (assembly GCA_009831015.1). Classification (NCBI taxonomy): domain Eukaryota; kingdom Viridiplantae; phylum Streptophyta; class Pinopsida; order Pinales; family Pinaceae; genus Picea; species Picea engelmannii. The sequence continues at coordinate 298,928 of ML783315.1, read as the reverse complement.
GCCCTAGAACACATTTAGGGTCTTTCATCCACCAAGGTACAAGACCAAGGATAACCCAAGTGTTTTAAGCAAGAATTCTCTCGAACACATCCAAGGGCCCTAGAACACATCTAGGGAATTACATCATCAACCACCAAGGAACACATCCAAGGATCAATCCAAGCACCGAGCAAGGATTCCCTAGAACAAATCCAGGGGCCCTAGAACACATCTAGGGACTTACATCATCAACCACCAAGGAACACGTCCAAGGATCAATCCAAGCACCGAGCAAGGATTCCCTAGAACAAATCCAGGGGCCCTAGAACACATCTAGGGACTTATATCCACCAAGGTACACAACCAAGGATCAATCCAAGCACCGAGAAATGATTCCCTGGAACACATCCAGGGGCCCTAGAACACATCTAGGGACTTACTGCTTGGTCCTTGACCAAGAACCCCAACAATATATTGGGGGCCCTCACTCGGGTCTTTTGCCATGGCTCTAACTACTTGGTCCTAAACCAAGAAACCTCAGTAGTGCACTGGGGGGCCTAGATCTCATCTAGGATCTTAGCTATCCTTCAGAGAATAGCTCTTGCAGCTGCACTAATTTCAACACTCCCTCTCAGCAAGAGAGGCATTCTCAGCAACACCAAGCTTGTCTCGAAAGTACACATACTTTGTTAGTGACAGAGGCTTAGTCAAAATATCTGAGGTTTGTTTTGTCGTCGGAACACACTGAATACTGAGAATGTTCTTCTGCACTATGTCCCGAACATAGTGATATCTCATCTCAATGTGTTTTGTTCTGTCATGAAAACACAAGAATCATGAAGAGATTTACACATCTCTGGTTATCACAGTGGATTATTGTGGGTTCCAACTCAGCACTGAACAAATCTGAGAGTAGTTTTTTGATCCACACTGCTTCTCTATTGGAGCTCTTGCAGCAATGTATTCTGCCTCTGCAGTGCTCTGGGCTATGGAGCCCTGTTTCCTATTGGACCAGGAGATCATGGTTGGACCCAAACTGAAACAATATCTAGAAGTACTTTTTTGGTCCACTGTACTGCCCATCCAATGGAGCATTACACCTTCGCTAGAAGTGTATCTGAGTCCATAGTTAACTGTACCCTCCAGGTACCTCAACACATGTCTTTTTCGCAACCAAGTGAGCATGTCTCAACTCAACCATATACAGACTCAATCAAGTTACGGCAAGGCATATATTTGGCCTTGTGTTCGTCAAATACATCAATGAACTAGTTATTTGTCTATACATAGTGGTGTCCACTATCTCTGAAAGTGACACAATAACTTCTCCTTATGGAAGTTGTATTGCCTCCCTCTCTGGGAGTACCTCTACATACACTAGAGTTAATGTCGTGCATGCTTTTGTTGCATTTCTTGGACCAACTCATATACTAGGACTGTTATACCTACTCCCTCTGAGTCTCATAATATGTTTGCCTCCTTGCATGAGCACATTGGCTCCCTCTGAGCCTACAAGATCCTTTGACTATGATCTTGTGTTGTATCTCTTCAAGATGTACTTGGTTTTGGTACCAAGTTTAATATGGAAAGTTGAGTCAAAATTTTACCAAGATATGATTTCAGTCATGTGACCTCACTATCCACTAACCAAGTCTTCTCTTCAGAAAAATGTAGGATACATACAACGGAAGACATGTAGCTTTATTGAGCTCATGGACTTACCTTGAACTTTCTTGGGCTGAAGACACACTTGTACTTTGCAGACTACTACCAGTTATATCTATCTGGGACATATTTTGTGTATGCAGTATATGTTAGTTCAAGTAACTCCATATCCTTAAGAGATCATCCCATTGTCCTGTTGTAACACTTGTTTTTTGTCTATGCTTGACCCCCTTTTATAGGGGTTCAGTTCTTGATCAGAGTTACTTACCAATTTTTCAAACTGATCAATTGGATCTTTTGAAGGAAACAAATATCTGCAATGTAACCAATAATTTCTCGCAACAAGTTTTGTTGAAGTTGTCATGAGAGAGCCCAAGTAGGATAAAATGCATATGGGTATTTGTGGCTACGCAATGTAATGTAAGTGTGCCCATGTACGTTCAATTTGAAATTTACCGAGAAGCCCTCTTTGAGTGCCAATAAATTTGGTAGAAGAAACTTGAACAATATCTCAAGGAATCTGCAACAGAAAACCAAGGATCCACCAAAATAAAGAACCCTAGCCACCAGATTCTCCTAGCAAGGAATCTCTCCCAACTAGCATTGGTCACTCCACCAAATATCCACAACAAACAAGTTTTCTTTGGAACCCAAACTTGCATCCCACAATTGTACAAGAGAAAAAACAAGATAGTCTTCCACTATCTTCTCCACATCAAACAGTCCAAATAGTACTAGGGTAACCATATGCCACAAAGCCCTAGTTTTCTTCTTGAATCTCCTCATGAACCCTACCGCTCAAGATAAAGAAGGAAAAGTACAATGAAAGAGACTAGTTCGTTCTACCTCTCTTAACATAAGCATGTGTTCAATATAAATTATGAAAAGACTTCTCCTTCCTTTATTTATATTAAAGGTGAGGGAGGACAACAATCATAAAGTGAAAATAAATTCATGTAAATGGTAATCATTATCATAAGGAGGACATGTGCCACTGCATGCTTGCTCTATCCATTGGTGGATAGGGTTGTTATAAAATCTGCATGGTGAATATGGAAGTCCAACTTTAAGCCATAAAAAGTCATCAACAAAAGTCATCAAACTCCCCCGGCCTTTGTATTGCAATGATTACCCTTAGAGGCACCTCATAATTGATCTTGATCCAACCCTTGGGAGGAAGGGCCCATTCTATATGAGGCTTGAGTGACATCTCTATTATTTTGAAAGTGTGTTTTTTTTCTTATAACAAAGATAAATTAATTTTGAGATGCATATGGACAGACCAACTTGGTGACTTTGTCCTTGAAGTCTCCTGCCAAGCCTATTCCAAACAAAAGCAGTCAGTTGGTACTGTAGCTATAGAGTTTATGTGTCATAAATTGATTTATAGGTCTACTACTGGTTGCAAGGATTGTTGTGCCTTATCAGATGTCCATCTACTGTAGATTCATAAAATTCAACTTCTTAACTAAGATTCCACTACATATGGAGTGCTTGTCAAAAATTTAGCAGACCTCATGTGTTGCTACATTTTATATATTTACTAAATCATGTCTAATTGACAAATATCCATGAGAACAGACAACCTAACCTTATAGATGTCACCTTTGTAGTGACCTCAGCCTAACTATATTATACTTCTAGACTATTTCTTCCACTATGTTGCTTACGATACTATAAAGACCAACTGAATCCATACCGCTTACATTTTATGATTCTGATTTTCCTCTGCAATTTTGGCCTTCAAGTTGATTCAGTAAAACTAGAGAAAACCTTCCTCTGAGATTCAGCCTCCAAGTTGTTTCTTTCCTCTAAACGACACAAAATTCAGCAGGCTCTGTCATCTGTAGCTTGGGTGTCAGAAATTCTTGTGGCGGGAAATTTCAAATATCTCTTCATGTGCCTACCAGTTGATTCACAAACAGAAGTTGTGCAAATTGTAGTTTCATGAAGATGATCCAGATTACTTGGATGGGGTTGATGGCTTGAGTTTGTGTTTCAATGATTGCCCTTCTTTTGCCTCAATAAGTGGCTTGGATCTACAAAAGGATTGCCCACAGCAAGGCTGGCAATGTCCATAGATAGGGCTTGGACCTGTTCCTATAATCAGCCCAGTCCTGTTGTTAAATAACCTCATATTTGTCATGGGCCTGTGGCTGCCTCAACCTTAGAACACGCTGAGAGTATTAAATGAGACATATTGAAAACCAGAGATGATCTAAAACATGCATACTGTTGATCTACAAAATAAACCCTAAGAAGTGGATCTATGCAGGCTTAAGTCTGCAAATCTTGAGCTCTTTTCACGCCCTAAGCTCTGAAACCATGTTAGAAATTTAGGGAAAAATAGAAAACAGTAAGATCTTTTTTTGAATGCAGAATTCAAACAAAATAAGTCTTGACTTACCTCTAGCCAATGAAGAATGTACCTGTCACATGTAGATGTTGCCCCCTTTAAAATGCTCAAAAATTAGCTTAAGGTCATGGATCAAACTCAAGGGTTTTGATCTTCTATGATATTAGGTAGATAGTTTTTCCAAGGAGGACCACATAGAGAGTTTATGCAAACTATCCAAATCTGAGTTGTAATACACTCTAGCAACAAAACCCTTCAAGCCAAAGAAGTTACCAGCAAAAAAGAGACAACAAAGGGAAGCCTTTCAAGAGGGAATGCACCAGCAAATAGGGACAGCAAAGAGCACCAACAAGCAAGGAGGAGGCACTAGTAAAAGGGACATCAAGGAGAAGGTACCAGTAATAGAGGAGGTGGCACCCTTTCTTGATGAGTGCAGCTATGTGAGACATTCTCCAGCTTACAAACCTGTGATATGTGGATCATTGCAGCTATGTGAGTCTTTCTCCAGCTTACAAACCTTAGAGAAATCCCCTAAGAAGGGTACATGGTTCCTACCTGAGACAGAGCTGGAATGTAGAGATGACCTCCTCCATTCATAGAGTTGAGAAGAACTCCAGAGGATTATCCAGTGGAAAAGGTGATCTGTTGAGTTAGACGTGCATGTGGCTAAGCACAAGGTGAACGTGTGAAATCCCAAAGTGTTGGGTGCATCGTCATGTGAACAGAAATGAAGATGATGTATTAGCCTCCTCCGAACAAYAGAGTTGACGAGAAAACTGCARATGATTCTCATGTGTGAGGCAGTGGAAAAGAAGATTTGTAGAGTGGATGTGCCTATGGACGAGCACAAGTGAGCGTATGAAGATCTGGTTCTTCTGTGTAATGCAKTGAGCCAGAGATATGGACATCCCTATGGTTGTGCCCCTAGTGGATGAGCACTAGTGGGTGTATCAGATCCCTTSCTATATTGTTCAAGATTCAGATCTGCCTGTAACCCTAATTGTAATGTAAAGGGTAYAGGTCGGCCCCACCTTAATGTGATTAATAATTAATGTAAAAGATAATTAATATAGAAGATAACTAATATAAAAGATAATTAATATGGTAATTATTAATTATATTTTGAGTTATTAAGGTCTGCCCTATTGTGCCAATAGACACATCATTTGATGTGACAAGTCTTATATAAATAAAGGTGAATCCCCATTGAGGAAACACACTTAACATCATGACATCTCATGACTTCAGATGTTGAGGTCTGAAATTATGAGAATTGCAACACCCTCTTGTGTGCTAGTTTTAGTGATGGTCTGGGAGGTCTTTCTCTTGAGAAATATAGCAAAGGATTGGTTGGGTTTTCTTCCCTTGTTGAGAAGGGTTTCCCATGATACTTCTTGTGTACTTGTGCATGGATCTTCTTCTTGTGATCTTGGTTCGCTGCAGTAGTTTTGGTTGAATTAATTGTTGACAGAAAATTTAAAAGGATTACATGAGCCATAGCTCACTAAAAATCTAACATGGTATCAGAGTAGTCTTGAAGAAAACCATTGCACACCAAAGAATTGAAGGAAAGGTATGCCAAAAGACTGGTGTAGGTATAAAGAGGAAGAAGGTTGGAACTCCCTTCTGTGGTGTATGAAAAAGAGACCGGAGGGGAAACATCTATGTGGAAAAGAAGAGACCGAAGCTTATAGCCATAAAAGAAAAGGTCGGAACCTAGGAGAAACCCCACAAGCTACCCCGAAATTCTGTGAAAGAGGTTGGAGCCTACAGTTATGAAGGAGGAGAGCCAGTTTTCCATTTAAAAGTGGGTGCATGCCTCTAAAACACTGGCACAGCAATACCCCAACAGCAACAGAAAGGAGGTGAACTGGGCCTAGTGCTTCCTGTGGCATGTAGGTTTTTGTGGCATAAAATTAAAGGGGGTAGATATAGTTAACCCTGTGGTAACCCTCCTCAAAATAATCGCGGACCTAAACCGAACCATGTTCAAGCTTCTTAGACAGCAGGTAAAGGCCGCCACTTGTCCCTTGGCAACTCGACCTACTAAGAAAAGGCAGCCACTGCCTGGAAGAGGCCCAACATATCAGCTACAAAACTGTAATAGGAAGACCGAACTGTCTAAAGCTCAACTGGGATCAAGGATTCCGTATTTATACAAGCGTTCTTCACTATGTTGGATCGTTTGGAAATGAACTCTCAAATTTAGCACAGAGCATAAACTTGGGGAACTGGAATTAAAAGCTTCAAATCTGTTGATGGTGTTCCTGAACCAAGCAGGCCTAGAGAGAATGATTCTCCTCCTCGCCCGAGCCCTTGACCTACTTACCATCTTCATCACTTCAAAAGGATTCCTGAATTGGATATGGGTGACCTTCTTCGACCTGGGAAGAATCTAAGCAAGTATGAATCGTGGGCAATAATGACAGACCTCACAAATCGGATTGAGAGGCAATCTTCCATTCAGTTAGCTAGCCATAGGATCAACTTGATCTTGGTTGAAATAAATCCTTCCAAGCTTAAATACCTTACAAATAAAATACATAACCCAAGTAAAAATTGTTGTGGTGGATTTCAGGAATCAGTATAGAAGACATGAGCAAAGTAGATGAGATCATTAATGACTTGGATGTTGGAAATTTGATCAACAATGTTGGGGTGTGCTACCCCTATACTAGTTTCCTTCATAAAGTTGACTCCCAGCTTCTCAAGAATCTCATGGCAGTGAATTTAGAAAATACTACTAGAATAAACCACATTGTGCTTCCTGGAATGTTGAAAAGAAAGAAGAGTGCCATCATAAATATTGGCTCTGGTGTCACACTAATTCCTTCTAGTCCTCTCTACACTGTCTATGTTGCTACCAAAGCATATGTGAACCAGCTTTTCAAAATCACGTTATGTGGAATATAAGCAAAGTGGATTCGATAGATGGAAGTTAAGCTTGATAAATCAAGCAACTTCAAGTTCCTAGAAGACAAGGCTTCAAAGGAAGACCTATTATGAGTAATGCAAAGAGGTAATGTTGTGACTACCTTATTCATGAAGATGCCAGAGGACAGAAATCAGCCAAGTGCCATTGGAGAAATCATATCAGCACCCTCAGGTATGCACTTGTATATATATGTTATTTGCGTCACTGTTACAAGGGTATTTGCAGGAGGAAGAAGCCCCTGGTGCAAATCATGGACTCAAAGAAGTGTCGGTGCATTCAGAAGAACAACACACTAGAAGTAAAAACCCTAGGTTTGACTGTTTTTAGATTATCATGATACATTACAAGTGTTGTAGCTGTGACAACAATTCTTAAAATTATTTTGATCCTACAGATGTACTCATAAATCTCCTCTAGGAGATATTCTTGTTTTGTTTCCTTTCGTTTGTTTTCTTGTTTCAGACAGATTAAAAACAAAGGAAGATGTCACTCCTTCAAGATTTCAGGAGTCACTTGACTCAAGAGTGAGTCAAAATTATTTGAGAAGGAAAAGAAAAATACTTTTTCCCCCTCAACAATCCAAAGGGAGACAGACATTATTTCAGCTAATCCAATTGCTCCAATTGATATATTCAGAGATATTGCAGTAGGGCATAAAAGGCCTACCTAGACTCACTCTGCAAGAGGTAGAGAATCATACAAGCCTCTCAAGGCACATCCCGAGAAAGCAAAAGAGATTTTTCGAGCTATCCTTTAGTCATGAGCCACCTCATTGATGTTGAGCCTCCTTGTCTTAGAGAAGCAACAAGAGAACGGGTATGGCAAGATGCCATAACAAAAGAATACCAGTATATCTTGAAGAATGATGCATAAGATATTATTCAGGGACCAGAAGGGAAGTCTGTGGTAACTTCCAAGTGGATCTATGAGATCAAACATGCAGCTGATGGAAGTGTCTAGAAATACAAAACGAGCTCTATAGCCAAAGGTTTCTCACAAACAGAGGGAGTTGTATATGATGAGACACTTGATTCAGTAAACCCGGCACACTTCCATCCATACTACCATCCATGAGTTGGAAACTATATCAGATGGATAAATTCTTGATGAGCTTGGATTTCAGCAAGAGTGTTGATGATCCAAACCTATATCATTATAGTGTTAATGACGAGAGCCTGATTTTGATGACGTATTCAGAAAGTCTTGTTGTTGGATACAAGTAATCCTTGACTTTTGAATTAGAGATGAAGAATATGAGTATGATGCACTACTTCTTGAGACAAGAAGTATGACAAAGGACCAATGAGATTTTCCTAAGTTAAGGAAAATATACAATGAAAATATTAAAGAAGTTCAAGTATGACAGAACGCAAAATCCACCGTAATGGATTGATGATGATTCAGACGAAACTGATCCACAGCGGATTGGATCACTGATGTATCTAGTTAACACCGGACTTGATTCATGCCATGCAATGAATGTGCTTAGTCATTTCATGAGTCAACCGAGACAGACTCACTAGACAACAGCAAAACATGCATTAAGATATATCCGAGGCACAATTGGATATGCCCTGAGACATGCCTTCAATGAGAACTTGAGTTTGCAGGATATGTCTATTCAGATTGAGCAAAAAGAACAGTGAACTGAGAGAGCACATTCGGTTGATGTTCTACCATGAAGTTTTCCATGGTTTTCTAATGCAGCAGGAAACAAAAACTATGTGGTATTGAGTGCACCAAACACAGTATATATAGTAGTGAGTGTGTGAAGCAATATGGCTTCACAAGCTTCTGACAGATTTACCTGACCAAGAGATGTATCCTATGATGATAACCAAGAGTCGTGTATAAAGCTCCTTGAGAACCTAATGCTTCCTGATGGATCGAAACACGATGAGATGAAATATCTTTATATCAGAGATATGATGCAAAGGAAAATCATACACATGCAGTACCTTCCTACACATGAGCAGATTGCAGGCATCTTCGCCAAACTAACTTGGTGAAAAATACCTTCCTAGTTGAGAGGGAGTATTGATAACTCTAGCCAAGACAAAATTCAGAATACATCCATGTGAGACTTGGCATGATGAAGAATGTCTCCCTAGCTGAGAGGGAGTGTTGATGATTGCAGCGATGTGAGACATTCTCCTACTTACAAACCTGTGAGATGTGGATCATTGCAGCTATGTGAGTCTTTCTCCAGCTTACAAACCTGAGAGAAAGCCCCTAAGAAGGGTACATGGTTCCTACCTGAGACAGAGCTGAAACGTAGAGATGACCTCCTCCATTCAGAGAGTTGAGAAGAACTCCAAATGATTATCCAGTGGGAAAGGTGATCTGTTGAGTTAGACGTGCATGTGGCTGAGCACAATGTGAACGTGTGAAATCCCAAAGTGTTGGGTGCATCGTCATGTGAACAGAAATGAAGATGATGTATTAGCCTCCTCTAAGCAGCAGAGTTGATGAGAAAACTCCAAATGATTCTCATGTGTGAGGCAGTGGGAAAGAAGATCTATAGAGTGGGGGTGCATGTGNTTAATGTAAAAGATAATTAATATGGTAATTATTAATTATATTTTGAGTTATTAAGGTCGGCCCTATTGTGCCAATAGACACATCATTTGATGTGACAAGTCTTATATAAATAAAGGTGAATCCCCATTGAGGAAACACACTTAACATCGTGTCATCTCATGATTTCAGATGTTGAGGTCTGAAATTATGAGAAATCCAGCACCCTCTTGTGTGCTAGTTTTGGTGATGGTGTGGGAGGTCTTTCTCTTGAGAAATATAGCAAAGTATTAGCTGGGTTTTCTTCCCTTGTTGAGAAGGGTTTCCCAAGATACTTCTTGTGTACTTGTGCATGGATCTTCTTCTTGTGATCTTGGTTTGCTGTAGTAGTTATGGTTGAAGTAATTGTTGATAGAAAATTTAAAATGATTACATGAGTCATAGCTCACTAAAAATCTAACACCCTCAACATACAGTGCCAACAAGAGGAATGGAGGTCATTGTACTCTCACACACATAGCGGTAGCCCACAAAGAAGTCAAAGAGAGGGTCGTGGCACCTTTAGACAGCCAAGGGAATAATACACGGGAGCCAAAGTAAAGTCCACGGCAGCCAAAGAAATCCATAGCATGTAGGGACAGTCAAGAAGAGGTCTGTAGCGCCTCTAAACCAGCAGACATAAAACGGATAGAAGCTCCCAGCCAATAGAAGAACAAGTGTCCAAACAATACCTCAAAAATCTGAAGGAGGTCCATTAAGGAAGTCATACCACAACCAAAAAAAACAATATGAGGTAGCCGCAGCAAAAATCAAAATAGGAGTGAGGAGAGTGTGTTAGAATGAGAGAGAGATAGGCTCTTATTTATAGCTTAGGTGGGTAAGTTAGGGTTTTATATTTTAACCCTATCTTTAGGATTAAGTCAAGCCCTAATAAAAATAAAATAAATAAAAGATAATTAATAAATAATTAATATTTTTAATTAATAAAAATATTAATTAAAAGTAATTAAGTCAAAGTGACTTATAAAACCCCAACACAACATTAAACAAGAAAGGAAACAAGATTAAGCAAGAGGGAAACAAAAGACAAAGTCAAGGGGGTCCTTTTCAATGGCAAGACATGTCCACATAAGTCTCATAATCGCTTATAAACTTTTATCATCACCGCATAAGGGGAAACATCCATGATGTGGTCATGTCCATCTCCATGGCTGCTCCTAGGTCTCATGGACCATCCTAAGAGAGAGGGAAAAAATCATACATCATCACATCTTGATGCACAACCAAGAACTACCTGGTCCAAGACCAGGGTACCCCAAAACACATCTGGGGGCCCTAGAACACATCTAGGGTCTTTCATCCACCAAGGTACAAGACCAAGGATCAACCCAAGCGTTTTAAACAAGGATTCCCTGGAACACATCCAAGGGCCCTAGAATACATCTAGGGACTTACATCATCAACCACCAAGGAACACATCCAAGCACCGAGCAATAATTCCCTGGAACACATCCAGGGGTCCTAGAACACATCTAGGGACTTATATCCACCAAGGTACACAATCAAGGATCAATCCAAGCACCGAGCAAGGATTCCCTGGAACACATCCAGGGGCCCTAGAACACATCCAGGGGCTTACTGCTTCGTCCTTGACCAAGAACCCCAACAATATACTGGGGGCCCTCACTCGAGTCTTTTGTCANCAATCAAGGATCAATCCAAGCACCGAGCAAGGATTCCCTGGAACACATCCAGGGGCCCTAGAACACATCCAGGGGCTTACTGCTTCGTCCTTGACCAAGAACCCCAACAATATACTGGGGGCCCTCACTCGAGTCTTTTGTCATGACTCTAACTGCTTGGTCCCAAACCAAGAAACCCCATGAGTGCACTGGAGGCCCTAGATCCCAGCTAGGGTCTTAGCTATCCTACGAAGAATGGCTCTTGCAGCTCTGCACTAATTTCAACATGTACTTCCACTATTGCAAGATAGATCACTACGAGAGCCCTACTTACACAAAATAGCTTGATCACTTGTCCTCTTATCTTAAACTCAAAAATTAAAAAGCTTTCTCAATATTTTCAATGTGATGCATGGTCTTCGTTTTCACCTCCTCTCCTCTCACACAAATAATGGTTGGAGAAACATAATACACTTCATCTATGAAGTACAAGGATGAAGAAGTTATGAAAGCATAATTTTTAGCAAGTCTTGATATTGCCCGACACTTGTGTCTTAGATTTACTTAAGCTATTGCAAGATAGATCACTACCAGCGCCCTACTTTCACAAAATAGCTTGATCATTTCTCCTCTCATCTAACTCGAAAATTAAAAAGTATTTTCAATGTTTTCAATGCAATGCATGTTCTTCATTTTTACCTCCTCTCTCTACACACATAATGGTTGGAAAATTATAATAGACAAATTCATCTATGGAATACAAAGATGAAGAAGTTAGGAAACCGCAAGTATTAGCAAATCTTGATATTGCCAGACACCACTAGTCCTAGATTTATATTAATTTTGTTGCTTATTGAATGCATGTAAGAGCCACTTTCCCTCCAACAACTTGAGTTGTTTGTCCCTTAAAAACAATAATAGTGTATTTTCCATATTTCCTTCCATATGATTGAACATTTCAAGTTGCTCCCCTTGTTCGTTGTTTGTGTTTATTTTATAAAGTTGAATTGAAGTGACTTTTCTTTTGTTTGCTGCAAATTTGCTACAGAAATTTGACTCGTCACAATGTTAAACTCTGATGTTTACATGTTTCTACAATCCATATTATACAGTTTGCTGCATATTTGCGTTAGAAATTTGACACGTCACGATGTTAAACTCTAATGTTTACATGTTTCTACAATCCATATTATATAGTTTACGGCACATCTGAATTACCATGTGGTATCTTCTCATTCTTCATCTATTTTCACAGTATAACTAATGCAATCTGTCTTTATCTATGATTTACTTTCAACTTAGGTATAAGACTCACCATGGCTAGTTACTCCCAGAGACATTTTGCTTTTAAAAAATAATTAATATCCCTCCAATAAATAAATAAATATTAAGTGGTTTTAAAAGCCTAACATTATGTTTTCTTTAAAATCTACTGATGTCAAAATTTAAAATATTGGTCATAACAGAACACTGATTCCATACAAGATTTTAATGAATAGGCCTTTTAACTGGGCTTGGCCAATAATGTTGCTTCTCATGTTTTTCTAATGATGATATTATGAGCCGAAGGATTGGTTCATCCCATGTTTGTTCTTTCAATATTTACTGTGCTAATTCTACCATAGAATGATCACCTTTATGGACTGATCACTTCCCTGGATGATTTATTCAACTCCATGATGAACATATATAAACTGGCGTGAACCCTTGAGGTTTCCTTAGCTGTGTTTCGAATCATGCACATTATGGAAGATAAATTCAAATATTGCATATAGACATTTTACAGTATACTGCAAATGTGATCTTCCTTTACTCCTAATTCTTAGATTCTGAAGTTTCACTAATCTCAAAGTTGTAGACTTAGGACAAATTGCCACAAGGGATGGGAGAACACCTTGCCATCTACTTAGATAATTTACATATCATCTCTGTCGGGTCATTATGGCCTGATCTGCCATTTCAAAAGGTCACTTGAAAATCCTTTTAACAGATGTATTGTCGTCCCACATTCACACTAATGACCATTGTGAGCCCAGTGAAGGTAAAAGCACTTTCACAATAATGACCATTGCGAGCCCAGTGAAGGTAAAAGCATCTGGGAAGTGCATTTTACTATCACAACAAATATGTGCATCAAATCTCTATTTCGGTAAAATTCCCTACTTAGGAATCAAATAAATTTTGAGCTCATTTAGAAGAATATAATATTTAGGGAATTCTAAGCCACAATTGTGCAAAAAGTTACTCATTGAATTTATTGCACTGAGAGAATTGACGTGCATCCAACAGCCATGGGGGAGATTTGTAATGTGTCCATGCCTAACATTGACATGACAAACATAAGTGAGCCAAATATAATATTTAAAAAATATATACAACAGCTCAATATGGAAAAGATGCGTAACCTCAGTCCAATATGTATGAGATATATAACCTCTGTGTTTATAGATCAAACTAAACAAATATAAAAAACCATAATGTACAAAAGAAAATTTAACAAAAGAATAACAGCATAAATACATCTCAACTCTGGATCTCTTTTAAGCATCAAGAGATTTATACTTGTATTTCTTTATATATTTCTCGAAGCTTAATAGATGTGGAGTTCAGATGGATCTACACTGGCTAAAATGACACTTGTTGAATCCCTAGAGTAAATCTTAAAGTAACAAACATGTAATACTTGAAACTAGCAGCAAGCCATTATGTTTGAAAAGCAAGGAATAAACTTGTAAAGATTAGGCAGAATAAATATAATTGTGGGCATAGTATTTTACCTCATCGGAGTGCTGAATTACTAATTGACTATTTGTGAGCATAATTTCTATAGTTCATCTTTTGTTTGCATTTCCAGATCAGGAACAAAACCTCAAACAGTCTCCCAGCATCAGCAGCAGAGTGAAGTAAAATACAAAGTCGTCTAACTAAAAGTTTACCAATGTTTTAGTAAATCCAAGCAACTTCAAGCATTCCAATATACATTGAAGTCGATACCTAAAATAGCTGTATGACAATACTCTCTGAGAAGACTACGTATTTACACATCTACCTGATACATGCAATTAGCGATATGAGAAATCTATAGTTCCTTGTCCCCCACCCCTTCAAAAATTATGTTGCGTCTTTGAAAAAATTGTACTCTAAAACCACAATTAGATAACAACACAGGCCATGAGGTCTAAAACAATTATCAAGTCACTGAAGATAAAATTGGGGCTTTGGTACAGAGAAATGCACCCTTGAATAACAATGAAGTTACTAGCCCTCCAGACGGGTGACACCTTGCCTCCCTGAGGGAAAGCCGTGTTCTCATTTCTTTGGAAGATTGCACATCCACGTTTCCTGTGCCAGAACCATAAATTTGTACCCTGCAATGACAAACCCACACTCTTGCACACCTTGGCAGGGGTGGTAGAATCCAGTTAAATCTAAGCTGTATTGCACACATCATCCTTTGTAATGTTGTCATTTCTTCCCAATTGCAGGCAAGTTTGAGGGAGATTTGCTCCATCGGCCTGTTCCCCGTTAAATCTGATCCTTTCCCTGTATTCACGCATTTCTCTTTTATAGCGCTCCTTATCCTGCAGGCCTCTTTCTTGATAAGGCTGACATAAAAACATATTAGGTTTAACAGTTCACCCTGTTCAATAAGAAAAGAGAAGTATATAAGCATTTTACTTTGAGAAAGATGTACAGATGTATTTACTTACTGATTTCTTGTCTTCTGGAAGCCGATTCCACAAATCACCAATCATCTTGCTGATTTCTCTGTTCTTATCAGGTTCAGTTGACTTCAACTTGGCTCGCTGTTCGGCAAAGAAAAAGGTATAGCCGCTTCTGTTTTGCCTTGGTGCGTTTGGATCCTTCCTTGACATTTCTTTTTTCTTACGTCGACGACCGATTTGATTCTCAATTTGTAAAGCTTCAGCGCCAGTTATGATGCTATTCATAAAGGTTGATACAGATGCACCTTGTGGTCTGGCACCAGTAGGAGGTATATGGTACAGCACACCTTTCATTTTCCTTGTACCAACCATCACAGTAATAAGATAACCATGCTCAAATTTACCATCAATAGACCCTAGCACACTGCTCCCAATTGATGATGCAGGGTCCACTGCAGCAATCCCATATTAGCTTTAGCATAGTAAATAACACCAGTATCACATATATGGAAAGAAAACATGAATTTTGCAAAGATGAACCAAAAATATTCAGAAAATATAAAGTTGACAAAATGAACCAAAAATAATAAAAACATAATAAATGGCTTTTGCCAAACTAATATATTTCTTGACAGTGCATAAGTAAAATTTAGAGACAACCTCCCAGTACTTGAGCAGAATCTATTTTCCGCTTCCTCGTCTCTGGTTCAGGATCTTCAGAAGCTGATTGCATATGCTCAACCTCTGAGCAATGAGCAGCTGGACATGGATTTGCTGGGGGAGCTAATTGTGAAGCAGACCACAAATACTTTTGTTAAGAACAAAACATGACAATGCACTATACAGCCAACATTATTCCAGGATTACTTGTAGTTATAAAATAACATAGAAACAATATTAGATACCCGGAGGTGGAACCAGGTGTCCTTTAACTCCAAATAGATATACTTGTTCATAGTGGTGAAGAAAACTACTGTAGAACTTGCGTAAAACAAATGAAGCACTTGTTGTTGTTGGAGGAAAGTCAAGTGCCAAGGCTATCTCCTTCCATTTTCTTTCTTTAATAACCTGAAGCACAGAAATGGGAGTGCTCAATCACACTTGGCTAAATATAAAACCTCAATTACAATAAGGAACACTAAGAGTCCTGTTATAGATCAAATCCAATTATATATCAAATAGAATTATAGAAGTGAATACCCTTCTTTCTCTGATTTCCAAAATGACAGCAAAAGAATTTTTAACATAGTTTAAGAATAAGGACTTAGTAATTATTATCGTATTAAGTACTAATATCCACCTTAAGAAATTTCACTGGCATAATAGAATCTACTGATTTTGCATTCAGTAAATTTCAATTATGCCTAGATAGATCCAAGTATATTAGCTTTTCTTTCTTTGCATACAATTAAGAATGATCCCAACAAGATACAAGACTGAGTTGTCCACTTATCCAAGTGATTTTAATTTAGTTCTTTTACTTTACCATTCAAAATAGGCCGAGACTAAATTTTTACCTGGTCAATTAGATGATTTTTCCACCTTTGGCTTCTTTATCCCCAAGTCAAGATTAAGGGGGGGATGTTAGTGTAAGGGTTGTTAAGCTTTACTTGGTGGCTATTAATGCCATTTGAGTGGGGGTGGAGGGCGCAGGGTGCAGAGAAGAGATGACAGTATCTTATTCAATACAAAATGAGATGCAAACTTCATATATCTTCAAGGAATTCAGACTTCTGTATGAAACTCGATCATTTCCTATTCCTCACTAATGACAAAAACTGACTAAGACTGAACTAAAACAGACTTATACATAAGTTGCTAACTGTAACAGGTGGTTGTTTGAAGCAATTCATGTTTACAAAGTAAATAATCAAACTACTGGCTAATGATTAATAAAATCCCTACCCAACCTACATTAACATTAGATAATGGAGACTGTGTTTCCAATCCTTTATAGATTGATTATGAGCACTTCTTTTTATTAGAGATATAAGGTGTACCCAGGTCCCATATAATAAAGTCACCTTAAAGACTTTAGGCTAAAAGATTAGGGTTTTGGTCTCAAGCTCTTTATAAGAGAGAGGACCCTCATTGTAATAGTGTACCGTTCAATAATAATACCGTTCAGTGTTTATGAAGATCACGTTTTTGGTATCGTAACCCTACCTATGGTTTCTTTGGTTCTCGTAATATGGCATCTGAGCAGGATGGTCAGAGGCCAAAGCTTGAAGATCAGAGGATTCGATTATTTGTTTGAAATCGTGGGTCGATTTAGAAGAGCTGCCACTATAGTTCTGATTTAGTCCGTCTACAAGAATAGCCTAGCAGCAAAGAAACGATTGAACACACACAGAGAGATCACCGAGCAAAGAATGTGTCTGTATGATGTGTGAAGATGGCAAATCGCGGTCATACGAGCATGGTTGTATGCACGAGTAAAATCGCTGCCAAAACCCTCAGATCTGAGTAAAATCGCTGCAAACACTTCAGATCTAGGTTAAATCGTTGCTAAAACCCTCAGATTGTGGCACCCCAAGCTGAGAACAACAAAATCGCTGCAAGGAAACCATGGTTGGGTCGTATGCAGCAAGGAGGAGAGAAAACACACCCTAGCGTGGTCGTATGGGCGCCGTATGGTGGTAAAGGCATTGGATCAGCCCTCTCAGCAAGCAAATCAGCTTTCCAAGAGACAAATCGACCCCTCAAACAGTCAAAACGCTGCAGATCTAAGATCAGACAATCCATACGATACATACATAGATGCAGTGGTAATTTTCAGTGAGCTTTTGTTTTTAAGTTTCAAATTTTTTATTTCCAACGGTAATTTCTTTTAGCAGGAAAAAGAAATCAAATCTGATTAGACATGGAGAGAAGTACTCAGGCTTCAATTTCCATATGTGGAAAGTGACAATCCAGATGCAATTGATGAATAAAAACCTTTGGGAAATTTTCAAAGGAACCAAGGCAAAATCTGCAGATCCGAACAAGTTGATATAATGGCAAAGCAGAGATGATAAGGAAAAAGCCATTATTGGTCTTGCCCTCTCAGATTTGGAGCTACATCATGTAGATCTAGACAAATCATCCAAGGAAATATGGGAAAATCTAAACAAGTTATTTGGGGCACAAGCAGTGAATGCAAAATTTTCCCTGAAATTACAGTTATTCAGCTTTAAGATGCCAATTGAAGCCACCATGTCAAGTCACGTCAACGATCTAAGATCTATTATCAGACAGCTTGCAGAAATCAAGGGAGTAGTTGATGAGGAGGATGCCAAGGCTATTCTCCTAAATAGTTTGTTGCCTATATACATTAGTGTTATCTTTACCCTGTCTTTACCCTGAGTCAGCTACCTTCACAAAGTCCGAATGAAATGATTGCAGCATAGCTAGCAGAAGAAAGGAGAACCATTGAAGGTGATAGTCAACCGAAACTTGCATTCTATGCAAGAAACAACCACATTAGATCAGCAAAAGACAAAGAGGAAATAGAATGCCACTATTGCAAGAAGTTGGGTCATACACCTTGGAATTGTAGACAGCAAGCCAATGGCGTTCTTAAGGGAAAGGTCAAAGATAGACAACATATAGTAAGTGTAGCCATGATTGAAGACCCACCGAATGCTAACAGTGGTAAAGAATCTACTAAAGATAAGGGATTTTATGCATTTTATGAAGCCTGTGCTTTGAAGACAGGAAGGGATCAGTTAACAGCTCAAAATGGATTGTATCCCAGTTAGTTCAGAAGTTGTGGATCTAGGGAAAGATGCCTCATTAGTACTCATGTAATAAAGTCACCTTAGTGACTTTAGATTAAATTTAATAGATTAGGGTTTGTCTTTTAGGGTTTTGGTCTCTCAAGCTCTTTATAAGAGTGAGGACCCTCATTGTAATTGTGTACCGGTCAATTATAATATCATTCAGTGTTTATGGAGATCATGTTTTCAGTATTGTAACCCTACCTAGGGTTTCTTTGGTTCTCGTAATATTTTAATGAAAGCTTCTTACAATCAACTTGTTCTCAAAACTGTGCCCAGCCATTCAAAGGTCAAACCACAGTGTTCCATGTAGCCAGCTTACAAAAGACAGATCTCACATTCTCATACCGCCCAAAGTATACATTTGGCTAAGATAACATGACAAAGACAAATCACAGCATTCCAGGTAGCCTGTGTACAAAAGACAGATTTCACATTCTCATACCACCCAAAGAATACATTTGGCAAAGCCAACAGGACACCCAGGATTTGCACCTGGCCTCAACTGCAAGAAGCATGCCCTTGGAGAGTCAAACCACGGTAGGTGGCTCCACATCCCAGAGTATGAGAAGTTTCACTCCTTAATATGGCACAAAAATTAGAAAATATGATTTTAAAATACCAAAACAAAAAGGAGTGTCTCAAATTAATTTGCAGGCAAGGTTAGATGGTAAAGGCTAAATATAAATATAATCTCTCTCTCTCTCTCTCTCTCTCTCTCTCTCTCTCTC
>ML783315.1:250363-263476 GCA_009831015.1 Picea engelmannii | reverse complement strand
GTCTCTTTTTCTGCACATCCCCTCTCAGCAGTTCTGCAATTAATTCAAACTATCATTTACATTCATTGACCTCTTCCTGCAGGTCCATTTACAGCACACATTCATACTTATGAGTTTTGCCATAGTCCTTGGCCAGTTCAGTTTATTTACAATCTGGGGGAAACAGGGTGTTACATAAGAAGACAAGAAATTTGCAATCACATACACATGAGAATTTGCAATCATTGAAGAAAACCCTCGGTGAGCATATTGAAGTCGATTCACAACCTATACAATAGGGGCGAAATGCATCCATTACAATTTCCCATGATAAGAAATGAAGGCAACGTGAGATTTAAGACAAAATAGTTATCAATCCTTCTCCTCAACAACTGGGAAGAAAAATTTGAGAGCAACTAGAGAAGGAGGGAGAAAAATGCAAACAAAGGAAAATACAAAAAAGATGTCAAAAAACATTGAATCAAAAGGGGATGTCTTTCTTGTAGAGAAAGAAATGTAACATCTTGCTCTTGCGCACACTTGATTGGACTTATTCTTTGAGGACATTTGCGTGCAAGTGATCCAGTTCCTTATATGATTGATTGTTTCGCTTATGGATTATGATGATGTTGTGAATATGATGATATATTATTTGATTACATTTGTATCGACAGGTGCTATTGACTCGTTTCTCCTGAGTGTGTAGGACTCTGGACTAATTGAGGATGTCGATGGCATCGATGGACCTCCTTGGACTCTGGATCGAGTCAGGGAGTGGACTGTTTATGATTTAAGTGTTTTTGTTATTGCATATGTGACATATGACTAGTAAATTATGATGTTGATTTTGGATCGCTGACATGTTTCGTTAATGGATGCAGGTTGATGATAGCTTGCTAATCAGACTCACATTTGGAGTAAAGGGGTCATGCACGACAACCAGAGATATTGAGGGAGAGGTGTGGCAGTAGCCCTGCCACAGCCTACTAGCACTCTAGTCGTGGCTCAAACTATAGG
The DNA here is from genome assembly GCA_009831015.1 of Picea engelmannii. Classification (NCBI taxonomy): domain Eukaryota; kingdom Viridiplantae; phylum Streptophyta; class Pinopsida; order Pinales; family Pinaceae; genus Picea; species Picea engelmannii. The sequence continues at coordinate 262,480 of ML783315.1, read as the reverse complement.
TTAACAATTACCTAGTTCGAGAGATCCACGATGTTGTGAGGGCAGACTGAGACAGTCGCTCACGAAGATTCTAAGGGGTGCGCAATAAGGCAGGGTCCTTATTCCTTAGAGGCCCTTAGTCTCCCACAAGGTCACCTAACGGAGTATTGACCCCAAGGGCTTGACGTCTACCAAAATCAGTGAAACGGTGAGTGGCACCCTTGGAGCACGTAGTGCGTCTTGAAGGGCACGTCGCATAGATGGAACTTAAATGAAGGCGAGTGGCACCCTTGGAGCGCGTAGTGCGTCTTGAAGGGCACGTCGTGGTTTTAACACTGGTGAGTCAATGAACCTAGGTACCTAGAAAACAATATCTCATTTTGACCTAGTCAACCTTAAGATAATTGTTGCATGAGTAAAGTTTAAAAATTATAAAATCTCCCTTAAAAACAATTTTGTTGAGCCTAGTTGAATTTAAAAGCCTAGGTCTAAGTAGGTCATGAGAACTAAAATTTAATTAAGCAAGTAATAAAGGGGGAGATGAAGAAAATGGGGGTGAAAATTAAATTAAAAATTAATGGAAGACTAAATTATTTAAAAGATTAATTGTTGGCTAAGTACAAAACTTGCTAATTTAGAACTTAGACCAAAAAGGGGAAACTTAAATACAAAAGGAATGTGGAACATAGAAGGGAATCTAGTCTAGAGAACTTTCCAATTTCGAACTCAACTAAGATTTAAGAAAGGCGTCAGTCATTAAGGGAATGTGAGGGAATAAAGGGGCATCAAGGAGCGTTTTTAGGAATGCTTTTAAATTAATTAATTAAATGAATTTCTGATGCAACTAAGGGATCAGGTGACAAGTGTACGGGGGAGAATTTTCCTAATAATAAATTAATAAAAAGAAGTTATTGTGTGTTCGGCAACAAGTCACTAAGAAAACTCTATAAAAGAAATGGCGGAGGAGGGGTATGGATCACATCTGGTAAGTGTAAGGTTATGCTGCCGATATTTTTCTTGACTGATTTTTCTTGTGGGAGTTGGGATGCTCAGCTTGATTAGAGAATGGTAGCTCGACCTTGCGAGGCGAGCTAGGTGCTAGCTTTCTCTGGTTCGTGTGCGTGGCCCCTTTGCGGCTCGGGGTCTTAGAGGGAAGAAGAGTACCCCTAGCATTGGCTAGGGGTATCAGTGAAGTCTCAACGATTAGCAAGCGAGAGCAAGGAGGATCGCCAGCCGCCGAAGACATCAACAAGTCAGCATCGGTTACGGTATTCCTGATTAAGATGTTATTTGTATTAAAATTTAGTTTCATCTTGTATGGTCATAGCTTTATGATGACAATTTCATTGCGCTGAGTTTTCTTTGCTTATGCCTAGTTATGGTGATTTTATCAGGTCGTTCATCATAAATTTTAGTTTATCATTGTAATCTGATAGATGGAAGGAAGCTAATCTGTATACATAACTTGGGTCGACTGCTGCTTAGTGATAGATTTGTATTTCATCTCATTATGGTCGTGTAAAGCATTTCATCACATGGTAAGTTTTACTCTATGCATAAGTTATCCTTGGTGTCGTAACACTTCGCGCTTGTAAGTTGTATGGCTTGGACAATGTTTCCTGACTGATAAATTATTCTGTACATAGTAGTTGTTGATGACTCTCCTTTAAACAATATAATTTAGCTTGTACCTCGGTTGACTACCTTGTCGATTGTTCTCGCACAAGTTTTCGTTATCAAAGTTTGCACCCGTCACTGTCACATCCGTGGTTCTCCATTGCCAAGCTACTCTCTCAATCCCCTTTCCCTTCTACCATTTAGTATTGCTTGCGTAAGGAATAATGTTGCCATTTTCTTTTGTGGAATGATATGCTACATTACTGGTTATAGTTTTTTCCATTGGGAATTTGGTCTTCTTAGTCTAAGCTGAGTTATTTTGTTCTAATACAACATCTTTTTGAAATAGGCAATGTGTTTTAGTACCTCTGCAATTTATTGTTGTGGGGTTTACCTAAGTCAAGCTAAATTGTTCCCCTGGAATTCTAAAACAATATACTGTCGTTGGATTTACCTGAGCTAAGCTCGGTTGTCTCCATGAGAATTAAAACAAATGATGCATTGAGTTCAATATTGATATGAATTTCTGAGTCATCTGAGTTAACTCGGTCCTGAGTCTTCCAGAAAGTCAACCTTATCAGCTACGGATCATACCTGGAAGTAGTCACAGGTGTTTCACTGCCTGGTGAGTGCAACTTGTGTGTAAATAGAAAAATTTGTCGACGTCATTTACGTGCGAAATGGAAAAGAAAAACCCTCAGTCTCAATGATTTTTGTTGTTGAGTTTTTCCGTGCGTGTTGAGTTTTAGTGTGCCTCCCTTGCTGCCAGTCGTGTGACTCAGAAGTTAGGGTGTTCCACTTAACCTCAGCATTGGACTTTCTCTTACTAGATCTAACCTCTGTGTCTCACTTGTGAATCTATGAGTTTCCTTGAACCTCAACGTATTGGATCTCTCTCAGGGTTCTAACCTCAACCCGATGGTGTCTGCATGCGTTTTCTTCTCAGTGTTGATAGCACTTTTCTCAGTGTATAGACCGCCCTTCTCTCAGCGTTCGGACCGTTTTTACCTCTGCGGGTAGAAGGACGCTCCTGCGACTTGACCGTTCACTCCAACGAAGTTACCTCCTTACCCAGCGACTTCGCTGCCACCAACTCGGTGTTAGCACAGGCGCCCTTCTCATCAATACTTTGATCTACCTCCTGATAACCATAGGTCCCTTCGATGTATAGGAGTGAATCGCAAGATTTATTTAAATTATAATTGAGAAATATAATCATCTTTCAAATAGTTGAGGGGTACGTGTCTGACTGGCTTTGACCTTATTATTATATATAAGCTAAGTTTTGGAAATTAACTTTTACTAGAATGTCATGATAATATTTGTATTCAATGAATTGGTATAATTAGTTGTAAATTGAGACCATAAATACATGAACAACTCTAAGTAGTTTACAGAGACAATAAACACTATATTTACAGGTTGTAGCAATTATGATTTAACTTACTTTTTCTTTAAGATCATATAAAATAACATGTTGTTCATTGGATAAATGAAGAGATAAACAGTTGAGAAATTTAATCCAGTTGCCTTTTATAATTGAAAATATAATTTAACTCCTTCGCAAATTATTTCTTTCCTTGTCGATAAATGTCTCAAAGGTTGTCGGTATGGATTATTTTGGTGTGTTTAGGTTAAAGGTCAATGGCTTCCCTCTTTTTGTTTATGCATTGTTGCATGTGAGTCAGTTCTTTAAAAGAAACCTTGAACAATTTACTTAAAGCTCGTTGCACAACTATGTTTGGTTAGGGTATAAGTTATGAATGATTGATCTAGGTATAGACCCCGTGCGCACGATAAATTATAATGGAAGGAGGGTTTTAGACATTAAACTTCTCATGTGAATTAAATCATATTGTAATATATGATGGATTAATTATCGTTTTCTAGTGCACCTTCATTATGGTTGTTGCCTGTTGGGATTGAATTGGTCATTATGACGTCCTTAATTATCATCGAAGTATGATTGATTCATTGATTCTATTCGCTTGCGCCTTGCGAAATAAAGCCGACTTATCTTGCGCCTTGAATATTGTGATGTGGATGATTGATTTAATTTTTGTTACTTTTGTGCAATACATATTGATGATGTATGATTGTTTTAGGAGATAGAATTCTCGCGCGTTAATTATTTAATGTAGATGATTGATGGTTTTAGATGTTAGAATCCTAGCGCGCAAGGAAATTCATGAAATGAATGAGTGTCTAGATGCTGGATTTCTACGCAAATGAAAATTATGAAATAGATGATGGTTTTAGATATTCGACTCCTAGCGCGCAACGAAATTAATGTAAAGATTGATGTTAGGTTTTAGACTTCTGGCGCGACAAAATTTGTTGTAAGGAATGTTTGTTTAGTCATTGGACTGCTTGCGCTATGAAAATGGTTGATGTGTAATGACTAAGTGATGGGTTCTCAAGTGCCAGTGAATTAATGTTGATACTAGGTGGATTGTTGATTTTTCGTCTGCACCTCAATTTAAGGAATTTTTACCTTGTGCCTTGATCATGCTATAATTTAATAATTGGAATAATGATGGATGTACCATGTTTTAGCTTGTTTACTTGCACGCATCTCATCAATGGTGATGCGTGATGAGTTTAGTAACAAAATGTACTTGCACGCCTTAATCTAAGTGGGCGTGTGATTGCTACGAAATTGTTCTCTTGCATCTTGAATATTAAATATGATCGCTCTGGCGTCGTGAGCATACGCTATTTTAATCTTGTGCCATTACATAAGTTAACCTGTGAACGTTCTAGATTTGTTTACCCTCGCACCCAACGAGTATTCAAATGTTGAATAACGATGATATTATGCTGGTGCCATGGATTGTAGATGTTTTAGGATTGATGGATTAATGCATGGATGATAGTTGATGTTGATGATGATGTGACGGCTTTGTGTCGTAATGATTAACAATGCTTATTTTGTTTCGTTAATTTAAGTGAACGATGTGTTGGTGGTGTTGCCACTAAGGGTGATGTGTATATTTCTAATGCAGAAATTAAACAACAAATTAAAAATAAAAAATAAAAAAAAAACGTTATCTGACGCTTGTTGTCGTAACAGTGGGGGCGTTACAAGAAACCCTTCAAAGGTGCTAGCTTCCGGGTCAATGCAAGCCCAAGCGATAAAATTTGTGGAGGCTCTACTAGGATCGGAACACAAAGCAAGATCCTTACTCTTATTCTTAGGAGAAACCGACATCAAGTCAAGATCATGTTTTAAACCTGGCACTGACAAAAAAACAGAAATGTAAGATATCAAGAAGACCAAGTTGGGAATAAAATCTATGGACATTAGGCTCATCAAGATTCAAGACCTCCCCCAAAAAAAAGGTAGAAAACCAAGAGAAAAATCTTCATTTTTTAAAAGTAGTTGCATATAAATCATTGTCAAACTCAGTGACCAACTTAATTTCTAGGGCTCTATTACAACAAAATCTAGCACCCACAAACTGTAAAGTCCCAAGCACAAGGTATTAGTATGTGTAACTCATGAAGGCTACCCACTGTCACCTCAGTAGCTCTTCCTCTCACCTTATGTTGGCTCTTCTCCAAGCAAGTCTAAGTCCAAAGTTTAGATATGTCAATGAAGTGTTCAAGGATTCAATGTGATTTGGTTTGGAATCTAGTTTATAGGTGTTTCAATGAAGTATGTATGTTTAGATTTTCCAACCAAGTACAAGTCCGGTATAGTGTGCTGTATGTTAGGTGCTTAGACTTCAAATCTAAAGTTAAGTGATGTTACGTGAAGGTTCCTTTTCAGATTTGCAAATGAAAAATGAAAATTGACCAAAGTATGAAATGTAAACGCAAATGCTCAATATGCAATCTGGACAATTCATTTTCTGCGTTTAATATGAGTCTAAAAAGTGCAGAAATTGACAAGTGTAATTCTAAAGATCAATTCCAGAATGCTAAATACACAAACTAAACCTAAGATGTGATCTAAAAATGGACTTTTAACTCTCTAATACAATCTGGAAAAGTAAATTTTTGAGTTATATCTAATGCTGGAAATGCACTTACATGTAGAACAGAAATTTAAAGTTTAAACTAATTTCCAAAATGCAGAAAATTAAATTTAACCTAACTTATGATGAAATTTGAGGGTCATAGGTCATTATGCAATGTTGGAAATGCAAATTTCTGAAATAAGTCAAGTGTTGGAAATGCACTTAACAGGTATCACCGTCAATCCAACATCGATTAGGTATCCGTGTGGGTGGGTGGGAAGAATCAAGTTGCCCCAATGTATAGGTATACAAAATGAAAACAGAAATCTAAAACATTATTCCAGCAAGCATAAACAGCTTTGCCTAGTCTAAGGTCAAAAAATTGAAATCATAGACCAAAATTGTTAACTGAAAATTGTATTTTCTGAATTAAGTAAGAAGTAGAAATGATGCAGGAGCATTTCCCATCAGAAATTGATTATTTTGAGAAGGCCTAGGAGGGTCTTAGAGTTTACTAAAGGGAGTCGGTTCCCTTAATTAAATTATTGTATTTTCTTAAGTTTTAATTAGGTTCTAGAAGGTTTTAGATAAGATGAGTTTGTTTGGCAAAATGCCTTGTGTTGTAATCGAATCTCCCTTTAGCAGATTTTGAGGATCTTAGAGAGATAATCGGATTAAGTTGCAGATTTATTGAGAGTAATTAGGATCTTAACAATAGTAATTGTATCTCTGTTTATTGTGAAAGCCTACAGTCATAGATAGGTGTGGCCAATTGGGAAGAAATCTGGCCAAAGAGAGTGGCCAATTAGAGGAAAATCAGACCAGAGAGAAAGAAGGTCGAGGAAATGACCCGACTGCAATCTGCCAGGTTGAGAAAAAGACCGAATACCAGTTAGCAGTCATAATCCAACAAGGGACTTCAAATTTTCCGTGTGCAGAGTTCGCATTCTAGATCTGAAACAGATCTCTGTGTTCTGTGAGCGAAATGATATAACAAACAAATCAACGGTGGTGATCAAATTAAAGGCAGAATCATACCAGATCAACAGCCCGCGAAAGAAACACGTGTTACAATCTTACAGGAGATCCATATCGGCGATATTTGTAAGTGCCATACCTTTTTAAATAACCAATACCTGATACTCCGGTATCATGGTTCCATATCGGCCCTGGTTATATAGTTATGCTGTTGTATGTATGGTTGGCCGATAGGCGATATCACGGTTCCACATTCAGGTTCCGTATCTGATCCCAGCATAATGTTAATGTATGATTGTAGTGCATTGTTAAGTTCCGATAGAGCAATATAGTGATATCTGATATCATGGTTCCATGCAACCAGGTTCCACATCAGCCCGGCTATATCGGTGAATGTTGAGTGCGATAGTCAATAGAAGATACAGCGATATGCCGATATCGCAGTTCCACCTTCACAGTTCCGTATTGGGCCTCGGAATATCAGTAATTTTATATGTGTGCATTGTGATCATCGATAAGGCGATACCCGATACCAGATAAAGTTAAATGCCTAGTTATAACTATGGTTTTATGGAGGTTAAGAACTGAGTTTAATATATGGGTCGTGTGGAGAATAAGCCTTAGCGCTAGAGTTTAAAAACAGAGTTCTGAAGAAGAATATGGTTTGCTGGCTGTCGAGAAATCAAGGGGCTGTGTCCCACTGCGTATAAATAGTTGATAAGGAAATTAATAACAACCATTTGGCACAGAATCGTGACATCTGATCCGAGACGCAGTTGAACCAGTTCCACGTGAAATGGTATTCGAGTTCCAGAGAAGGGATTATTACAGTTAATAAAAGTGATTAAACATGCCCTACCTCCATCAAGAAATTACAAAATACTTGAAACAGAAAAAATAAATTCAATTTCCAACAAGCAAAATAAAAGAAAAAAAGAATAAAAAAATGAAAAAATATAGTTTTTATGGATGGATGAGGGACGAAGACTAGTGCCTAACTAATCCTTGGGCTAATGAGGTCATTCAATATTCATATGGAGGGCCAAACTTTGTCTAGAGTCAAGGATCTAAGGGTTTCCCTAAAGCATGCCACTAATTTCCTATATGGTTGAAAATTAAAGCCTAAACTTTGCAAGGAAACAACTCTAGATGGTATCAATTTCAAGACTAAACCAAGTAATTTTGTTTGCCTAAATATTACTACCCTAAGTTAGAAACACCTAAAAAACAATATTAAATAACAAGGATGAAGGAAGAATCACACTTGGTTATTCAACATCTGAAGTAGATTTCTTCCCTAGATGACCTTGGCTCAATCCCTTAGCTTGCATGCAAAAAATCCAAACACCAACAAAATTCTCACAATATAGCCTCATACATATAAAAAAATGATCTCCACACAATATTTGCTCTGCTATTATCTCACTCAGCAACCATTACAAATGAGGGGACCTCTTATTTATAGAGTTCTAGGCTCAACCACCTCATAATAAAAATAATAATAACCTAGTGATCAAGTTTGATGCGTCAAACAAATAATAAAATAGTGTTACAATGGACTTGAATTGGTCATCAAGTAATATTCTAATCTCTCCATGAGTGAATCAAAAGACTAGGGTGCATATCAAGAAAGCCAATCCAACATATAATAATAAAAAATTCTCCATAAGAGCAGCACCCTAGGAAATGGTGCAAGGTAGTTACAACCACTCTCCAAAAATAGAATACAATAATCTCCAAAAAGTGTTCCCTCCAAAGCTCATCCATAAATAGCATAAGAAGTCCACTAAGAGAGGGTGTACCACTCCAAGAATAGCATGAGACCATGTCAAACAGCAATAAAATACTCTCCAAATTTTAGCTCCTCAATGCAAATGTCAAACCATGTCAAGAATCTCCCAAAATAGCGAGGACACACTAGCTCCAAGTCAAATACTCTTCATCAAGGTGAAAACATAGTGTAAACACAGCTTATTCAAAGATATAAGTGGACATTCTAAAAGAGTGCACTACCTATAAGTGTGTGCCAAGAAGATGGAGTCAACAAGTAAGTTAAAAAGTTGTTAAGATGAATGTGAATGTGGAGAAAGGGCTAGGGTGCATGCATAACTAACCCTCAAAATATTGTGCAGGCTCAACCACCTCCTCAACATATGTGCCAAGGATAAGATATGGTCAATAAATGTGGCACGTGAATGTGAAAAAGGCTAAGGAGACTCAACGAATTTTTTCATGAGGGAAACCACTAACAAGTACTAATTTTGAAATGTTGGATTGCCTCAACATATGTACCAAAGGGGTGTGATACCCTCGAGTTGTGTACCACATGAACATTATGATGCATTCCCTAGTGCTTTTTACCTTTCTTTTTTTTTACTTTTCTTTTTTCTTCTTTTTTAATTTTTTTTAAATTGCAACTCAAGGAACGAGGCTTCAATTAAGGATTAGAACCCATGAAATAAAATAGGCCAATAATGTAGCACCTAACCTTAGGTTTGGGTCTGATTAATTAGCAATGAAAATATCCCAAACCACTTTGGCATGTTCAAACATGGAAAAGGTGAAATAATGAAATATGCCAAATGAGACGTTAGTTATGTAAGGAAAAACTATATGAAAATGGATGAAATGATTCATGCATCCTCTAGGAAAGGGAAAATGATGGAATATAGGCATAATATGGATTATGTCTAGGTAAATGAAAGGGTGATGAAATAATGGATTGTACCTAAGCAAAATGACGAAATGATAATGAAAGGGGAATGACATCTAAGCAAACCACTAGGAAAGTACCCCACCAAGCTAGAAGACACAACTAGGAATAAAACTTTAACCCATCATGCAACAACCAAGTGAAAGCATTGACTAGACATCTTGAGCACCAGAGAGAAATAATAGGAGATTTCTCCACCTATAATCAACCATGAAGTAGCATTTGTAACAAGATGAAGATACATGATGTCATTAAAGAAACCTCCAACAATGGTATAAACATGACCAATCAATCTAATATGTTGAAATGAGTAGAAAGGGCATGACAAATGATAATGCCAAGTCATCTTGTAAGAATGCTACCTTCCCCCTTGATTGACCAAGGGTCGATTAAACCATGAGGGGAGCACCAAAATAACATGTACAACATCACAATTCCCACCCCGATCTATAACCAATACATAGGAAGCCCATGAATGTCATCATACAAGGTGTCACGAAATGGTCCTCGGACACCCCATACAATATATGGTGTAACAAGCTCTATTACCACTAGGGTTTGAACAAGGGTCATCATCAACACGACACACAATCTCAACCATTAGTCCAAATCCCAACAGACAAGCAAAAGCTTTGACTTTTTTAACTAATTCAAGGTCTCAAATATCCATTGGTTAAAAAACTTGGTATCATCCCATAGATACTTTTTTTGTTATGAGAAGATGAGATAAGATAATTTTATTGATGTCCAATGAATGATCACAATAAGTAGGTCAATGGGACTAGAAAGTACATCCATTGCCAATATCTAGTGGGAGTGCAAAAGCAATTCCTAAAGTGATGTTAATAAAGAAAAATAGAAATCTGAGAAGCTAGCTAAAAGATGTAAAAGGTACATGAAAATGAGAATGAAGAATGCTAGAAACAAATGAGTCTATGCTCAGTACAGAAAAGAGGATGTCAAGACTGACTAGTGCTAAATGTCAAAACCAAGTAACATGGTCGAGAAGCAGATTCCTCATTAGACTCATCAGTCACTATGAAGGGGTCAATGCACTAACAAATGAGATCATTTGGAGAATATCCAAGGCCGAAGGGGACTAGCGTGATCCAAACAACTAAACACCCAAGCAAGTATATGTCATGGTGATCTCAATTTCTTCTTGTCATAATTAGAAATAGTAGTTGGAGAGACTGTGTTTCAACAAGTTGAAGATCATAACCTTAGTTTTACCCAGGTTGACCATCAACTATCAAAGATCACAAAAGTTGGACAAGGTGTCGATCTATCTTTGTAGTCCAGCAAGTGAGAAGGCAAGGAGGATCATGCCGGCAAGAAAAAGAAGCATAGAAATCAATACATGATGTAGAAGACAACCATCCCCCTTATGAATATGTTCCTTGAGGAAGGGCTCCAACTCGTCAATGTAAATACCAAAGATGGTTGGTGAGAAAGGGCACCCATGTTTAACCTCTATGATATTCCCAATGTGCAGTCTAAAAGGTCATGGGCAACACAAAGATGACCAAGAACCAACTCATATAACCTTATGATGGCAACTAAGACAATATCCAAAATGCCAATGTCACAACACCTATAAAACCCAGTCATCCTAGGGATTGAGTCAAACACCTTCCAAAAGTCCACAAAACAACAGAAGACTTCCAAAGAGAAAAGACAAGCTTCAACAATAATGGCCCGAAGCATGAAGATATGATCCATGGTATGGTATCTTGGACAGAAACCTAACTTTCCTCTAGCCTTAAGGTGCTTCCTGTCAAGTTCATTTAAAAGCCACAAATGTAGGACTGCAGCATAAAGCTTGGAAGAGGTGCGTCCAAAAATGATGTTCCTAAAGTTGTTCAAATCTGAATTGGCCCCCAATTTGAGAAAGAGTGGATGATATGGTGAGACTACGTCTATGAGAAACCCAAACAAACAACATAATTAAACAAATCAACAATGTGGGCGGTGAGAAAGTGAATACCCTGTTCGAGGAACTCTCCCTATAAGCCTTCTTCATCAACTGCCTTGTTAGAGATCATAACCCTGGCTGCACACCTGATTTCACCATAGAAAAAAAGATGACAAGATCAAGGGGAGAGGTGATACAGACTGGATGTTTCTCGAGAACATCATAATGAGAGGTGATGTAGGAGAACGTGATCTGCAGATCCAAGTCATGTGAGAGGGCCATCATCAAATGGGTAGACAATGTCCAAACCATGAGAATGATGAGAATATTGCTATTACTGACTTCGATCACAATTATGACAAGTAATGGCAGCCTTGGGAAGTGAAGCTTAAGATGGATCATGTGGAGATATTGAGTTGTAGTCATTGCTCGAGCTACCATGAAACCAAAATACTTGTTGTCTACTAGGAGAAAAGAAAAAGTTTTTTGGGATTTAGATGATACTTCCAGTGAGCTCGAGCTACCATGAAACCAAAATACTTGATGTCTACTAGGAGAAAAGAACAAGTTGTTTGGGATTTAGACGATACTTCCAATGACAAGGAGAGTCTACCAAATCTTCTTAAGAGTATGACCAAACATTTTACATCTTGTAAGGGGACTAAGAGAGGGAAAATCCGTCCAAAAAATCTATGTCAAATTGCAAGGGAGGAAGGAAGAGGTTCAATCAAAATTACCATACTCAAATCAAAGAATGAATTGGCAAGACCAAAGAGTAAAAGTTGACTCGAACTTGGGAGTCAAATCAAGAAATAAATAATTAAAACATAAACTAAATTTCAAATGAAATTTTTTTCATCAATATGAAAACTTATAATGTCCATATCAGTGTTGCCAGAATCGGACCGGAACCGGCAAAACCGGCCGGTCCGACCGGTTTCAGAGCATTTCCG